>VYXB01006184.1:102874-115993 GCA_013397135.1 Pachyramphus minor
CCGACGGCGCGTCTGTCCCGGCGGGGCCGCGGGGGTACCCCCTCCAGCAGCCGCTGAACTTTCCAAGGTGTTCTGGATTTTTGTTGGGTTTCGGTTTGGTTTTTTTTCTTCTTATTCTTTTCTTTGTTTATATGTGTATGTGTGTTTTTAATAAATTATGCATGTTAAAAAAACTAACCCAAACCACCCCGCAGGATGACTCCGTTGCGATAATAAAAGTGTCAGTACGGCAGACAGTGAAAGTGAAGTTTCCCCCAGGGCCACCTATCCCAAGTTGTTGTAGCTTCTCCACACAGCCACCAGCTCCCGGGCCTTGCTCCTGTCGCATGGGGCTAGGCTCCCCACACCCCGCCACCGCACCGCCCCGTCGGCGTTCCCGGCGCTGCTCCCGGACCTCCCCGCGCTAGGGCGGCCCCGCCGCGCTGTCCCCGCACCCTCCATCGACGGACAGTAGCCGGGGCAGCGGCGCCGCAGGACGGACAGGGTGTCTCGCCACAGCTCCGGCCGCTCCCCGCATCCCCGAGCCCGCTCCAGGAGGCACTCCAACAGCCGACCCGCTCGCTCCGCCCGCCGGGAATCCTGCGGAAAGACGGCTGGTTACGACCCCGGCCCTCAACCCCCTTTCCCTCCAGCGCCTCCACATGCATCCTTGAAAAGAGGTTGCCTATCCACCCCTTCTCCGCCCTCGCTCCTCATCCTTGCCCCCTTCTCCCCAGTTTTCCTTCTTTTTCTGCCTTCCCCTCTCCCAGCCTTTTTCCCGCCTGTTCCCGCTTTTACCTTTCTTTCCCTTTCCCTCCTCTCTTCCCAAGCTTTCCCCCTTTCTTACCCTCTCCTTTCCACCCTTTTCTTTGTTTTTGGTTTTTGTTTGTTTGTTTGTGGGTTTGGGGGGTTGTTGTTTTTGGGTTTTGTTTGGGGGGGGCTTTTTGGTTTGTTGGTTTGGTTTTTGGGTTTGTTTTTTTTTTTTTTGGGAAAAGGAATGCCACCTAGCCGCCGGGGAGTGCTTGCACCTGGGCGAACCTCGGACTGCTGCGTGCCCGTCAGCTGAGAGGGCGCATCCTCGCAGGTGTGAAAATCGAGTCGTAGCTCCTGGAGGGAAACAACAGGGTGAATTCTCGTTAACGACACGGACCCTGGCTGCCAGCCCTCTTGGTCACCCCGCTATAGACATCCCTACTGCCCCCCGCACCATCCTGTCGGGGCCTCGGGGTATTTGGGCGGCTGCGGGAGGCGGGCGGCGGCCGACTGGTCGGGCAGCTGGTGCTGAGCTGCGCTGGGCAGCTCCGGGCTGTGGTGCCCGAAATAGCGGTGGAGCTTACTCGCCCCCAAGAAGACCGCACGGTCTTTCCGCTAAGGAAAGACGCGTGTGAACCATCCGCGTAGCTTCTAAAACCACTGATCACCTTTGCAACCGTGACACCATCTTCAGCGTCGGTGGAGCATTCATTATACAAGCGACTTTCAGTCCTACGGGTTTGCAAGGCGCTGGGAAGGGTCGGGTAGCGCTCTGGCAGCGGCCGCCCGGGCTCCTGCTCACCGTCCCTGACAGTCCTAGCTTCAGCGAAGCGCATTTTAAGAAGGTCGCCGGAGGACAGTTGGACATAGCTTCAAGGTCCTGTTTCACAGGCACCGATTTACTAAACTAGCCAACTCCCGGCTTGCTAATGGAGATTTTCAGAAAGTAGCTGCCGGTGGTCAAGGATAAAAACGTGGAGGCAGTGCCGTCCCGACCGTTTCCCTCCGATGCCACTAGAGAAAGCACCAACCTCTTGTGTAAAGGTCTTGTCTGGATCCAAAATGTTTAGTAGATCCTCTTGTATCTCCTCGTGGTTACAAAGGCTGAAATTGTAGGTGGATCCCCGCGGTAAGAAGGCGATCTGAATAAAGATGATCAAGCCACAAAGGACTGTGTAAGAAAAAGCCAAAGGTTAATTCTCCTGTACCGCTACGTGACCCAAAAAGGTGCGGAAGACAGATCTGAAGAGAGGGATGCCCGTGCTTCGGAAGCACTAGAGCAACTGTTTGGTTACCCTTGTGATTATCCATGGTGTCTTTACACGTTGTTTTTCTCCTCCCGGGCTTCAGATCGTTGCTGGCTTCATATATGTACCTGTACGCCTACGGAAACAAAGGTTTCCAATTCCATAACCGGGGCTCATTTGGATGTCTCATGCACTTCTTTCCAGAACTGTAAATAATAATTACTCAGTCTTGAGGTTGTGTCACTTATTCGAAAAGAAAACTGGGATAACGAATAATAATCAAAGGCAGTATCCAAACCCAAACCGAAACAAAAGCAAACACAAAAGCTGTGCAATAGACAATCTTGCATCAAACAAGTGGGAATAGCCCTCATAACTCCGTGGGGTGCACCTTCGGCGTGGACTGTTGCAATAACACACGATTTTCTCTCAAAGGCGAGGAAAAATGCTTCAGGGCATCTGCAGAGGGACTGCCCGGGGGTGGACGCTCCTACTTTCCACACGGAGGTTTCAGGGGTATCTCTAGTGGATCGTTTAAACACGGTAGCGTGGGAGCGGGTGGAGGATAGTTTACAGTTGTTGTGTTTGTTTTTTTTTTTTTCTCTCGGACCTTGCAAACCAGTCTCCCGGGGATCCCCTTGGCTTTCGCAGGCTGCGGGGAGTGCAGGAGAGGAGCGCTTGCTCGGGCTTGGGGACAGCGTTAGCTGACAGGATAGCTGGCTGCCGCGGGCACTGGGGATCGAGATGCGAGGGACATTGGAGGACAGGCTGCCCCGGGTACTGGGGACCGGGGTGTGGAGGCATCGAGGAACAGGATGTCCGGGCGCTGGGGACGGGGATGCTCGGGATGACGGAGGACAGGCTGCCCCAGGCATTGCGGATCGGGATGTGGGAGACGCCGGGGAACAGGCTGGTCCTGGCACTGGGGGTCGGCATGAGAGGGACACAGGCGGACAGTCTGCCAGGGGCACTGCCAACCAGGATGCCCGCGGTGCCGGGCCGAAGGGAGGAATCGCTTCGCTGCCTCCCTCGCTTTCCGGAGCCCCTTCTCCGAAGACGGCGGGCACCGACCCCTCTGCCACGGTGTCCACCAGCTGGTCCCGCTAAAGTGTTTCACGAAAAGTGCCCCTGGAGCCTTTGCGGAAGCCTCGTCCGGGGACGTGCTTGTTTTCGGGGAATGCTCCTCTGGCATGAATCATGAGGGAAACCCTGGAAGGCTGCCGCGGCCGCCGCGGGATAATATGCCTGTCTGACCCGCTGAGCTGGTGAGGAGCCAAGGCGGGTTAGTCATCAGTGCGTGCTTGTCCTCTTGAGAGAATTCCCGCCCCGCTCTCCTCCTGCATTTCTCCCTGCTCTCTGCCTTCGTTTCTTCCCGTCCTGCATCTCGCAGCCCAGCAGGGAGCTGCCTGCCTGTCCTCCCGGGCTCCAAGAGGGACGGCGGGAGGGGGTCGCAGAGCATCTCGGTCTCTGCTTCAAAGCGTTGTCGCAGGCCTGTGACTTTCTGAATGTGTTCGTGTGTCTGGTTTTGTGTGTGTATGTATGCGATCTAGTCAAAATCAATGTTTCAAAATCGATGCCTCGAGCTATTGCACTAACGGCGATGCGGCTGCACGACAGGTGCATGGAGCTGCAGTGAAGCCCGGGTGGGCCTTCGGAGCGCTGGAAGAATCCTACCAGGTTGCTTACCTTCGTTGCTCTCACAGTGTTACCAAGCAAATTCCTGTTTCATAAGGAATGGTTTTTTCTCATGTTCCAGAAGGAGGTTTCTTAATTGCAAAATCATGTGACTTTATCTTTCTCTAGAGCTTTCTGTCTGAAGTTGCTAATAATGGATTTATAGAAGTTAGTAAGCTGATAAAAATGAGGGTCTTTTAAATAGCTTTGTGCTTCTCCTCCTACAGCTTCATAATCAATGGTGTACCCAACCTAAAGAAGGTCGCCTTAGGTGAGTTTTATTGTACACATCCAAACCAGTATCATAACCAGTGAAAAGCCTATTCATGCCATGAATATATGTAATACCGATCTAAGGACCAGGAACATGTTATTTTTTACCTTTCACTGTTGATTCCTCTTTACTGAATGGGACACAAATCCCTGTGAATAGTTAATACCTTATAGGTAAAAGGTACAACTTTGTTTTAATGCAAATAACACTAGGTTGAAATTCTTTTCCATTACTATTAATATGCACATGCTTTTATTTTTGAAGCTGTATGTCTGAAATTTGTGGGAGAAAAAGGTTACAAAAGACACTAGTAATATAATCGAATTAGCAAAAGAAAAAACCATGTTTTTAAAGGAAGCAAATTTGTATGTGGGTATAAAAGACAATTTGGCATTCAAAACATGCTTATAAGTAAGTTCAAGTCAAAGTCTATTCAGAAAAAAAAGGAATTTACTTTTTCTTTAACCACTGTTTTGTATGGGAAAGTTCTGTAAAAAGTAACATTTGTCAACAACTTTGCTGCTTTCTAATTTGCATCCAACAGTGACCTCAGAAATGGCAAATTATGATGAAAATGTGTTCGAGTTTGCTTTCTATTTTAATTTCTTCAGAGATAAAAGTTCAATTATTGATATATGAGCCAGAGAGGCACAGGATAAAAGAGGAATTTAGAAAAATCAGTTCCTAACTATAATAAGTCAAAACTTTTAACTTTTACTCACTCCAGCCATAAGAATACTGCAGCCTTACTTCTAGCAGCAGCTTTTGACTTAAGCAATTGGCCAAATTCAAGGGACTTGCAAATGGTTTCCATTAAGACAAATAAGTTGTAAGAAGAGGCATTTCTTCTTATGGACCTTTATACTTGCAGTACACCTACTTTGTTCCTTAATTCCTGTTTCCTGGTTGCATGAAAGATCTCATACTTATGATGGTACTTGAGCAGCTGGAAGATGGGATTGAGAAATAGCTGTTGCTATTTTGCTGCAGGTCAAGATGGTATCTGTGTGGGAGGGACCGCTGCCATCCCTCACCAGGAAAAGAAGCACTCAATGCAATCACAGGGTTTTTGACTTTGGTAGATATTTCCATATATTTTTTTTTCTTTTTGGTAGACATGAGCAATATATTCTTTCCTAAAATATCGCACCACTGCAGAAATGCCGTTGTATCCAGGATGCTTATCACGATTATACTCAGGACATGTATGATTTGGGAATTACTTAAATTATGAAATTATTACTTTGAAAGGAGAGCTGAGTAGAAAGACTACAATGATGATGCTACACATAACCTTTGCACCTAGACTCTGAGAGTAAAAAATTCAATGGCCTTACACTTTTTCCCAAGTTTTTTGTTAAAAGAATTCTATTTCAGAAAACTATGCAAATTTTTTCTCTTTAAAGTATCATAATTTCCAACATAATGCAAGTTCAAAGTGTTGGCCACAATTTTTTTCCACATTCCTATATGGTGCTTGGATCCTGCTCTTCCTGGACACTAGCACACAAGACTGGCTGGTTGTTCCTACACATGTATTTAGGAGCTTACCTTCTTGAACACAAGCAGCAGCTGAATGCTGGTGATGACTTCCACATGCCACTTTGAAAAGGTGTGTATATACCTGTCAGGAACACCTGAGGGTGGCTGACGGCTGGCAATGAACAAAACAGCTCTGAGAGGGTCTAGAGGGGTTGTTGCCTTTAGTACACCTCAGCATCCATCAGAGATCAAAAGACATGCCAACACAACACAGAAGCAAGTCTATATTATTGGAAAAAACCTAACCATTTTTGTCTGATATAGCCATGGTATATATGGTATTTGTTTGGGTAGCTGTCATCTAGACCATTAGCAAATCTGTAGTATTTAGGTGTGTAAGTCCTGAGATGAATACAGAATAGCTTTATTGGAGGCCTCCCAAAGCTGGTGGCACATAGGAAGCCCTAGGTTTGAACACCGAGTCACGGAAGTCCCACGACATCAACAGCTGGCACACACTTTCTTTCAAAATCTTCATACAAATTTTAAAGTTTTCCTCAATACTATTTGTTTCTACCACTAACTTCCCTCCTCTTTGAGGAAAGTGAACACTGAGCAGGAAGGGAAGTTTCAGCATCAGGAGCCAGACTGGTGGCCACCTTGCTTTGGCAGGGTCTACACTCTTAGCTGAGATCCTTTCCAATCAGGCTGACTAATCATGATAGAGGGGATATATTATTCTCCGTGAGGATCAGTTACTAGAAGGCACATTACCAGGAGAAGTCACAGTGATTCATTGACAGAAGAAGACTTCAAAGACTCATCACATTTGTGGTTAATATTATGGCCTTTAAAGGGATTGCAGTTTATGGGTTAAACATATTTGTTTCACCCCTTGCCATTCTCTGTTCTCTTGCCATCTTCATTTTATCTGTCCAGATATCTTCTACCACCACGTCTCCAGTGTCACCCTCTGAGTCTTTTACCCTTCTATTCTTATCCAGTCCTGATAATTTTCCAGGTCCACTATTAAATGCTTATTTTTAAGCTTTTACCTTTCATGGGTAGAGAAGAGTCTGCAGGTTTTCAAACTCTTCCGTTACTTTCTCTCACTCCTTATCTTTTGAAATCCCATGAGAAGTTGTTAAAAAAAATCTTGAGACACCAGTGCATCTATTCTGGTTCACAAATACTAAAAGTATCAGAATTGTAACCATGTAACTGTTCTGGGGATTCTGGGATCATCTGAGTTAAGGCTGTTCAGATACTTTAGTCTTCTGTGATCATTCTTTATTTAATATGTTTAACTTTATTTGAAGTGTAGCTTGGATTTCCCCAGTTAATGAATTACAATAGTGCTGCTGTCATTTTTTAATCCCCTTTTTTCAGTAGCACTTCAGTATAACTCCATTATTCTTCTCTCTAAAGTTTATTATACTTACACTGAAACTTATCTTTGATCAAAGCCAGTATGCTATAAAATCTGAACAATGGAAGCCATCACTTCAAACATAAAATAAAACTCCCAGCATACTGCTGAAGTATAATGAACATTGCATTAGAATTGGATATCCATTGGCTATCATTAGAACTGGATATGCCATATAAGAAACATTTTTCAAACCAGCAAAACAAGGTTAGGGAGCTCAGCACAATAATTTTTCCTAGCTTTGAAGCTATCACATTTAGGTGGGTGGATAAAAGATTTTCTAGCTAACAAAGATAAGGAAAAATCAGTTTCCTACATTTGAAACATTTCACCAAATATGTGGAGTTTGTCTCATCCAAGAATTATTTCAGCAGAAATACAGTTGAACTATTGATGTGTTTTGTCAAGGGAGAGACCCTGAGGCACTTGCTCAGCAAGGTGAATTAAAAACTCTGAATTCTTGAGAAAGTCAGACTCGGTGTTATTGAGAGCACTGAAACTGAAAGGACATCATTACCTTGATCAGTCACAGGATCTACAACTTCTAGAGAAGTGGAGGAATGACCTATATACAACTGGAAATGTTGATTGCTAAATAACATTTAAAACATTAAAATACCTAAAACTCAACAGTAGCATGTTCCTTCTCCTGCATTTGCTCTTCTATACAAATTGTTGCTTACTTAACTTTGAACAATGATGATTTTATAAAATGTTTCTGGCCATTTCAGTTGTCCACTGTTCAAAAGAAATGTAATTAGACTAACATTGCTATGGCTTTGACATTATCAGTGTAATGGAAGAGTACTGTAAAGAAAAGATAGATTCAAAATAATGTTTTTTCCTGACAGGTATTAGTAAAGTAAGTAAATTGTTTAATTGACACATGGCTGAATGAGAGGACAAATTCTACATTAAGTGTTAGTACTACTGATATATCATTCACTATGGATAGCAACACAACCTTAATATTACAAGCAACTTGTGACCAAACAGCTTTTTATCTTGCCACGCCTGACTGAAGCTCAGTGTTGACAAGCTTGCGCCTTTGTTCTAATTCAGTAAAAAATTTGAAGTGAGTCTAGCCAATACTGGAAGGTTCAGATCAAAAAAGGGATTACACTGTTGTATTTCTAGGGCTGCAGAAATAATCAGAATTAAGCTTCTTCATAATCACTGGATCCATTTCACATGATCCAACTAAAATATGCTTTATTTTTTTTTATTAAAGAAACATGGGGAGCCCCTGGTGGTCTAGTGGTTAAGGATACGGCACTGTAACTGCCGAGGCCCGGGTTCGATTCCCGGTCGGGGAAACTCCCCGGGCAGGTGGAGCCCGTTAGCCCTGTAAGGCGATCCACCTACGTCCTGAGGACCTCGCTGCCACTGTCCAAGCTCGCTTGGCCCCGGCAGATGAACCTCAGGATTAAAGGGTGGGCTCATTTCTGCGCGCACTGTGTCCCACCTAAAATAAATCCAATGCGCAGGCTGGAAGGCGTACAAAGACCTTCCTCAGATCTTCGTTCACGAAGTCTGGCCATTATTATTATTGTAAAGAAACATGGCATTTAGCTGAATTTTGTCTCCTTCCGATCTCAAAAAGGGCAATATGACAGAAATATGCTGTATGTAAATAATGTGGAATTATATCTAGCCAAGAAAGACTGCCAAGTAGAGTAAGACATAGATGCAGTGCAGCCCCAGGGAAAGCAAATGGAGATTCCCGGTAACTGGAACCAAGAGGACATCCAACTCTCACTGTGCTCATGGTTTAAAGTATCTTCACTCAGAACTATAATTCTCAATGCTGCTGCTCAGCTGTTGAATATCCCTATAATCCCTATATTCCCTATAGGAAACCCTCTACCCAGGCTTATTAAGTCTTCCTTAATGACATTCTAAATAGTTATAGAATTATAGAATGGCTTTGGTTGGACAAGACCTTAAAGATCATTTGGTTCCAACCCCCCTTCTGCGGGCAAGGAAACTTTTCACTAGACCAGGTTCCTCCAAACCCCATCCAACCTGGCCTTGGACATTTCCAGGGATGGGGCAGCCACAGCTGCTCTGGGCAACCTGTGCCAGAGCCTCACCANATGCTCATGTAAAAAGTCCCTCTCCACCTTTTCCATGGGCTCCCTTCAGGTACTGGAAGGCTGCAATTATGTTACCCTAAGAGCCTTCTCTTTTCCAGTCTGAGTAATCCCAAATTTCTCAGCCTTTTCTTGTAGGAGAGGTGCTCCATTCCTCTGATCATCTGGTGGCCTTCTCTGGACTCGCTCTAACAGGTCCATGTCCTTCCTGTGCTGGGACCCCAGAGTTGGATGCAGCACTGCAGGTGGGGTCTCACCAGAGCAGAGCAGAGGAGCAGACTCCCCTCCCTCACCTACTGCCCACACTGCTTTGGGTGCAGCCCAGGACACACTTGGCTTTCTGGGCTGTGAGTGCACATTGATGTCTCATGTCCAGCCTCTCACCCACCAGCTCCCCCAAGTCCTTCTCAGCAGGGCTGGTCTTGATGGAACTTCCATGGGCCCCTTCCCTGACCATCCAGGTTCCTCTGGATGGCATCCATCCTTCAGGTGTGTCAACAGCACCGCTTAACTTGGAGTCATCTCAAATTTGCTGAGGGTTCACTTGATCCCTTCATCTGTGTCATTAAAAAAGATACTGAATAGCACTTCTTCCAATACGGGTTCCTGAAGAACACATCCGTGGTCTTGGATTTGCATCACTGCAAATGACCCAGGATTTCAAGACAGGTCAGGGAAGATACAGCACATGGCAGCACCTTACAGATCACTGCTTTGGACTGTCCTACTTCTCAGCCTGAAAAAGCTGGAGGAAAATGTGCACTGAAAGCACAGCAGTTAGCTTTTTGTTCCTGCATTCATGGCTCCCACCCTTGCCAGCCCAAGAGCAGAGACAGGCAGGCTGCCTGTCCTGCACATGGGGAGGACAATGGTGTTTCCTACTCACAGACCAGCAATGCAAGGAGCTGCTGCCTCCCTTCCAGAGGTTGCAGCTTCTTTGGCATCACTCCTGGGGTGACTGGAGCCTGGAAATGGAGATCTTACTTCCTGCCAGGACCACACTCCCTCCTGCTGATACTTTCTTCACTAGCTGGCCTGATGATGTGCTTCAAGATACATCTATTCCCAAAAGCCACTGGACTATTCCATTGGATAAGGCACTCTGCAACTTGTGTGAGACTAACAAAGCTGAAGTTCAGGTAAAATGTGCATATCCATTTAATCTTATTCAAATATTATGTCCTGTTCCAAGGTTTGTGTCCTTTCAATTCCTGGGCACACACCACACCTCTGCACAGTCTCTGACTGCAGTCCGTGAGCTACATCCTGTGCCCCAGCCTGGCTGCAGGCAGCGATGTGCTCTCTCAGCCTTGCTGACACCCCTGCTTGTTGCCTCCAGAAGTCTGCTTTCAGACAACCCAAATGCCACCCATCTCTCTGTCTTTAACTTCCCTCTTACACGCTCATGCTTCCTGTTAGCAGCCAAGCTGGGAAGGGCAGAGGGTAAGAGGTGTCTCTTGCACCCATTCCCAAGTCGGAAGCAAAAGTTCAGACCTGTTGCCAGTGTTGGTTGGTTGAAATCGTGGCTTGACTGGAGCAAAATGTTTCCCACAAGTTCTGTATGATTAGGAAACATAGTATGTAGTCGAGGCATCAGAACAGAGTTTGAACCATGACAAATTTAATTTTCCCAAAGGGGGTGTGCCCTGAGCTCAGGGAATGAAGAGCTCAAGTCTGTGTGTACTCTTGGCAACAGCAAGGTAGAAGTGTCTGACGTTCAAAGCAGGGTGGGAAGTAAGTGGATTGACAAGAAAATGAGACTTTGAATTTAGATATGTACTGAAGCAGTGTTAGGAAGAAGGTTCTCCCCTAAAGAGATACAGAAACTTTATGTCTGTGGACCCATGTGAAACTTGACAGGAGCCATGTAGCAGCATGACTGACCACACGCAGCCTGACAGGTGGCCACGTAACAAAAACATACCAGTGAGTAAACCTACATCCTCTGATGTCAAAGCGAGGGGCCTGTTTCATTCAAAGTTAAGTAGGAAAGAGGAAAGTCATAGGGAGAGGAAATGTAATTCATGGGGATTTTTTCCGTCTCCTTCCCTGTGGCACAGAAGATGTGGAATGCCTTACTGGGAATTGCCCTTGGACAGTACGGTCATGACCTGCAGGGAATTAAAACCAAAATATTTGCTCAACTGCAGCTGCTCTGTGTCCATTCATAGGCAGTAGGGATTTAGAGGAAACTGGGAGCCAGTTGCTGCTGCAAATGGAAGTGGGGTCTGGTAGGTTAAACTGGTAGGGAGACATTGTTCTAACAGCCTGGATGACCGGGTTCAAAAGCATTGTGACTGGGAAATGTCTTCTTACTCATGCAAGTCCATCTCTGCTTAATGTCTTCTGATGAAAATTATAAACAGCAGGAGGTAACTCACTCTGGAATTTTAAAGTTATAACTGTTTGTATGTTGGAAATTACTACCTTAACCATGCATAAAGAATTGGTTCCATAAAGAATTTAAAGCCTTCTGGCACTGATATTTGTGTAAAACTCGACATTTTGGTGGCTTATGAGTTTAGGGATTTCTAATCTATTTCCCAGTTTTGTGGGTCTTGGTTCACTGTGTGTTATGCAGTGTGAAAGATATCAAAGCTTTTGCTTTCAATTCCAGCATTGTTTAAAGAGAGCTACACTCTGATTTTCTAATTCTGGGAAGAAGAAATAAAAGCAGCAGAGCCATGGTTTGTGGAACTGGAGGAGACCGTGCAGCCTGAGACTCCACATCAAGCAGGTTCTTCACATGCCATGTGCATGTCTTCAGTGTTTGCCACACAAGCATTCATCCAAAAACAGCTTGGTCAGAGATTGGTTGAGAACAGGACTTTTGCTTTTTAAGTTCTAAACACTCTTTTCTTAATTTTTTTTCCTCTGTTAAAAGTAGCCAATAAAAAGGAAAAAATTAAAAAGCAACCTGTAAAAAGATCATAGAAACTTAAATTCACCCCGATCCTGTTATATTTTATATGCACATATGGTCTTGAAATAGAGAGCTACTGAAAAACTGGCAGAAATATTTGTGACCATGGTCTTTTGGAAGATTAATGCAAAGTTTAGCATCATGTTGTAAAGGCTGAAATAACTCAAAGGAAACATTAATAAATAGAAGTACAGCATATAGATTTAATGTAATTACTTAAAGGCAAGAGAAACTAGAATAGTTAACAAATGTTGTAATATGTAAGTAACATGTTTTGCTGAGAAGAATAAACTGCAGAGTATAAATGTAAATACATTGTTTCCAGTAAAATACAATTATACATATAATTACAAGGAAAAACCCCAACAACTAGGAGATATTAGGGAGTTTAGATGTGGCAATCTTTTCAGACAAATATATTTTTTAAAAAGTTAAGTTTTCTTTGAAGGATAAACCATCACTATCTATGAGTATTTTCTAATATCTCAGTTTACAAGTTATTATCTTTGTGCTAGAGTTGAACAGCGTATAGAATGGTCATGGAATCATAGAATGGCCTGGGTTAGAAGGGACCTTATCTAGTTTCAACCCTCCTACCGTGGGTAAGGACAACTTTATAGACCGGGTTGCTCAGAGATCCATCTAACTACTATTTAGATGAAAACATTTAGATGTTCATTGCAAACAAACGTTTAAAACAGGTACTTTGCATATTGTAATTCAATACTTCTCATTTATATACTAACAATTGCCTGAATGGTAAGATTTGTTTCTCTTAGGAGATGAAACACAGGCGGTACAAATGACTTATTCCTTCTGTTCAGTTCTATTTAGTTCCAAGGAATGTATGCGCAATCTCATTTTCCTGGAGGCTATGAAAGGCGCTGTGGAATGAAGGAAGGAAGTGCTTGTGCCAATGCTCTTATCTCATGATAGGGGTCAGAGCATAAGCCTAGATCTCCATTTGTTTCAGAACTTCCTTTTATTTCTCTTGAATCTCAGAGAAAGATGTCTAGCAGGTCTCCTTCTGGTTTTGTACTAAGAACCAGCTCTGTGGTAGAAATTACTTTATATTAATTGTAATATCATAGAATCACAGAAACACAGAATCATTTAGTTTGAAAAAGATCCTTAAGAGCACTGACTAGCTCAGACCATCAGACCTGCGAGGCCTAATCAGCTGATCAGGAGGTGGAGCCGAAATCGTTGCTCGGAGATTTAAACGGCTCCAGGGAGCCTGGTATGGCAGTGAGGGCGTGGCACGG
>VYXB01006185.1:0-89010 GCA_013397135.1 Pachyramphus minor
GGTGGGGGGTAGAGGGGAGCGTACAGAGCGCATTAGTGCGGGCTGTCATCGCACACAGTGTTCCTGGAGGGTATCACCCCACACACCGCGTTAGTGCGGGGTGTCGCCTCACCCAGTGCATTAAGTGAGGGTGTCACTGCACACACGGTCAGTGCAGGCCGTACTCCACACCCCGGTCATCGACGCTGCAGAAGGCTGTGAGATCTCCCTGAGATAAACAAACCCTGTGACCGGAGAACTGGGGTAGGAGACCATTAAATAAAACAAAAGACGACGAATCCAGATTCTGTTCTGCACTCACCCAAACAGCGTTTGGTTCTTCAGACACAGCTTCAGTGCATCATGGAGAAAAAGCCATGTCAAAACAAGGCCACAAAAAACCAAAAATTCGCTTTTTATTGAAGCACTTTTGTCGGAGTCAAAGCTATTAAATGGCTACCCCCATAACTGGGAGTGAATCAATTAATTTCAGCTTTCAAAGTATAAACAGCAACACCTTATGAAGATACAGCAGGAGCCGCCACTGGTGAAGTTCCTACCAAGCAGAGAGACTCTCCCAAAAACAATGTTGAGAGTTCAGTCCTCAAGCAGGTACATGTCAATTAAGTCATCAATAAAACAGGCTGTGCTTTATTAAAAGAGATTTATTGGCTTTGCCTGTTTTGATTTTGTCCTCCTTTTGCATGTTAATTACTTGAATCATTCCCACCACTGGACTCCATGTTGTATCTATCAGTATTGCAAGTTACAGCCACAAACACTCTCTCAGCCAGGATCAGCTGCTTCTCTATCCTACAATAATGTACATTTTTTACTATCCCAGAGTTTCAGAAATTTTGCTTATGAGTGTTCTATTGCCACCTGCTTTGAGAAGCAGCACACAGATCAGAAACAGTGTGAAGCAGAGGAGCTGACAGGGTAGTTTCCAAAAAGCTTTTTATCCTCTCAGAATAAAAAAAGAGTTTGAGGACAGGCTACCAGCTTTGGTAAGCACTAGTGAAAGAGAGATGATACCATATCTGCCATTAGGATCCCAAGAGTTTCCCAAACCAGCCTCCCTTATATTCATGAGGCCTTACCTGGAACACTAACAAGAATGGTACAGTGTTGGTCTCATTCACAACTGAAGCAGACAGGAGGCAAGGAAAACAAATCCTCATTTCTCAGTGTAAGTCATGTGGGATCTTGTGCATGGCATTTTTCTTCCCTCCTTGTGTGAGAGAGCCTGAAAGGAGGCAGCATTAAAGAAAAAAAAAATCATTAAAAAAAAACCCTGGAAAGCTTTTATCTTTATTTCCCTTTCCTCTAAATATAACAAAGAAATTATACTGCCTGTTTGTGTAACATCAGGGACATTTAGATAAGCCACCAGTTGTTTTGTAAACTCCCGTAGCTACACTAGTACAATTAGTCTCCTCTGCAGACACCAACATGAGCCCAACGTCCCAACAACATACAGATGTAAAATTTTAAATGTTGGCCAACTACAGCAAAGTAGGCCAAAGACAGCCTGCTCACACAGAAGATAATTATAGGTGTAATAGAACCAGATCAGAAACTGTTTATACAACTAAATGATAGTAACTTGTGCACCACAAATAATTTCATGTAACACTATGCTGCAGATCCCTTTATATTAACCCTGTACACCAGACACACCTCATCTCACTACAGCTTAAATGCAGGCAGCAAGAACTAAACCTTCATTCTGATGGCCTATCAGCACTGTCATACAGAGTAACCAATAAAAAATGTGTTACTAAGTAACATGGAGGAACGAATTTTCTCAGAGACAAAATATAACAAATAGCACAGGTATTTGTCTGGGACACCTTGTTAAGCAGTCTCATCTATGCATCATATCCAGATAAGATTTCAAAAAATTCAAAAGAGTGAAAGAAATTAACCACCAATACAGTGCCTGGATCATCTGCTCCTTGGAAACAGTTTCATTGAAAAATAGATCCTACTTGTATTTCAATTTATAGACTCTAAAAATAAATTTAAAAAGTACTACTTCTGCAGGATTCTGCAGGACTTCCAAGGAAGAAAGACACAGGGGAGAACTTGAGAACAGGGCTCATGTGCATTTTTATCACCTGTGTACAGATCTGAGGAAGCAGAAGCTCAGAAAGGATGACCACAAAATGAAGACAAATTCAGACTGAAATAAATAAGAAGGATATCATTGAATCATTCAGGCAATGGCAGCTTAAAACAAGATGGCACTGGACAACCAGGAGACAACTTAGGTTCAGGAGAATAGTCTGTGCTCTGTGTGAAATATATGAAAGCCAGCAATTATAAGTACTGTGTACATAATTAAAAGATTTAATAAACATGTGAAAAGTAACACAAAGTTTTAAAGAGAAAGGTTCAAAAGGTACTTCACTGCTCAGACACTTACCCTGCAACATTAGATGCATCATTATTCAAAATTCAGGCAACTTTTGGACCAGAACCTAGACCGTATATTCCTTCTGAACCATGAGTACTGAAGTGCTGGGAACAACAGCTTCTTTTGTGTGTAAGACAACAGAATTAGAGGAAATTAATTCCCTGTAATATTATACAAGAGTAGAACATGGTCTTGGGCAGGGGGCAGTGTGTGTTACATCCTTGGCTTGCTTATGTGTTTTTTTTAAAGATCATAAGGATAATTTCAGTTTTAAAGCTTAGCACTGAGACTTAACTTGCTGCTGGAAGATGCATGTTTAATCCTTACACAGCATTACTGTCACATATTGAGGCCGACATCACGGGTAGTCAAAGAATATGTTTAATAAAAAATAATTAAACTTCCATTTGCTCTATAGAACATCATAGAAAGTAATTCAATAAATTACAAATGACTTTTTAAGACGCTCGTTCAACTACAGAAAGCAAATTCAGACTACACAGAACACAACTGGCAAATATTGCAAATGTCCAAAAAAAACCTGGACTAAGACTTGGATCATGAAGCCTGAAACAAGGGATAGAAATACAAGGCAATAACAGCTAAGATTTTTTTTTTAGTAACTACCAACACACACTTTATCATCACCTTGGATATCCTTTTAATTTTAACTTCAGTATTAGTGTAATTCTACTGAGGTTTCCTTATAACCCTTAACTTAATACAACCGTATTTGCATATAGTTTAGCTGACAGTGGGACATTTTTCCCCTTCTGGTTCAAACTGATGAAAAATAAACCAAATATATTATGTTCAAGTCTACACCAGCCTTCATTACTTGAAACTGTAATTGCCTTATTACATAGAAAGAATCACTAGAATGGTAACCAAACTCACTTGACCATAATAGGAAAATACTTTCTTTCATAAATCTGATATAAATTAGGTTTTAGCCACAAGATTTAGGACTTGTTTTGTGGGGGAAGGGTGGGAAGTGATGGCATTGTTGACATACTCCATCAGTAAATGAAGTTAATAACTGCTTGTAAAACTTTGGCTATTTCATAGATGCATCCTAGTTAAATAAAAGTGCTATATTACAGAGGGCAAAATATTAAATATGAATTTTTTATTTTTTTTTTTTAATGCTGAAGAATTGCTACCCCCTTCTCTTGGCAGTTTTTGATTTTCACTATTGCTAAGACACTGCATGAAGGGCCAAAAATCAGAATACTATCTGGGAAAATACGTAACCAGCACAATCCAAATGGTACTTGTGTAATTACATCTAATACTGCTTCTAATCATGGGGCTAGTTATTTTGCACATAGAAACTTATATTTCATTGGTAAAGTTCTTGATAAAAAAACAACACAGTTGTTTTACTGTACAAGCAAGCAACAGAACTATATCAAAATATACAGTTTTTGTTTTTTACTTTTTAAATTTATCCCTTTGTAAAGCTTTTTCCATGACTTTCCTAGTACCTGTATCTATTTTCTCTTAACACTTGCCTATTCTTGGACCATAAATGATGTAACCAAGGTCAACTGAAATCTCAGTCAGTTCAGAAGTTCTGTAAATGTGAATCTGGGCCTTGACCGTGTCAGAGTAATAGCAGCTTAAGAAGAAGGAGGAATCATATCACACATCAAATCTTAGACAGATTTTAAATAGTAAAGGGTTCTAAGGATTTGGACTTAAACAGATGCCTTATGCCCTGTTACTGTGGTTTCTAGGAATAATTTGTCTTCCTTTCAAAGTGCTTTTTCTTTAGTGGGTAACTCAGCATAATATAGGAAGTGAGATCCAAATAATGATTTTGGATAGTATTTAGTCAGATTTAAATCTGCAGAGAAGTTTAAACTCAAAAGGAGTTCAAAACTATCTGTTCTTTATTTACCATTATTAACTGGGAACTCCAGGAGGTTTTATGACATAAAACACAAATAGAAATCTACACAAACAAAGCAAACAAACAATTTTTACATGAATTATGCAGTGTTGAAAGGTCTTTTCAGTGGCACTTTATGACAGTTTGCCTCTTCTGAGTCTTGGGGAAACTACTCCTCATTTCGGGACTTTTAATTCTGCAGAGGGAGCCCAAAACTTTGCAAGGTGTAAACTAAATAGGTCTACATGGTGCCAAGTAGCATGAGATAAGACAGTTTTTGCTTTAATTGCCCCTTACTGCTGTCTAAGAGAACAGCTGTAGTAAGGGGGAAAGAAAATCCCAACAGTCATATCTCAAGTAACTCAGATTTTAACATGCTATACAGGATGCCTTTAGAAAACAAAACAAAACCCGAAAACAAGTAATAGAAACCAATGTAAACTTCCTAAACTAACTCAGCTGAGGTAACAGGTAGCCAGTTTAATTGGCTGATTGGGAAAAATTTATCTTCTTTTTAAACACACTTGTACCTGAATTGGAAACAGCAGTGCATCACAACACTAGAGCATTTTCATGTAATTAAAGCAATGGATGGTGATGTAGATTCTACAGCTTTCATGACATTCATTAGCTGCCCAAATTATTGCTGAGTTTTGATCTGTAAATTATAAGTGTCAAGGAGGCTGTAAAACTATATTCAAATTAAATCAATAATATGCATAAAGTATTCTGTGTTCACTGCAAATATATTAAATATACAGCTCTTACTTGAGCATTATTTTCATAAAATTAACCCCCCAACAAAATTATAATGCCTTTTGTTGTAATTTTACACCATTGTGTATTTGATAGTACATACAAGTTCAGAAACTTATGAACTTCAAGAAATATTACATGCAAAACGTCTCTGAAAGCAGTTTGCACTTCTAAACAAATACTGAAATGTTCGGTCAGTAAATCATTGATGCACTCAACACTGGGTTATTTACAATGAAATAATTAAAGAATAAATTCAAAATCAGTTTATAATTTAAGTGCAGAGTCTGGGGTCAGTCTTCATCACTAGAATCTGAATCCTCAGATGAAGACGATGTACTATCAGATCCAGATGAAGCATCTGCTTTCTCTGAACCCTCATCTGTGCTGTTTTCATTGTGAGAGCTTGGCTCTGTTCCCCCTTTGTCTTCCTGATCTCTAACCCTAGAATTTTCCTCCTTTTCTTCTGTGGGCTTGGCTGAGCCTGTGTCATTGCTTTCACTGTTCTGTACATCAAAAATATTAGACTGAGACAAAGCTGGGATATGAAGATTAAGGCCTGGAGTGAGAAGCATCCCTGGGTAAAGTATGTTGGACAAAAGTAAAGGGTTAAGAGAGAGAGGATTGGCAGCTGCAGCAGCAGAGGATGTTGAAGGAGAACTTGAAACAGAGTTTTCACCACCAGTATCCGTATTTTGATCCTCTGTCCTTTCTTTCTTTATATCTACCTCCTTTGAATCGTTTCCCTTTTTCTCCTCCGAAATGGATTCTGTAGACTTTGTCAGAAGTCCCCCCATGCCCAGCAAGTTTGGTAATCCAGCCATCCCTGACAGGAGCATGGGGAACATGGCAGCCATGTTCTTGGCTTCTCCTCCAGCAGCTAGGCCAGCTGGCATTCCCATCAATCCCGCTGTCACTTGCAGCGACTGCAGGTTCTGCAGGTTCTGCTGTAAGGCCTGGAGCCCGGGCAGATCCACGCCCGGGATCAGTCCGTTGGCCAGCAGCGGGTTCACGGACACGCTGGCGGCGGAGGCCGCGGCCGCAGCTGCGGTTGCCTTGGCGATCTCGCTCTTGGGGCGCCTCCCTCTCCGGCTCACCTCCTCCCGCACCACAGGCCCCGTCAGGATGCGGTCGAACATACCTTCTGGGAGAAACCCCTGCAGGAGACAGCGGGTACTTTTAGTACTTTGAGAGCTTAAAGATGGCAGAGTAAAAGCAAATGAAAGACTCAAGTGTACAGTGACTGTCAAAGATGATTCTGGCACATTAGCACAGCAGCTTCTCTCCAGACAACTGACTGGAATGTGTGATGACTTTGTGCTACCACATCTCAAATGTCTAAAGGACCATTTCCACAGTGAGGTCCACACAGGGATCTTCTCACACTCTCTGGTTATCCTTACCCACTCATCCTTAGTGGCTTGCTGAAAGATCAAGCCAAATATAGCTAATTATAGGAACGAGCTCAATCTAAGACCTAAACCAGCACTGCTTTGAAATATTATCACATTGCAATCATTTGACAGTTTAATCAGTTACTCAATTTAAATATGTGTGGTTGCACACACACCAACAATCTCTAAGCCCTTTTTATTACTGCCAGTGTCTGCTTAGTGCCCTCATATTTCATCGCATCCATAAACTTAAGAATAAACAGCAAAGACTCAAGCTGAATTTAAATTAATTTTAGAGCACTTCTATTTTGGATTTGCACAGTATTACTTCACTTCTATAGGTCCTTGTATCTAACATTGCAATGGACACTAATATTCCTTACGAAATGCATTGTCCTGAAAATTTAAAAAGGCAATCATAAGATTAAGTATTACTCAGCTCCATACTATAATCACCTTTTTCCCCCGAAAGCAAATATCTCTAATATGTATTAGCCTACTACAGCTAGAGGAATTCAGAACTCAAGTTCTGTTCTTCTGTCCTGGGGATAACTACTAAACTGCGAAAGTAATTCTGCTGTTGTTTATACCTCTATTCACTGCAGTCTAATCCTGTTCCTAGTTATCTATTTTTCTACCAGAATGTTGCACCAGGGTACTGGAGAGACTGGCATTTAGAGCTTCACAGAAAGGCTGCAAGTTCTGTTGACAGTGAATCAGAAAAAACTTAAACTTGGTCATGTCTTTTCCAGAAGCTGAAAGTGTAGTATAAATTAACTGACAAGTTAGAGTAGGTAAGGAAGTAAACTTCTGAACAATATTGACAAAATCATCTTCACTTCTGTTACACATATGAAATGAAAGAGTAACGACGTTACACAGAAAACATTTTTTACTATACAACACAACTTTGTTCAAAACAAGTTCAAAATATGTCCTTATCTTCAAGGCAAGACTGAGGGTAGTAACTTCTCAGAGGTGTACACTAAGAGTAAATTAATTTTAAAGTAAAATACATATTTAAAATTAATATTGAAAATTATGTAAATTTTCTCCATAACTGTAACTTTAGGAAAGTATTCTTATTCTTAAATAATACCTGGGCTAATATCTTTCCTAAAAAAACATTAAGGCTGTATTTAAGACATGACAAAGTCACAGCATTTTAGCACCTTCAACAAAATCTCTAACTTGGGGTTGCCAGCCACTGTTCCTCCCCTACCTCCTACTCACGGCTGTGCCAGCAAGCCATTTACTGAACTAGGCCAGCAGGAAAAAAGCTGACATTGACTCACGTTCCACATTTAATGTAACACCAGAAATGAAAAGCACACCTTTGAACATGCCTTTTTTCCTGTCTGCCTTGTTTGCTTTGTTTACATTTCATTACATGGTTATCTTTTTCTGTAAATACTCACAGACTGTTTCACGACTTCTCCCCATTCAGGAGCCACTCCATACTCCGGATTTTCTTTCAAGAACCTGCACAAATCCTTCAGAGGGGGGGCAAATGCACCCCCCACCTGAGAAGCAGAAGATAAAAATCAGGAAATATTTCACATTTTTTAAGAAGAGAGGCAACATTCATACCTGACTGTTTCATTTTTGCCTTCTAAATAAAACATCTGTCCAAATCCGTTCAGTAGACACCACTAATGTTCTGCCTGCTTTTCTTGAATATTGCCTTTTAGCCTTCCCCATTGCCTATTCAAATGCATTATTCTGTTCCCAAACTTCGATCACCTCTCCAAAAACTTCAATTCAGCACCTGCTCTCACATCTTCCACTGTCGAGTTTTTACATAAGAATTCTCCTTTTGTTCTCCTGTTACACTGTTTCACCTAGAAATGTGACTGACAGCCAATACACACACAGGTGAACCATAGAGGTCAAATGCCAGAGATAACTGAAAAAAGCAAACGCAAAATGATTCAGTACACAGGATTTCTGCAAATCCAGTGGACAAGTTTCCATGCAGGATGTGCTACCAGTATAATTTTAAGCGTGTCAAAAAGAGTAATGGGAAGATTACACAAAATTTCAACTTCTGACAATGCTGCCACTTTGATCAGAACAGCAGATATTTTAGTGGCCCTGCCTCTGCCTGACTCAATGGCACAAATGTGGCACCACAGCAAGTGTTCAGTCTATTGGAATAGAAAACCCTGGGGTAAGTTTCTATCTATGTCTTATGTATTTGCACAGTTGAAAAACATTTACTGGAAGATTACAATTGATTTTCTTACTCTGTGCCAAAACTTTAAAACAAAAACCTTTCATTTGTACACTTGTACAGTTTTAGCAAGTATAGTATATAGAGGCCCTCATCTGGGTAACTTTTCATTTGGGGAATATCAAAATGGAAACAATGCCATGAATACCTTTCTTGCATTTCTTCTGTTTATGAGCTGAACACGTTCTTCCCCAGTCAAACTATTAACATCCAGTTTATTAGGGTTTCGACAACGGTGTCTTTTTTGTTTGGGCCTTCCATCGTGCAGCTGCATCCTCTGTTATAAAGGAATTTAAAAGCCAATTACCTGTCTGATATAACTTTTAAATGGTAAGGTATCTGTACATTCTCAAGTCAGGCATTTATTTTAAGTCATCTTCGATTTCAGAAATATTTTAATAACAATAGTAATTAACTAATCACAATCATTTAATAAGCAGCTCAGTGAACAGCATCTTCTCTCTGATGCCTCATTGCTTTGTTTTACTCATTTTTCAGTTTTTAACAGTGCTTTAACTGTCTGGAACATTGCTGCTGTTCTGTATTATAATGTCTTTACGGAGAAGCAAGGTTGTCATTCCAGATGTCATACACATGATTTTCTTACATCCTTCTCAACATTAGCAAATCTCAAATTCAGAGGTAACAAAATGAGATGATCATACCCACACAAACATCACTACCATAGCAATGTAATGTAGGTATGAGATACATTCCACA
This sequence comes from Pachyramphus minor, assembly GCA_013397135.1. Lineage (NCBI taxonomy): Eukaryota > Metazoa > Chordata > Aves > Passeriformes > Tyrannidae > Pachyramphus > Pachyramphus minor. The sequence continues at coordinate 9,396 of VYXB01006185.1, forward strand.
GTAAAGTCTTTAATCCTCTTGCACATCACTAAATACGCTGTTAAACACTTTCAGCTCCCATCATCAGTATCATGGTAATATGAGTTTCCCTATTGTAGGCAGTTTTTTAAATCTTAGGTGAAATTAGACAAAGACTGAATGTCTTGGGTTAGTATTGCTTTTCTTAGCAATTACATTTGTGAGGAAAAAGAAAGGCTTCCAACTCCAATTGGAAAAGAAGCAGACATTTTTCTTTTCCTAAACAAAACAGAAGAACAAAGAAGAAATAAAGCCCTGTAACACAGAATACAAATCCAAATCCAACTTGAGAAATTCTACCATTTAGCTAAAGCAGAGCTGGAAGGAATACTCACAGGAATACAAGCTCCTGAATCTTCAACATATCCAGGATGTTCTTTAAGCCACCTTTCTAAATCTTTTCTTTTGGGGGCATCATCACCTGCAAGCCTTGTTCCATCTTTCAGGTTAATAACAGGAACTGGACTCTCTGCATCAAGCATTCCTTGGGGCTGCGTGTAAGTGAGTGCTGGGTTTATTCCTGCAGTAACCTGACAGGAGTTAATACCCGGATTAACCTGGAGAAATTAAAAACATTTGACTAAGTTCTCCATAGAAAACAAGCCATTACAATTATTTAATGTATGACTTAATGAAGGGCATAGTCCTGCAGATCATTATGTACAAACTCAAAGACCTGTGCAGACTCATGCCACAGATACCCTTTCAGGTCACTGTGCATCCGGGTCCTGTAACAGATGTTACAGGAAAGGATGTCAGAAGTTTTGGTAAAACCCCAAATTTTTAATAACATTGTTGATTGAAGTCCGTCAAAACTAGAACTAAATTTACATTTTACAAACAGTTATCAATACAGTGCGTATATATACATATATGTATGTAAATTTAATAAAGCTCCATTAATTCTCATCTGTGTTGTCATAAACAATCAGTGAACAATTTCAGAAAAAAACCCCAAACCTAAAAGTTTAGAGTAATAAAGTTTTTGTTGAACATCAACAGCTGGTTATGCTCAGGTGAGGCACTAACAGTAATTTGCATCTTATTTTCTTGGACAAAAAAATCAAGTTTACTTACATGATTAGGCTGTTTATTTCTATTCATAAAGAGGACATCAACTCCCTCTACATTCTTTCTTCTTCCTCGTCTCTTTTTGACTACAGGCTGACTGTCAACTATGACTCCATTGGCACTGGCTGTTAAGTGACTAGAAGTACCTAATAAATGATGCAATAAAACCAGTGTCAGATACTTGTTTATAAAACCAAACATGTCTGAACAAAAATAGGAAATAAAGTGACTTGAAATAGTGCAAGTGCATATGATTTCTACATCTAATAGCTAAGACAAATTGCCTTTTGCTTTATGACTGTTTAAAACAGTATGAATATCAGGCTCTGAAAAACCATTCTACTGTGAAAATTACATTACTGCTTCCCCTACCCCCTCCAAATGAATCTGTACAGAGGCGAGAGCTGTTGAAAACTGCTGACAGCACACACAGACATCCCTCCCTAAATAAATATTTAGCAAGACCTTAATGCTATGTTGCAAAAAAACTAAGAAGGTACAAAATGCAAGTGAAGGGTAGTAATTTTTTTAAAGGAAATGTTTTTATCCCCATCTGTACGCAATCCCAAAAATTAATCATTTAATCAGAAGCTGGTCAAAATCAAGGACACAATTCTAATAATTTCAAGCATTTTAATCCAAATGTTAACTCTTTACTTTAGGCTCATTTTTATCTGTCAGTGTATATTTACTGTTATTTTCTTTAGGAAAATAAGCTACAAGTTTTCAGCTGTAAGCCAAAAATCAATTCCAGACTATTGTCCTCTCCTGTTTCTTTAGATGAGACACAGGAAAGATCATGAAGAATGCAAAATTGGCACAGGCATAAGTCTGGAACTCTTTACTTAAAAAGTAGCCATATTAAGTTCTGAGCTAAACAGATTACTGTCAGGGTACACTGATGCACTTAATAATTACTAAAATCTTCTTTGGGGGGTGTTTGTAATGCACAATGGCATAATTCTAATAAATATTACAATAACTGACACAAAGAATACTCCTGTGCTCCAAACTAGTCTCCACACCAGACAACTTCTCCCAACTGCAGTTTAGAACAGTAACATTGCAAACATCTCTCTCCATTGCCTGTACATGGAGATAACATAAGAACACTTAATACTAACCCTTATGCCCCCTGATATTTTATGTACCTGATTTGGGAAGTGATTTTGGGAAGTTGACAAGGCTGGTTTCTGAAGCGTTCTGGAGTTCACGCAGCCGAGCCAGATACTGCTGCTGACCCAACGCACCTTCATCGCTTTCAAATGGCCTTTTCTGAGACAGTCCCTGCTTCTGAAAAGTCAATTTCAAACCACCTTCCTGTTAAATAAATGCCAGGGTTAGAAGAGCCTCTTCTGAAGCAGAAATGACTACTTCATAATCAGGATTCTCACATACAAACTGTTACTCCGGTAGAGTTGAGGAAGAATGAACACACTGTATTAGACCTTAAAATAAGTCTTGCTTCTCCATGTAAAACACAAATTTGAACAGAAATTTCATCTCAGCTGAAAAATCCAGACACTGATCAGCTGCCTACCTCCCGAATCCAGTCCTAAAAAATGCCAAAGCCAATTACAAGAGGAAACATTCACACATTTTTATGTGCTATGAACATGTCTCAAATTACAGATAAGAAAAGGGTTTGAAGCTTCTAGCCTGCATTTAAATGAGGAAATTCTCCTATAATCCTCTGACAGGCCATGAAATAATAAAGTGCTTGCTGGAGAGGGTATGCTGAAATGTTTTAAAAAAAGCTGAACAACAGAAATACCTTTTTATACTAACCAGATTTCTTAGAAACAGCATGAGGCTGTCTGAGGAAGCGCCAGAATGGCAAAAATTCAATTCAGACAGAAAAAGAATGATTTCTTCCAGTGGCTTATGCAAATAAAAAAAAATCCAAAAAAACAAATGAAACCAACACACCACAAAAAAATCCCTCCCCTAAAAACCAAACCCAAACCCCAAACACTCAATGCCCAGAAGCAGCAGACCCAAATACCCACAAACAACTGTGTGAAGGAAGTGAGAGTGAGAGCAGGCAGCCACTTGCAGGTAAAGCATGCCGCACACCGCAATCGCAACCAGGTCCTAGGGCAATAAAAATAAACATACGTCATTGATTTTCACTGTAAACTCCTTTTCTCGTACATGCTTCTTCACCTTTGACATCTGTGGTGACTGATCATATTCTTCTTTAACACCTGCAAGAGGGGGTGTCGGAGCACTGGGCTCACTGTAATCTGCAGCTGCACCGGAACTATCCAGAAGTTTGGTTGTGTAGAAAGATGCCACCGTGTTGCTGTCATAGCTCCTTCTGGCTGAGGGCCATTTACCTTTCAGCACTGTTTGACAAATGCTGTCAAGTCGATTAATCATAACTCGATCCTAAAACCCAGAGAAGGTAGTTTTGTAAGAGCAATGCCTACCAACAGTGAACACGTTACATTTATGTATTATCTTTCAATTCTAAAAAGAAGAGAAATGACATCACTTTATTACTGGACTTGTACTGAATAAGAGTTTGAAGTTCCTAGATTTGCACTGATTCCCTGTAAGTTTGTGAAGGCCACCTCTGTACTTTATTTCACTACCTACCTGTAAACAGATATGCAATCTCTCTTATCTGTACAAGGTCTGGGGCCTGCAAATGCTTGAAATACATTATCTTACTGATTCTTAAAGGGAAGTTATGGTAACCAATGATGCAGTATTTGTAGGTTTGGCTTTGACTTACTGGTAGCAGGATCTGAACCCATAAACAGCACTGCAATGTACAGCAAACAGCATTTATAAAACTAAACCTACAGACTTTTATTCATGTCTCCTTTTAGCTTTTGAAACCACATTATTCCTCATTCCCATTCTGTAGACTCCAAACACAGATTAAGACTTCACACATCTCCATAATACACAGATCTCAAGTCCCAGTAAACTCAGTTAAGTATACAAAGACTCCAGAAAGTACTGAGTTTTCTGATAATTTCACAGTTCACAGTCAAATAAAACATGTCAATGCTAAAATTAGAAGTTCTGTAAGCAAACACTTTTGCCAAGTTCAAGACCCTCCTCTATATTTGATAAAAGGCAATTTTTTACACTTTGAATGTAATTTTTCACAATGTGCCAAGCACCTGTGACATGAAAGTTCCTGAAATTCAAATCCCATATCTATTTATCCTGCTTCACAGTGTTAACATATTTGACTGAATGCTAATGTCACAGCCCAACTTCCACTACTAATTTAGTTTTCCAAGTTGCATTATAAACTTGCCTTTGGCCAGTAGGATGCAGCCAACATGTATCCACCTTGTAGGAGATAACCGGAATTTGGTGTCCCATTGTTCATCTGGAAACTGTCTTGTGTCTCATCTTGTGTGGTACTGAGAGAGGCCACACTCTCTTCATCATATGCTTTTATATGTGGAGTTCCTTCTGCTAAATAAAACCACGAAAATCATTTAATGTTGTAAAGGAGTTAAATGCTCATTGTAAGTGGTGCAGGTGAACAAACCACACAGAACAATGTTCAGAGAAAGTCCAAACACAAAGTTAAACTGAAAAATTAATTGTTTTTTCAGGATGATGGCTGATCCTTTTCTAGGCATGAAAATTCCACACATATTCCTGATATTTCAAAAGCTTAACATGTTGAACATTTAGCTATTTGAAAATGGACATGCTTCATAGTACCTAATACATGGTCCTCACTTAACATATTTCTTTCATAAGCCAACACTCACTACCATGTAGAATTAAACTGAAATCAAAGGTGTCTACAACCAGAACATGGCAAATCATTTGGGATAGTACTTCAAAAGAACAGCCCATTTCATTTATTGGATGCTTGCACATGTGTGCTCACACATTTTAATTGTTCAATTTTTAATCGCTAAGGATTTTTGAAGTATTTTTCTAGTGTAGTGTATCCTCTGACTTTCTTATATCTTAATCTCTCATGATTATTATGGTACTTTCACCTCCATCAGACAACAATGTGAGTTTTGCTATGACATGGGGAAACAGTCTGAAACAAAAAAAAAAAAGTGAGGCCTGAAAAGGTAAATATCACATCAGCACAAGAAGTAAGAGGGACAGCTCTACAGAAGTCAAATTTGTCCTTAACAATAGTTTTGTATTCTGTTATTCATCTCACAGAGTTCAGCACTTCCTTTAAAGATGCTTCAAAAGTATGCCGAAGGCCCATAATCAGTTGTACAACAAATTAAATAAAATCTGGCTTAAAATTAAAATGCAGATGAAGTTAAGAGAACTTTACAGCATTTACCAATCTCTTCAACACCCACTTGCAGCAAAATAGCCACAAAAATAAAGGCCGACTGATTTATGAGATTCTGCAGTCTGAGGATGGCACCATTACTTGACTAAACAGACTGAGCTGGCAAAAACAAGCCTAATATTTGTACTTGTAGCACATAGTATAGTATCCATTATCTCATCTAAATATTTGTGTTATATAAGCATTCCTTTGCTCTCACTGTTTTTATGTTTGCACACAACTGCTCCTTTGAAAATGTCCTTCCACTGCTACAGGCAGCAGCATCTTAATCATTTTATTTAAGTGGCATTTTACTTGCCCAGCAATCATTTCCCCAGTAAATTAATTTTATGGTTTCCATTTGTCATTTCCACAGACAAGAAGATCCATCTGATTAACACAATGCCCTTTTCCCTGAGGTAGTGGAAAAAAAACAGGTTCTCTACTTATGCTGTAATCCCACTGCCTACCTTCATCTTCTTCCCTTCTCTATTACCATTTGCATCACACATTAAAGACATCTTTTCATATTCTGAGTTTCAGTGGGGCAAGAGTAGAGGATGCTTTATAACAAAAAAGAATGTATTAAATAATGATTGGTTGGTTTATTAAACATTGGTTGGTTTATTAAAAACTTAAAATCACTTCATTTATCAGAGATTTTTTGCTTCTACTTTGAAGCTTTTGAAAGTGTCTCTGTTACATGGCCCTATGTGTTGCCATCGCCTCAGTCTCTTCTAAGCAGGTACCTATTTTTAGGTCTTTTTTAGGTGTTTAGGAGAAGACTTTTAGCCCAAGTACTCTGCTTAGGCATCTCCAGTTCACAATAAATAAAAAGCAGCTGACATGACTCTAGAGCTTGGACAGAAGGAAATTTGCAGGTCTCATGGAAGCACAATGAGGAAGCTACAAGGACAGGTGAGCAAGAGTGGAAAAAACAAACAGGGAAACCAAAAGAATCTCTCTTTTTAGGATGAGAAAGAAACAGTAGTAGGGAATACACACATGCAATTTATTTCCAGGAAACACTGGCCATTCGATTCTCCTCCCACACGTAAACCACATGCACAGCAACCTTGCTTAGGGAATCAATCAACACATCCCAAGTACCTCACTCAAGGCACTGATATGAAGCAAAGAAAATGCAGTATTCCTGAAATTCTTCCAACTCACTTGGAGGAATCACGAAAATGTGTTAATATTTAAGTTTACTTTTGTGGGATTTAATACCCTTTTTTTTAGACATTTCTCCATTAAGAATAAACTTGTTCAGTTTAAGAGTTATACTGCAGAAGTAAGACTACACACATACCACGTTTTTGTGCCTCCTCTTCATCACTATCACTCTCTTCAGACGATGATGATGATGACGACGATGATGATGAGGACGATGAGGAGGAGGATGAAGATGCTGAAGAACAAGATGAAGATGATGAAGAGCTAGAGCCAGATCGAGAGTGTGAACAAGATGAGGAAGACGAAGAGGATGAAGATGATGACCTGGAAGAACAGGATGATCTATCTGAGTCAGAGTCTGAGTCAGAGCTAGAGTCAGATCCCCTTTTGCTGACTCTCTGTTTTTTGGAAGCTGGATTTGGAGTGAGAGGCTCTGTCCTTGCAGCCACCATGCGTCTGTCTGTCTCAGCCTTCACGCTAGGTCTGTGGTCTGAGATTTGTATTGGTGTGCCATTTTTGGGACTCAAAGACTCAGATTTCATTATTGTCTGTGTCTCCTCTGTAGACATAGATTCCTCTTCAGAAGACTGAGGGTCCTCTTTCAGAGTTTCATTTTTAGCTTTTGTGTCCTCAAAAGCATTCACTTTAGCATCTGACAATCTTGACTGAGGTGTAAGAGGAGAAGCAGCTAATGCCATCTGGTACTGATGCAAGAGTGGAGTAGAAGTCCTTGAGAGTGCCACTTTGTTTTGATTATAGTTCCTCTGGGCAGACATAAATGAAAGTTCAGGATCACGAAGAATATGATAATCTGTCCTGCTAACTCCATGTTTAGCAGCTCCAATAAGTAAATCCCTGTCATGAGTCCCACATTCCCACCAGACAGGTAAGTCTGGGTTTGGCTGGCATAGTTTTAGTCGTTCAAACAACTGCGGGTGTCTAAGAGCCTGTTCTCTCACTTTCCTCAGGAGTTCAATGCGATATAAGGTCCGAGAAGCACGTTCCTCTGTAATCGGCTGGATAAAAATGTTTGGGTCTACGAGTTCTGCATTGAAACAAGACAAAGATGAGAACCTGGCAAAAAACCCACTGCAAATTAGTACTACGATGGCTTTAATCAGTTAATATACGTCTCCCCATTACAAGCTTTCAATTTTACTCTCAACGTGTTTCTTTAGTTCCCAATGCCCCGTTTTTATTTTGCAGCACATGAAAGCAAACCCTTTTCAAAGTAAGCACTGACAACACAAATTAAAAAAATAAAAACATATACACCCACCTTCTTTGGAGGGGAGCCGACAGACCCTCCTGCACATTGACATGAACGCATACAAGTACTTCTCCAAGCTCTCATCAGTTTTCTTGTGCAGTCGAGCCATCGCCCTAAACTTGGTCCAGTCAAATCGTCCCCTTTCAGGATCAAACACCACTCCAAATGTGGACACAACTCTGTAAAAGTCAGCTTCTTCTCTTCTTGTCCACCTTGATCAGCAAGAAAAAAAATTGGAAGTTATTTCTTCAGTATTTTTTAATATAAAGGAATAGTAAAAAGTGTATTTCCATGCTGGACATACCTTTGCTGTCTTTCAATCTTCGCAGCCATCTTTGGATTTAGTGCAGCTTCTTCATATGGAGGCTGCATCATATTAGTTTGTATGGGGAATGCTGGCTGGATCTGCTGGGCCTGCCTGTTCTTACTTGTTCGTTGATAAGCTGTTATGAGGCGGCGAAGACGTGTCGTTAAGGCAGACTGAGTGGGCCAATAGATTTTGTCTCCTTCCATCATTTGTCCATCTAATGTTAAAACCAAGTCACAGGGACAATAAAGAAGTTGATCATTGCTGGTGCCCACGGTTCTACTAAGCAATCTAAACTAAGCAGCTAAGCAATCTAAATATATTTTAGCTGAGAGTCAGGAGATTTAAACAATTCAAAACACAAAAACAATTGGCTCAGATGTGAAGTTTTATGTATTTACCTCCATCTGCTATTACTAGATCACCTGGGGATGAAACATCATCCTGTAGAAAAACGAAAAGTGAAGCACAATTTAGAACACAGCCCTCTACAGAGATGTAAGTTAAACTTACATCTTGCAGACAAATTAAGACTATGACAAAGACCAAGAGTAACATATAATTTGGACAAATGGCTAACAAGGCATTCAACAGAACTATACAACAATTCCCTCCCGTTCCCTCCCAAACAATTGCAGAAACACATGGAGTAAGCTTTATCAACTTAAGAGAAATACAGAAAAAATGGAATAACTTGCTCAACAAAAAGGTGGAAGTAATACATTCTAAGTGAACATGTATTAAAGTGTCTAAGTGAATGAGTGTTAAAATGAGCTATTAACAGGTGCCTACAATACCTCTATGTCATCTTTAAACATTGCTGGTGCTGGTTTATATTCTGGATCTTCTACATCCCTGTTAAAATTTCAACACAAAAGAAACCATCTTAGTAATATTTTATGAGTCCTTACACTCTTTTCAATTAAGTACAACTGATTTAAATTTAGTGAGATATACTGTATTTAATTTTCTATTTGAAACATGGAAAACATTTCATGGCAGCTTCAGCTTGAATCCGGCTCCCCTCAGTTCACTATCTCATTGAAAGATATTCTTTCTGACCACAAATGATAACCTCACTGATGAGGCAATGAATTAAAGTCGTGTCTCTTTCTCAAGTTGTTCTACTGGGGTCACTGGTTAGCTACACAAGACTAATAGACCAAGCTGACTGACCTGAAATCAAGTTAAATAGGTCTGTAGCACTCTGCCTCTGAAGGCTTTTGCACTTCAGTGTTTAAGTAATATTTCTGATACAGCAACACAAGGTAGAATCCTTGTCAACACCAAGTTGCTGCATTTTTCATCTAACTGTGAAATCCCAAACTTCAATGGCTCTGTTACACTGCTTCTAACACTTATCCGCTAGCTGGGAGTAAAATCCAAGTAGTATTCTTCAAAACAATGACATCAAACTAGTATAAAACCAGTTAGGAAGAGAATAAAAGCACAATATATAAATTCAGAGTTGCTTGCTTTCAGGCCTCAAAACATTCATGCCCCTTTCAAGTGCTCATACCCATCCATGTAATCATTTGCTCTCTGTTCAGCAGCAACTGCTTTTTCATCTGGCTTGCCAACCCTTTCCAAGAAGCACAGCGCTGGGTCTGCTCTGATGGTGTTGTATTTTTCATAACCTATAAAGGAAATAAAAAGTGGCAAAAATTCAACTTTCAGAGTAAACTATAGAAAATAAAAGTTGAGTGTAGGGTGTTTTTATATATATGTACTTCCCCACAGTCATCCATATTACTCACCATGTTTAAAAACTCCAATTAAAAGAGATTTATCTGCATCTGCATCCCACCACTCAGCAGGAACTTCAGAGTGATCTGGCTCCGGGACCCAAACATCAATTTCACTAAAGGGAATCACCAACAGCACACCAATATCAATAATATTCAGAAGAAGAAATAAATTTTTAATATTCTCTTTGTACATTTCTACTTTATCTTGCATTTCAAAATTCCCTCTTCCAGCCGCAAATACGCTAAAACCAGCAACAGAAAACACCCAGGCAGGTTGGTGTTTTGTATTTGACAGAGATCCAGTAACAGGGAAAGAATAGGAAAGTAGAACCAGAACTCAATATTCTTCCTCTCAGTGAACTCTAACAAGTCCCAGCAGTCTGCTTGCACAACTTCGCAAACCAAGCATTATGTGTGTTTGTGTTTAATAGCATGAGAGGGACTGTTCTTCCACAAATATTTCTGAATCAAATTACAACTTTCTATCCACCACAAGCTTTTGTAGCTGTGAGTTGAAGAGTTTCCATAAAGCAATATTTGAATTAAAAAATGAAATAAAAAATAAAAGATTAGCAGAATACACAGCACATAACCAAAATCAAGCAAAATGAGACCGGAAAAACCTGCCAACTAGACTGCAAAGTATATAATTTTATCTTCCACTTAACTTTTTCAGTCTATTTGACTTATTTTACATTATATAGCTAGACTCAAACAGAAATCAGGACTTCCTCATGGCAAGTTCATACAAAGTGTTTGGCAAACAAAAACCTGTTCCTTACAGACTGCAATTTTCATCTGACATTTGAAATAAAGAAGCAAAAATACTCTCTCTGTAGTTCACCTGGCATCAGTTCCATCAAACACCTTTTGGAATTCATTACCAATGACTTCTTGTTTTAAGTAATACAGCATTCTTACTCGAAGTAAGACCCTAAACAAAGAAAAAAAGAGAGATAAAAATATTAGCACTCTAAAAGCTTTCAATCCTTGTGGACGTTTTTGTTTTGTCTTTTGCAATATCACAGAGATTTCAAGTCATTCTCCTAAAACATACTTCCTTCAGTTTTAAGGGGAGATAATATGCAATTCAGGACACCTAACAGTTTTTATTGCCATCACATTTACAAATTGTTTCATTCCAAAAGTTCTTTCAAATCCTAACGACCAGAGTCAGTAGAATACTCTTCACTTGTTTCATAAAACACTGCCAGGAACAAACTGCTGTTTCCCTTTTCCTGCTTAAAATATGCCCTTAGAAAGGACCGAGTGGGCTGACAATCAATATCTTTCACATCACCTTTACATTCATTCCTTCTCAGTCAGAATTCGATGCATGACCTTAATGCTTCTCTATGCTTGACCTCAATTCTTGACTACAGCTGTATGAATAGACAGAATATGACAAGTTTAGCTACAGAAAAATGATTTATCTAGAACAAGCTCATTCATGGCCATGACTAAGCTTTCAACAAGCTGGTAACTCAGATCCTCAGAAGCCTGGAAAACATGCCAGGGAAACAGCACATAAGATTGAGGGGCAACAACTTTAGTGCTTTAACTTTCTTTGCTAAGCACTCCCACTCCTTAGTTCTTTGGCTGCTGAAAGGCATCTCAGACAGGCTAACAAGAGATCTCTGTGTCTCTACAGGCAAACACACAGTTTCTTTAAAAATTATAACAGAGTAATTTTACATGTGAAATCATCCGTTCACCTCCTAATACACTGCAACCTATTTATTCTAATCAAGCTAACATCATTAAAACTAGTTTCTTTGTAGTGCCACAAGTATTTTAAAGTCTTCTAAGACAATGAGAAATTAGAGGAAAAAATAATATTAAAAAAAAATTGAGATACATTCACAATTCAGCTAGTGCTTACTTGTTGCAATGGTGTTTTATGTGCTTTTTGTATCCTTCATCTTGCAAGAGATGTTCTGGATTGTATTTTCGAAGCCATTCTGCTTTGTGTATATCAAAAGTGCTAGCCTGGGTCTTCACTTTCTTTCCTTTTCTTCCTCTAGGTACAGGGGCTGATAAGCCTAAATAATGTAAAATATTAAAGGTATAAATGTCCAGGATACTTACAGCTACTACATCCTGTACCAGCACTGTGACCTGCAGTGCAGAAAAAGCACCAGCATCACAGTCTCTGGATATGAGTCTTTTTGTCTCTCAGAGCATCTCTGGAGTACATATCACCAGCTAAGGACAATGTAGGAGAGGGAGAAAGAGAGAGGAGTGTGTTGTCTGTCACCTACTGTGAAACAGAATATGCTGTTGTGAACTGAAGCGAAATGAAAGCTTACACAGACTACACCAATCCACTTGGGTAAGCCACCAAAACCAAAACAAAGCAGAAATGACACTTCTTTGCCCACCACCTGAATTGTGTATCTGAAATAAATTCCATTTATTTCAGATTTATCTGCATCCATTTATTTCAAGTAGGATGCATTCAGAGGGGGTTTTTAGCTGTTTTCATCCCAGTACCAAAGGCACACATATGTGAAGCTACTGAACCGCAGAAACACGTTAAGTCCTTACCAAGGTGATTCTGTAACTCTCGTGTTTGTCCATCCTCTGTTGGGGTAATAAGATCCCATATAAAACTTTTTATTTTCTCATCCCCTCTGTAGTGAACAAGACAATAGGCCAATAGTGCTCGGCAAATTATCTCCACATCCTGTTCATTCAGCTGCCTCTTGAAGCGACCGTGGGACAGAATTTCTCTCCATCGACCCCACCTAGTGCAAAGGGAGACATAAATCAGCACTTGCAAGTGGAGCACTGGGGTGGCCTGCAGACTTCTCTTACAAACGAAATTTCTCTGTAAAATACTCAGCTTTCAACTTTGTTCCTTCAGCTCAAATTAGTGAGTGGAAATAAAAAATAACATTTGCAACAAAACCTCATCTGTTTAAAACTGAGTTTTAAACAAGTAGTGTCTGTTTACAAAACACAGATGATTGTTTTAGACTTCTAAGATACAAAACTGATGGGAACTCGTATTGGCAAGAATGCAGTTACTTTTCTTATAAGATGGGTGAGAGAAGACCTAAGATTTGATTTCCAAATCAACACATCTGATTTCAGTAAGCTTAAAATAACTGGTTACGTTTTCAGTTCCTATTTGTGCCTCACAAAAGCGCAAGATGTTCCACAGTTATGAAAATCAAGTTACCTACCAAGCCTTTATTGCGGGTGTTTTTTATTTAAGGAGTTTTGAGCCTGCCTGCAGCATTTACTGTAATGATTTTTAGAGAGACTCCTGTAGTGCCCATGTTAAATGCCATAAATCCCACTTAAAGAAAGATTTGCACCTTTCTTCATTAATGTTTCTTTAATTGCAAATTGCCAGATTTATACAAGGTGCATGACAAATTTCTGTTCTAAATAAATTCTCTGGGTATATTCACACCAGGTTATTGACAATATATAGTTAAAAAGTAATTTATATACAACTTAGTCCACGGAAAAAAAGTATTTTTAAGAAACTTCCTAGAATGCAGAAAGATGTACAACCATACCCATAGACCAGCAAGTTCTTTTCCACCCGAAAGCACTCAGTTCTTCCATATCCATTGGAACGGTCACAGGGCCTGCGGAGTTTGGGTTTATCTTCACCCTCACTCTCCACTTCAGACAACTCAGCCAGTTCATCTTTCGTAGCACTGAAGGGCCGTGTTTGTTTCCTGATTCTTGGGGTATCAATAACCAGGCTGTTCTGCAAAATTTCAAACAAACCTTATGAGAGAAACAGCTGGTAAGTTTTTCTCAAGTAGACGGCTTCAGTTCAGAAACAATTCTTATGTCATTGACAGGTATTTTGTGAAGACATCACAGTGAAAACTCAAATCAAGTAAAAAATTCTGTGGAATTTAAGGCAATTAAAAAAAAGAGTTTAATACCATAACACCAGTACATTAGTTATAAACAACACTGAATATCTCCTCAGACCTCAATGCTTACACTACACTGCAGCCTCTATGAGCAAAAAGGGGCACTGAAACCTTTCTGCATTGAATGCATGGGAATGTCTTCAAGTATAGGACACAACTTCCATATAAAATTTGTAATTTATATAATTCCATATAAAATTTATACAGGTCTTAGTTATTTTGCAGATTCCAGCCCCAGAAATGGGGCAATCAGAATAATTCCACACTTTCAACCACTTCCAGGTCTTTGACAAAAATCAAAGACCTCCAAACTTTCTTGGGACAGCAGGGAAATAGGAAATCATACAGCTATCAACAGGCACAAATCATCCAGCACAAAAAGTCTGACTTGTTGAAATATTAATCAAAAAGCACCAGAAATCCTGCACCTGCTATTTCAGAATTCAATATCAAGCACATACTTGGAAAAACACACATTAAAAAAGAACTTACTCTACCACTGATGGCATCAATATCTATTTCGGCTTTTTTGGCCCATTTCTGCCAGAAGTTGGGGTCATCTAGTGAGATATCAGTCCTGTTTCCAGATGCAACAAAACTAGCCTGTAATAAATAAAACTAAATCTTACCAACAGCACACATCAAAATATAGAGTTTGCCTCAGTCTGTAAAGAATGCATGACCTTATTTCATCAAAAATCTCGCAAGCAGCTGTTAAGACTTTAGAAGTTACTTAGGTTGCAAAGCAACTCAAAAGTTCTCCTCCCCCTTAATTTTTAAAAATCAGATCCATAATATATCAGAAAAATCTAATGAACTTTTATGCACCATCAGGAGAGAAGAACATTAAGCAGCAAGACTCTTCTGCTTCTAAGTCTGAATCTAAATTACTCGAATGGAAGAAAAAAGAATCTTTTGAAGAGGCTTATCAGCATTTGGGGATTTCATCTCATGCAAAAGTACTCGCTTGAGGGAAATTTCAAAGGGGCATTTAAGCTGCCAACAATCAAAGCTTGAGTGCATGGAATGAGCTTAATTTCAGAAGGCATTTTAAAAACCCCGATACACCACATTTGGGAAAAGAGTAAATATATATAAAAATTCCTAACTCTTCCGGTAAAAAGGCAGTGATGATGATCTTCTTTAGAAGTCTACTTCTTATTTAAGCCATAATAAGCAAGATATAAGAAAGCCTAAATAAGCATATAAATAAATAATATTTATAAATACTACTATTTAAGAATATAAATGTATATTAGTTATATTTTAAAACTTTTCCTTTTGCTTTGCCTTTTTTTTTTCTTTTGGAATTGTCACAACTGCACTCATGAAGTGCCCACGCTCCAAGCTCAGTTATACTGCTTGATATTTTACACTCTCAGCCCCCTTCCCATGTACATATATGTACTCTCCACCCCCTGCTATTTTAGGAGGCTTCCAACTCTCACCAAAAAAGCTCAAGGTTCAAACTATTTCCTCTGTGTAGGCATTTTTATAATAAGCCTACACAAATTAGGAATTTTTAATCTTAATAATTATTGTCATAGACGCGTCCCCTACTCTTAATGTACCTGAATACAAATGGATCTATGAAGAAATTTGTTTAAACATTCTTTTTTAATGCAGCCCTTTACAACTCACACAAAATCCAGCCTTTTCAAAAGCAGCACATATCAATTACTCATCTTTGCTTAAGCATGCTCTTTGCACCTGCCACTTACACAATCTGTACGTGCAAATCCGATTTTGCTATGGCCGTGTTTAAAATAAACACGTTTAACATCAACACATAGATGCAGGAACCCAAGAAACATACCTAACACACACCCCCATCAAACAAAAGTACATGTAACTTAAAAAAAACAAAACGCATGAGCTCTACAGCACTCAGTTACATTTACAGCTTATACTGCCACAGAGCAACTTGCTGTTCTGCACCTTGGCAAATGTGGAGCCTCTCCCTTCTGATTCAATTGTGATAGTTTTAGTACGACGCTGTAGAATTTGGTCAATGTCCTCCTCACAGAATTTAGAGCCTTCATCTTCTTCATCCATAATGGCACCATATGCACCTCTTCGAAGCAAGTCTTCTATTTCTTTTTTGGAGAGCTGTTGGATCTGAGCAAATTAAATCAGGTTTAGACAGTCAACAAAAAAAATCCCCAAGTCTTTTTTATGTCTCTTTCCCACGTTTCTGCAACCTAACTGTGCTTTATGATTTATAAACTTAAATCTAGATTATTAAAAGCTAAAAGTGTAGCTGACAATTGAAATAAAAATTTATTATGTGGTTACAGAGCACATTTTAAGACGTATGCCTCTTTTTTTTGTTTTGGCTATTCTCAACACCATGATGAGCATATTTACAAAAATTACCTATTCATACTAGATATAAATCGTCCCTTAAAGTCACACATTATACTAATATGAGAAGATACAAGGAAACAAAGAGAAACTTTTCTCCATGTTTTAACTCTGACATTATCTACCTTGAACCTTAAGAGGCAAGAAATAGTGAAACATTTATCACAGTAACTGAATACACTGAAAACTACATCAGCTATATTGCTCGTCCAGAAAACAGAATGGAGAGGCAAATGACTGAAAAATATAAAAGTGGTAGCTGTAATTTGAGGTAATTCCCACATGATTTCAAAAGATAAAGCAAGGTTATTTCAAGAAATAAATCTACATACACCACCGACACTGTTTTCTCTTCCACTCATACTCTGCAGGACAGCCTTATCCAGTCCCAGTTTCAGACTTGCTCTGTCAAACATCTCTCTCTCGTAGGAATTCCGTGTTATCAGTCTGTAAACCTTCACTGCTTTGTTTTGACCAATCCTGTGACATCGGGCTTGAGCCTTATGAAGGGAGAAAGAATGGCAGTAAGAGTTTAGACTTATGTGGGAATAAGATACTATTCTTTCTAAAAACTCTTTCTGTTGTAGCACTATCTGAAAAACAAGAGTATGAACTCAAAAGGAGTCAATACACATTTAAGTAAATGGAAGGTATCAGACATTTTTGACATTGCAAAGTTTTCTGGAAACAGTGTAGCAAGTAAAATGGTCTGTGCTGAATGCTCCCAAATGGTTTTTCCATTGCAATAACAACAGGTAAAAAGACATGCTAGCTCATGAATTATCTGATCTCCAGATACAAATGGTAAAGGAGTTGTGACTGGAGAATTGACTCAATTTCAGCATCTAATTCCTAGATTTGATTAATTCACTCTTTCTTAGTACATATTAATCCTTTTCTATATATTATGCTGTAGCTGAACACCTCTATTTACATAAACTGTTAGTCAGTACATGCAAAAATAGTCCCCAGATTCAGGGTGTCATCAAAAAAACAGGGTTTTACCAACTCACTGATTTTACCTGTGTTCTATTTTTCAAGAATAATCAATTTGAAAGAAAAAGCTAGAACCCAACCAAAATGAAACCTCTCCCATCCACGTAGAAAGCATTAATCTAAAAACTTCCAACACATGCCTTAAAAAATCACAAACGTTTCAAAATCATGTATGTTCAAAACAGATACAATATTCAAAATATACAATGCTTAAAGCAATTTACCTGCAGATCATTCTGAGGGTTCCAGTCAGAATCAAAAATTATACATGTGTCTGCTGCAGTCAAGTTGATGCCCAAACCCCCAGCTCTGGTGCACAGGAGGAAGACGAAGCGATCGGAGTCGGGTTTGCTGAACCGGTCGATAGCAGCTTGTCTGAGATTGCCTCGTACTCGCCCGTCAATGCGTTCATACAGGTACCTGGAGAGTGCCAGATACACACACACAGACTGTGACACATTTTTTATTAATTTAAAGAGTGACTAGAAGAGATCTCCTGCTTGCATGTTTATTCCTTTCAGTGAATAAAAGTGATATACACTGACTTTGATTAGCAGTGGGTAACATAACCAAGGATCACGTCAGAACTTGCACATCGGTAGTGCTAATACGTATCAGCAAGTCCAAACACCGAGTATTTTAAGACAAGTTCTTCTGAACTTTGTCTACTAAAGCAAGTACCTGACTATACATGCCCAAACCATGTATTACCATGGCACTTGGTTGCACTGAAACACACCATAACCTGAAGTCCTTTCTGGACACTCACAAGTTTCTCACATGCTATTATCCTTGGATCCCTGCCTAGGGTCACAGAAGCAGGACAGTGGACTCTTGTATTATGTACCAAGTTGTCTGAACACATTAGGAGTACCCAAGTAATCAGCAAAAAGCAGCACTTGGTGAGGTATCATTGGACAAACTGCATATTGATTCTGTAAAGATTAAGAGAAATGGAACAAAAATGACCTGACAGCATCTCTTTATCAAGTCTTTATCAAGGCTTTCTAGACTAAACCCAGCAAATTTAAAAGCCCAAGTAAAACCGTCATTTGTTACATCTGACAATAAGAAAGACTCCTTTGAAACTAAAATACTTAAAAGGGGGGCAAATACTCCTGTATATTGTAAACTCAGTAAGATGCCAAATGTGTATCCAGTAGTCAGAAAGCCTCACAACCACTTTTCTTCTAATCAGCTATAAAATGGTACAGCAGATAATCCACAGGACCACAGGCATTTTGGCAGGCAGCCATTTCTTACAGTCCTGAATTCTGTTAAGCATCAAGTCTGATCATGTGTGCACTCTAACATTTCTAATCCAATGGCAGCTTCTATGGATTTCAAAAGACTCTACCTGTAGGTATGACTAAGTAGTTTAAATGTTAGAATGCTACAGAAAATTTTACATACTGAATTATAAGAGCTACTCTGAAGTTAAAATTGATCTCTTAAAATGAAACATAGAAACTGTTGAGCTCTCAGTTCAAACAGATAGCTTTAATATAAAACAATCACAAAAAGAGGTACTAAAATAATCTATTATTCCATATACATTCCAGTATCCACTGCAAGAATGCTTGACATTATTAATAATTTTTATTTTTTAGCATGTTGTTACTACAATGTAGTTCACTGACAACTACACATTTCAAAGCAATATAGACATTCCAACAAATGCACTAGTAAAACAACCAGAACTATGCCTTTTTATAGGTTTTCAGATTAACACAGCAACTACCAGTTGTACACAAGTTTATGCATTTTAGTCACATACTTATATAAACATTTAGCTTCCATGGAGTGAATAGTATAATCAAAGGGTGCTATTACATGGGATGGCAAAAGCCAACCTAAGGAGCTGGTTTACAGCTGGCAGTTCAATTCTGCTGCAAAATTCAAAGCAGTCATAACTTAGGAAAGAGAGGAAGAACATTTGTACTTTTACGTTAATAAAAAACAAACTTTCAGTTGTTTACCATTTTGTGCTTATATTCTGCTGGAAGCAAGGAGCTGCATCTTGGACCCTGTCTGGTCCAAGTTCAACACCATGTAAATAAAGAACACATTCAGTGCTTCCTGGGGTTTGGGCAAGCAACACTGAGCTTGAACTTACTTGGTTTCCAACAGAAAATGTATAAACGTACATAATTGAATGTTTAATGGAAAAAGCAACGAACTGAAGGCACATGGTTTACTCAAGAACCTCTCTCTAGTTTTCCTCTGAACTTTTTAATTGGTTGGTGAATAAATGATCACAGAACACAAGCTCCACACTGATTAGCAAAAAAGAAGAAACTCCCAGCTTTGGTGTGCTGCTATCATTAATCCTGCACTAACATTCACAGATACGCCCACTGAGAACAATATACTACAGGATACAGAATGTGAAACATCCTACCTTTTATGTATAAGGTAATCCTCCAAAATATCAAGGCAACGCACCATCTGAGAGAAGATAAGGACCTTGTGGCCTCCTGCTTTCATTTTTGGAAGAAGCTTATCAATAAGAACCAATTTCCCAGCAGACTGGATCATTGCTTGCAGGTGGAAATCAGGAGCACTTGGGCTGTATGTTTCTTTAAACTCTCCAAGGATCTTCTCTTCAGCACCTATATAAGAATATACTTCCATGCCCACAGGTGCAACTACACAAATATCTCCACATACATACAAGACTAAGTTACCAAAATCAGTGCTTGTACCCTAAATATCCCCCACTGGGATATCCAGCCATGGATGGAGACAGAACATAGTTCTGAATGGATCAGAAAACTTAAGCAAGAACATCTATTTCTATGGGCTTTGAAAACAAGTCTTAAGTTTTTAAGCAGAAAAAACATCTAGAATGGGGTGAACTCCCCTTCTTCCAAACTGCAAAAACGGAAATACTTGTTCTCAAGTATTGTGTAAAAAGCAACTAAAAAACCCCTCAAGTTCTTCTGTCTTTGTGATATTTTAAATGGGACATGAGTCTTTTAAAAAAAACAGTATTTTGAATACTTCTTCTAAAACCACAGCCAAAACTTTAGGAGCTTAAAGTGTATTTTCTTGCACATCAGGAAAAATATCAGTTTAGTTAAAAGTGAGAAAAGCAATGAAGACTGACAGAGATCATATCACTTGCAAGAAGCATCAACTGAAAAAGTTAGACCTAAAAGCTGTTCTTCATACTGTTTTTAAAGAGAGGTACCGTTTCCATGGGATAATTGCCTCTAAATGTTCTGAGAAATCCTACAAAACAAGTTCAGATTTCAGGCAACTCCCTCTTGTGTCTATCAAAAAAATGCTTCTACCTAATCCAATCTTTGGAAGGTTGGATGAAAACACTAAAGACTTGTTACTAAAGTTCTTACATATTTTGAATAAAAATAAAAAAGCAGTTAAAAATCATGTATTTACCTTTGATGAGATAAGGGTGATTACAACACTTTCTGAGTTCCATCATAGTGTTAACCAGATTGGGTACATTAGCTTGCCCTGCTCCTTTGGATAAGAAAGCAAAATTTTTCTCCAAAATAGCTCGGTAGTATTTCTTCTGGATATTGGTTAGTTCTACTTCAATTATAGTTTCCTCCTTAGGAGCCAGCTTTTTTTCTACATCTTCCTTTAATCTTCTGAGCATCATGGGTTTCAGGATTGCTTGCAGTTTCTGAACCTAAATGGAACACAACAGTTTGTAAAAACATGAAAAGGTAATAGTGTAGTTAAATTAGAAGTTTTTCAACTACATGCCACTTTTTTTTGGAAGGACTTCCTTGAAAAATTTTCCACATGGGATATAACCTTATTTTTAACCCCAAACTACTAAAGAATTTTTTAATGTATGTACTCCAAAACAACCAAAAAGTATCTTTAACATTTCTCTGCAAAAACTCTCTACAAAGCCAGAAAATTTCAATTTCTATTATTCTCAGTATTTACTTCCCAAATTTAAAAAACTGACATAGAAAAGTAAAAATAATTCATTAACATGCAATATTATACCTAACTGACCAGACAGGGTAGAGAAATCACATGACAGAAGAACTCACAGGTGACAAGGGAGACTGAATAGGGAAGGGGCGGAGAGTGAGGAGCAGTAACAGTTACTATCTGGCTACTAACTAGAACAAAGACTTTTCCCTCAAGGAAGTCACTCTTAAACACTAAAGCTCAAAATGAAGTTATACCTGCTCTTCTGTTTTAAGGTCTCCGAATTCTTGCATGAATGTAGACTCGGCAGGAAAACGCAGTGGCTCAAGAAAATGAAGGAGGCTAAATAATTCTTCTACTGTGTTCTGCAGTGGGGTACCTGTTAACAGCACTTTATGCTCCTACAAAATGAAAGAAAACTTGTGTAACTTTATGTGCACCCATTTGCAAAAATTTTTGTCTTAAGTCTGAGTATCGCAACCTGAAAACACCAGTTCTGAGTGTCACTAAGTACACAGGCAATACAGACAAACCAATTTATTAAAAACCAACCAGAACTACCTACTGGCTTTTCTTTAAATTCTCCCTTTCTACATCTCTGATGAAGAAATGACTGAACACTTCAACTTTGCCTGTAATATTCAGGCTAATACCCAAACATTTACAGTCCTCCCTCTCTAGAGTGTGGAAAATATACACTAAGCACGTATCACAAAAATTATAATTACTTCTGAGAAAACGCAGGAAAGTAATAATGAAGTAATAAACTGCCAAACTAGTCATGGTGCACCTTGTAGTAAAGCACCAAAAGTAGATACATGGTAGTATCTACATTTAAAAATCTTGCATGTATCAAATAAAATCTTAACTATGGGACTAGACAACAAGTCTGAAATTCTACTTCTTGCTTGCTTTTATTGGTAAAGAACTTGCTTAAAATACTTTCCAGTTTTTCAAACATTAATTACTGTACAAAACATTGCACAAAAACTGAAGCAAATTGTAAATGAAATTTTCACCCTAATCAAAACAAACAATAGAATGGTATAATCAGAAATAGATTGTGCCAACAGTTAGAACTTGCCATATTTTGTTTTATCAAAAACATATATACCACCATCAGCTATCAAAACCACATATGTTTGAAGAGTATCAGGAATAGTTATCTCCTGAGAAAGGCTGCTTGAGAGGTCTTTTTTGTCATGCAAAGCAAAATTTTACTTATTATCATACTTTACTGCTAAAATCAACCCCCACAACGTGAACTATAGTTACTCACAAGGTTCATTAATTTTAGTCCTTCCAAGAGTTTGCAGTTTTTGTTCTTCAGTCTGTGAGCTTCATCAATAATAACACAGCGCCACTCAATCGCATTTAATTCTGGACACCCACCAAGAATCATTTCAAAAGTTGTGATAATGGCCTGGAACCTGTAGGTACCTCGAACAATACGGCCCTAGAGATTCATCAACACACAAAATTTATTACATTACTTCTCATCTACTCAATTTACAGATTTTGTTGCTGAAATTCTGTCAAGAGCCAGACATCAGATTTTACATTATAAATTGTTCAGTCATTCCATACAGTTTATTAGATCTCCGTAACTCTCTAATTAACACTAATGAGTAATTATCCACAAACACAAATCCAACATTATCTAACCGAAAGTCAAATTTTAACCACTTTTAAATTACACATATAACCATCTAATAGAACTGTTTCAAAATGTGCACATAAATAAAATCCCATTTTTAACCCTGAGAAAATTTGAAAGACTGACAGGAAAAATCCTACAGTCAATCAATCAAAATACACGGTGTTAACACAGCAGTCATACGGTAAGCATTCAAAATATCACCTGAGAACTAAATGAGAATTTTTTATCCAGCTTACTCCATTTGTCTGACAAGGAAAATATGTAAGCGTCTCAGTAAGGAAGTATACAATAACTCACTACAAAAACAAAATGTCATTTTAATATGTAGCACGACTTAATAAAAAGTTCTTAGCTTTATGAATTTTGTAGAAATATCATGATAATTTTCAAAAATTGTTTATGCACGATACATAGAAAAGGCAAAAAAATCCCTTTTAAAACAGTTCTCAAATTTTTTCATGTCATTTAATGATAAGTATTTCAGACTGAAAAGCAAACTGTACAGTTAACACTAGCAAAAGGAAATCAACGGCTACATAAAGGTAAGAGCTTAATCAGTGATACTTTTTTTCTCCCTGCTCTTCAAATTCAGGATCCAACTGCAACCATCTGTGTACACTTTAATCTCCACAAGAGCATCAGCATCACTGCTATTCAATTGCAGA
The DNA here is from genome assembly GCA_013397135.1 of Pachyramphus minor. Taxonomy (NCBI): domain Eukaryota; kingdom Metazoa; phylum Chordata; class Aves; order Passeriformes; family Tyrannidae; genus Pachyramphus; species Pachyramphus minor. Next base: position 32,770 of record VYXB01006185.1, read on the forward strand.
ATTACTCAGCACAGTGAAACAATACATCTTGCTGCAAAAACTTCCACTAAATTTACTCAGTAAGCATATGTTAAAGATGCTCCTCTCTAACATCAGGGTATGTAAGATGACTTTCACTAAGATAAACACACACATAATGTAAAGCACACCTTTCCTTACTCCCACCGGAAACAGGTTTTGGGTAAGTTATTGCACACAAGTGACATTACAATACCTGGGAGTCCCTGAAGTACATCTCATACTGCTGGATCATCTGCCTGCTGATCATACTGCCATGGTACACCACAACATTCAGGTCAGTCCACGTGCGAAATTCCCTTTCCCAGTTTGTTATAGTGGAAAGCGGAGCTATGATCAGGAAAGGCCCCCTTATACCAGTCAGGAGGATTTCGTAGAGGAATGTAATGGACTGGATGGTTTTGCCAAGACCCATTTCATCTGCTAAAATGCAATTTCGCCTGAAAGTAAAATATGTTTCTTTGTCACTAGCATCAAAGAAAGTACACACACTGCAGCTGTTACTCAAATGGACAATCTGTAAAAGCTAAACGCAAATACACCAGTTTACAACAGCCAAAACTGAGGCACTGTAAAAAGATCCTTGCAAACATTCCCTGCTTATGGTGAAAGAATGCTCAGTACACAAAACCACAAGCTTTGCATCATGTTTAGCACTGGCAAAACCTGAGAATGGAACGTTCCAAGTTCTCCTAGAAAAATATATTCCAGAAGTGTTCTTTTGGGACTACCTCTGCCCTAATTAAAAGAATTCAAATGAAGCAGATTTCCTACACAGACATTCACCTTGACAGAAGTGCTAGAACTTAATGTAGATTCCCTAGAAGTCACTGTTTTAGTTAAAACAATATTCATCCCCAGTAACAGTGATTCACTTCATTTGTTTAAAATGTACATTAAAAAATATTCCATGCATCTACCTATTGTACCAGTTGAATAGGAGCCAGTTAAGTCCTTCCAGCTGATATTCCCTGAGCTGATTGCCATTTTTGTATTCCCTGGACTGTTCTATCTTCTTCCAGGAGCTTGGAGGTGGTCGGTCCTTTAAGGGAAAGATTAACACATGCAAATTGGTAAATGCTTTATTTTTCTAAAATACCTAACCCCACTGTTTTGCGAGTGTATCACTTTAGATTTAGAATGTTATTATTAAACCTTAAAAGCAGGAAGGTGTCATTGCTCACATTACTTACTAATCAATAGTCTGCAGAAACCTGTAATTTGTATTTATTTGTCCATATGAATCACCACTTTTAAAATTAAGATTACATTATGATAAAGCAACTGGTTTCTAAAACTAAGAATATGAACACTTTTGCATGAATAATTTGACACACTAATTCATTTATGTAAGAAACTTCAAGACTACGTGAAGTTTCACTTTGCCAGCTCCAAGAACAGCTGCCCTACAACAGAGTCAACAGCATCCCTGAGCTCTAAGTAACTCTGGACACTGATGCTCTCCTCCTGAAGTAGTCATCTATACTAAAGTTACTCTGATCTTACCCTTTCCTTTCTGCACTTGCCCTGGTCACTGCTGATCACTGGATCTCTTGGCCAAGCCAGGAAGGCAAAGCCAGGAATACAGGAAAGTAAACTTGTGAGTGGTTTAGTTCCCTGAATCAATTCCACCAAGAGATGAGATGAAAAACTGCACCAGCATACACAGGATCACGATAGCAAAGACATGACAAAACAGACTAACAGTATCAAGGTGTATCATCCTAATGTCCCTAGAAAGCTAAAGGAAAGCTAAAAAGCTACATATAAAAATACATACATATAAACACACCCACTAGTTCCCAAGCCTGGAGTCTCAACAGCTTGGCCTTAAGCTTAGCAGGCAACTTAGTGAAATCATGAAGTGTTTGACTGATACTAGATATGATTCCAGCAGGAAAAAAACCCTCTTCTGAAAACTTCTGCATCCCAACGTGAACAAACTCACACATGCAAGTGAAATAATTTTAGTTAGAGCTCTTCTGATCAGCTGTACTTCCCCCCAGCCCCTCCTTCATTTCTCAGTATTTATAAAAGCTTACATTCACTCTAGACTCATGTGGCCTTATCTGGCAGCTCTGAATTTTAGATTTGAATTTTATATCTCCTCATTGCCAGCGTCAGCATCACCTGACACCAGGTCTGGGCGCAGCAGTAGCTGTCCCTCCTCCCCTCACCCACCAGCTGCCATCTGTCCACTCCCCCACACCCAGAGCAGCCACGCTCCTGCTCACAGGGCTGCAGTCAGCAAATAATTTCTTGTAGCTGCTGGAGCCTGAAGCAAAAAAATACTTGTTGCTGATGCTGAAATGACTGTCAGTTGTACAGTTGCGCTTTAATCATCTTTTTCTCTTAAAGCCAAATATGGTAACAGAGGTATAAAAGCTCTTGTTCCCACATGCCAAAATGTCAGGATTTTAAATAAATACTACAAAAATGAACTCAATATAATATGATGATGTTAATCGTGACTACTGACATTATCTGTAGATGGAAAAACCATTAAAATAAACCCCAAAGCCTACAAACTAAAACACTGTGCCTATTTAGTTATGTAAAAGAAGTCAGAACAAGTGGTGTACTACACCACACAGGACATGTCCTACTCTGACAATGACACAAGACTTGAAATAGTTCTATTTTGCTGTCTCCTGTCCTAGGAGACAGAACATTGATAATTTAAAGATAAAACTCATTTCCTTATTACATGTGGTTTGTTTTCCCTTCAGCCAGCCCTTTAATGACAATAAGAAAAATAAAAGCAGGAAATAATTACAGAATCTGTTTGATAGATCTCATTTGCTGATTTCCTTCAGTGCTGCGATTTCCTTCATTGCTGTGATTTCTACAAAAGCATATTAATAGTTAATTCTGGTTTCTCCTCATCTTAAAGGTATTCAGATTCCGTGACAGCCACTTTCAATGTGTGGCTCATTGCTCAGTTAGAAAGTCACAGCACTTCATAATTTTTCCTAAGCAAAAATCTTTATTTTTTTAAAGAGTAACAACGTAGATGAGAATATTTATCTATGCCTATCTAAGTATATTATTATTCCTAGGTACCACAGCACACAGATACAAAACCTCAATAAGTATTATGTTTTAACACACAAGTTTAAAGTTGGGAAAACAAAATCAAATTTGCCAAGACAGACAAGTAAATTAGATATAATTTTACCAATCTCCTTGAGTCAGGCCTGGAAGCTTGCAATTGTTCAAATTCTTCTATTTTTGCTTGATCTACATCTTCTTTCAGCTCCCACGTACTGTCTTCATATGGCAACGAACACCATTTTACTAAATAGTAAATAACAGGCTGCAGAAGAAAATTCTGAATGTTATCAGTTTTTAATTTAGTATACAGACTGTTAATATGCCTTACTATTTGAGTAGCTTGCTCACAAGAGCGCTGGAAGCAAAACCACACTTTGACACTTTTCCGACTGTTCAGTGTAGATTCCTGTTATTTACCTACTTATCCTTGGCTTGTCAGACTCTGCCACTTGTAGAGTCCTGGAGTATTTTCAATCCCACTTACCCACAAGTAAAAAATAAAAAGATAAATTATGATATTTGTGGTAATGGGGCAGGCTGGCAGAAGTAACCACAGAGGTACTACCCAGAACATTTCCCCCAGTCTTTCGAGACTATCAGGCTACCTAGGCCTAAACCAGAGAGCTTTAGAGAGTTCCTAAACCAGAGGTCTTCTCAACAAAACAGAACACTTTACAGCCTTGCTGGCAACTTATATAAAAATTTAAGAGGAGTCACAAAAGATGGAACCAAAGCAGACTATCTTATTTAGATTCAGTGCATAAATACTTAAAAACCAAATAAAGAGGTAGGAGGGAAAGTCTTATAACAAGACATTTTTTCTAAATGTGTAATAATGTCAGATCTGCTGCATACAATAAAAAGTTGTTCTAACCCTCAACTCTGCTTTAGGAAGACTAATGCAGAAATCACTGGGTAAAAGTCTGCTCATTTTGCTATCTAAAAGAGTAGAGTAAGTATCATGGATATTCCAACAGCCTTATACAACAACTTTGCCAGTCTTTTGCTCATCAATTGTCTAGGAGATGTAAAATCAAAGTGTTAGTCCGAAATCTGATAAAATTACAACTGTCAAACAGTACTTGGAGGTGTATCTTCTTGACTTGCTTTAAGATATATTTACCTCACCAGTGTCTTTGTCTTCACAAAGTGATACTTCTAATACCCGGTCTACTTCAACATAGTCAGGATTAAAAGGTTCCTCTTCCATCTGCAGTGCAAGATTAATTAAATCACTAGAGAGGCAAAAAAAAGCTAGTATTTGGTAAGACTTGCTCCATCATATACAAAATAAATTTGCTAGTTGGAAACTACTGAGGCTTTTGCACACACCTTAAAATCCACACCCCCCCCTCCATATCACACTTTATTCTCTTTGGCAACACTCCCCAGGATTTGACATCAGAACAGAAAATACAGTCATTTGGGGACGAAGTGCTGTCACGGGTGAGTCACGGAGAAACAAACATACTAATCAAGTCCTTCCCTCCTTACCATTTCTAAGTAGTTACTCAACCAATCCCAATTTTTACCTACGTAGGTCAGGTGAGTTCACTGACTCCAGAAGACTTGCTCTTACAATTATGTTAAACAACCCACCCCCTGATGCAACCAAAACCCCAGCCCCAGCAGCTCATTTTTATTTCTTAACAATCAGCTCTTTTATTTAAAAGCAAACTATTAATCACAATTTTACAAGGAATTAAAAGAGCTTATTTAATTTATATTTATACTCACATCTGCAAAAAAGTGAGCTCTCTGTGCTTTCCTTAGTTTGAATCGCTTTATTTTCTGCTGGATTCTTTTATCCTTTAAAAGCTGTTGTTCTGTGGCCCACTCACAGTGGAGATATGAGCTAAAATCGCAGAGATTGACATTAACACACCAGTGAAAGCAAAAGCTTAAAATAACGTATTTTATAAAACACAATTTCACTCAAAAAAACATTTTATCATTTAAGACAGAATCCTCTGTAAAGATCAAAGATTTATTCCTCCAAATAATCATTTTACAGCATCTAGTTAAGGTAGTGTTTTTGAGGTAGAATCCACAGAACTCTATGGATTCACAAATTTCTTTCATGTGTCCTAAGAAGAGAAACAAGCTTATTTCAAGCGAGCTTAAACAAGGCAAGTTTAAAATCTGACACCTCTACCAGAAAGTACTCAGAGATATAAATTACTTAATATATTTGATCTATTTTTCTTCCTGTACTTCCTGTGACCATCTCATCACAGGTGCTGCTGAACTGGAGAGCTCAGCCCAGGGAAGAGTCAGTGAGGAGCTCATGGCACAAAGGAATATGGCTCCAAATGGGGCTGGGAGAGAAGCTCTAAGAAATTGAGCCAAATGAAGAAGGGATCATGAGCACTGGCACCTTCACCATCTCACTGCACCCTAAGAGAACCCTTCTGAAGTCAGATCACAGAAGTACATAGATCTCTTCCTCATCCCCCCTTTTCAGTATACTTTCATCACTTTTTAAGCTTTCTAAAGATATGCTAGAAATAAAGTAGAGCTATTGCTGGGGATTACTCATTCTCAGATGAAAAGACAGACTTTTTAGCCTTTCAAAAAACAAGGGGTAAATGGTCTTCAGAAATGTGTGAATCCAAAGACTCAAAAAACGCCAACATTTATTAGAAAAAATCTGATTAAATGATTCACAGATGTAAAATCTAAAATGTGCTTAGATTTTCAGCATCAAGAGGCATTTAGGGACAGGATGATAGGTATGAAACTTAAAGTAAGGAAATTTCGAAGAAGTTCTTCTTCAGGCTTTTTTTATTTCCTGCTTTTGATGTAAATTCATTTCTATCATAAGGCTTTTTTCCTTTTCGAAACAGTAAGATCAACTACTGCATGAACCTCTCCTAAATGTATGACACTGTACATCTAATCCAGATTCACAAAACACCTCTGATTTAATTTCATGAAATTATAATTTGCCTCAGGCATGTAGTAGTGAATTTAACAAACATATCTTCTCTAAAAAATTCTGTTCATTGGTAAAAAAACTTTTCAGCTTATTGGCCAGTGCTGGTTTAGCAATATTGATAATTTAAAAATTATTACTATCAATAAAATGCAGATTCTTAGCAGTTTAAAGATCAAATTGGTAAAGAAAAATCTCAAAAATGACAAAATCTATTACAAGCAGCCTTCAAACAATACAAAACTTGAGAACATAAATATGGTACTTAGCAGTTCAGTCAATACATATGATGAAAAAAATTTTTAATACTTACTAGTTCTTGTATTTTACAAAAAACTCTTCTGTGTCTACTGTCATCCCAGCAGATACCTAGGAAAAGAAATTCAGGAGAAATGTAAAATGATAGATGCAAAACACTTTTTCAAATAAACAATTTTATTCCATGACAATCACTTACTTCTTTCTTTATTACCCTGGAGGATAAGATTTTGTCTACAATTGCTGCATCTTCTTCACTTGGATTTTCCTATAAATGCAGGGGAAAAAATTACATTATAAAACTGCAGGAAATGCCCTCTCTTTAAACTGATCAGGCTTAAAAGCTTCAACCACACGTGGCTTGTCAGAAGATCAACAATAAAGGTAAATTCAACCTCCACCATCAACATTCTCTAACAGACTGGGACTAAAATTTAAAATCCAGGTCTCTATTCAGAGAGAAGTACATGCAGAAGTCTGGCACTTCCAAAGAGCATCAGATGAAATGCTCACCTTCCAAAAACACACTTACACAGTGCAAGCACTCCAGATGCAATGCTTCCCAGACTCACTGTGAATGCCGCACTGAGTTAAAGTGATGCTCTGAACATACCCAGAATTTCCTTATACAGAAATGAAGAACTCAAGACAGGTTAAAAAAAAAAGAAAAGAAACCCAGCATGTGACAAAGTCAACTGAGTAGATTTACTCTACACATAGGTAACGAACACTGTGGAATCAGGCAGAGAAGGTCGTGTCTGGGAATTCCAGCAGGGCTTAGATGTGACACCTACGGGATTACTTGGCTCTGCCAAGACTGGAGCTGGTTCCAGAGATAAAGAAGCAATCTGTAAAAGGTGCTGGGAATAAAAATCACCTTCTCCTTCCTCTGATTTGTTCCCAGTTAGATTATCCTTCTCCTTCCCTTACAACTTTTGGCACTCTTTCAAGCATCTCACAAACACGTTTTTCCTGTTTCTTTCCTGCCATTCTGTTTACCCAGAATGGCTCAACAGGAAGTTTGAGTCCCAGAGCTGGCACAAGTTAAACAGCAAAGTGTAAACCTTGAAAAGGTCGAGGGGGTAAAGGAGGAGTATCCTTTTTAAATACCTCAGCAAGCACAGATGCCCCAAATAATTTTATACTTCTGTAAGTCATGATAAGTATGTAAGCATAGAGCTTTTCCATATGCCTACGCCACATTGTTTGAGATATACCCATCCTTAGTCTTATCCTTATGCTTAACTTCAATTAAGTCAATAAATGTTTGTAACAGAAAAAATAGTAAGAAGCCATTTCTTTCAGTTTTCAAGATCTTAGCAAAACATCACATTAAATTATGGCTTACTAATGACAATGTATTCCAAGCTGTGAGCTTTATTCACTGAACTACTGGAGACAAATAGGAAGTTCCCACTACGGATTAAACCAGTTTTTACTTACCACAAATAATTGTAAAGGCTGCTCAGCAGGCAAAGGGGCAGAATTCTTTTTGATTTTTACAGAAACTTTAGCTGCCTCTTCTTCTGATTGTTTCCCTTCTCCTTCTTCAGAATATTTTTTCCTTTTAACTTGACGATTTGATCTTCTCTTCTGCACACAGGAGAAAGAAAAAAAAACAACAAAACTTCCCCTAACATGAACTGTACATTTTGGGACACTCTAAGCAACATTTCAGCTGTATCTAAAACCAAAGGCCAACATTTTATATGAAACATAAAATACGTGAATCACAAAGGCACACTATTTTCAATTATTTATTTTCTGTTTCATATACATTTGATACTTTTTAGAGTTCAAAAGCAAACACAAACCACTATTTTCAGAGTATGGGAGAAAAGCTGATACATAACAGATCTCCCATGAGCATCAGTATTTCAACAGCAATTTCCCTATGCTGTCTAGAGTGTTACCATCCAATTCTAGAAAGGGAAAGATACAAAATACGCTGCAGTGTCTCTACTAAACAACAGTGCTCTATATAAGAAATTATGAAGATTTTCACTAGATAATATTGGTCAAATTCCTGATGAAGTCTGACCTGATGGTCAGATGATTAATAAAGCTCGTTGTTTTGTTAATGTACTTACTTTCTCCTCCACCTTAACCAGGGCTTGTTTAACGGCATTATTTGACTTACTTTGCTGTTTATCTCTCTAACCTTTCATTCTGGTTTCTGCAAGAATCTGAGGACAAATTTCAGCTGAAGAAATAATGCTCAGTCTAAGAAAATAATTCCTTCTCACTCACAGTTTTAAATATTTAGATTATTAGGTTATTGCATAACCTCTCCAACCCTCCATACCAGTATATGAGACACTGCCTATTTAACCGTAAGATTGAATTTTAAATTGGATTCACTGGATAAAAATAACAGTATCAAACTAGTGAGGCAACATCTGAAAACACTGCAATCTGCTTTGGAAAACCGATCATCATAAAAATAAAATCAGCTGAGTAAAACTGTCTCTACAAAACAAAGGGTATTTTTGTGCAGGAAAATCCACCTCAGGTTGCAGCGTTGTATGACACTGTGGTGCTCAAGTGGGAGGACAAGGGGTGAATAGAACAAAACCCAAAATCCTGTGGTCACACTGGCTTCTGCAGAGCAGACATTAAGTAACAGTAGGATTGCAGCACAGGAACTTTTCTTCCTGACTGTTAAATTCAGCCCTTGGTCTAGCTGGTATCTGATAAAAGACACAGCTATAGTTCAACAACTACATCAGAGGTGTTTCAGTAAGGTAGATTAGTAAAGTACATATATCTGAAAAGCCAAAGAATGGGCATCACCACTCCTCTAGAGAGCCTGCATATATGAAACTACTCTATCAGCTTTCCACAATTTCAGATCAGCTATTCTTCAATATAGAGTGAGTGTGGGGTGGGGTGTTCACACAAAAAGAAACTTCACTTTAAACACACATTAACGTCACACTGTAGTTAAATCAATAATAGTCTCCTGACAGAAGTAGATTTTAAAAAAGAAAAAAAAGGCAGGTAATGTGTGCAATACAAAATTATGTAACTAGCATTTTCAATTCCTCTCACTATGTCTTCTCTTAAAGCATGAAGCAATTATCAAAACATCAGCATACATTCTCCAGCTCATTAATATATAACCTGAGCTGGAAAAAACCCTTGTGTTTCCCTGAGTTGAGAACCACGGTCATAAACAAATGCTCTAAGACACAAAATAAAGTGGGACCACACATTAAAAAAGAGTCTTAAAAAAATCAACGTATTTAAGGAAGACACTTACTGTGAAACTAAGCATACAAAATGAATTAGGGGAAAAAAAGACCTAAAATTGCCCCCCAGAGCTTAGAAACAGCTCTTTGCAACAGAAATTAGAAACAGTTCTTTGAAAATAAAATCATGAACATGTTCGAAAACCAAAGAGAGAATGAATTAATGAAGTAAAGCAATTTGTCTTTCCCACTATGCTTCTCCACAATTCCTTGGAATATAATGGGGCAGTGCTGTGACATTCTTCAGCAGAGGTTTTTTTCTGTCCCATGACACCTCTTCTTAGCTCTGCCCTCTGTTCCCTTCTTGATGCCCCCTGTCTATCCACACTAGAACTGAAGATAACCTTTGTCATGCTGAAAAAACAAATATGAAACCCCGCCAAGAGCAACGAGGAAAAGAAACCAAGACAGACATGATCTTCAGTCTTTTGCACTGGGTTTGTTGGCCCACAGATTTATACTTATCTGATAATAGAACACTATTAAGAAGTTACACTACTTCAGACCCACCAAGTCTGCTTTCACCTCCTTCAGTATACTAAATGGACTTCCTATACTAAGACAAATTTCCATGAGAAATAAATAATTTCATGTTCCTTTCCAGGTAACCTTTACATAAGACAAGCTATCACTTAAATTAATAAAAAGTTATTCTGGGAAACGGCTTCTGATCCTTCCTCCCCCGCCCCCACCATTACTATCTGTGAAATACCAGAGGGCAACTCAGTATCTCATAATTGGGTTTTGACAACTGTCATCCAATAATGCAATTAATTTTTGCTCAACAGCACCTTGTTTTGAGTATTGATTTTATCTCTGTGGATGAAATAGCCATAGAAAAAAACCCTGTGCATTTCCAGCATAAAATCTTACCTCAATGGAGATTGCCCTAAAGCAAGAAGTTATAGTTCCGTTACTAACACACACATAAATAGAATATAATCTCTTATCGACAGTTCATGCTTCTTTGTGCACAAGTTTTAGAAATAATTAGCTATATGACTATGTTACCAGGGCAATCTATGAAAAAATGGCAGTAAGAAGGTTACAAGACAGCTATTCCTCAAAGCAATGACTGGACCACTTCAATTCTTCATCTGGCACTTCCTGCAAGTATTCCACAACCAGCTAGAGTCTATCAGCACACTGATCATTACTCCCTTCAGATTCAACACTGCAAGAAATCTACTTTTTCTGTTTCTACACAAGCAGAGCTCAGAAAAAGCACAGTACAGCTCTAAACAAACATTTAAAATGTTCTCAAAGATCCAGCTTCACTAACACAAGTCTCTTCTATTAGGCAAACTCTGTATTTTCCACAGAGTCAGCCACAGTAAGGATCATGTCTACATGGAAGCTCAATGGTAAGAATTTATAGTTTCACATCTATGGACTTCTATACTGAAATTGAACACAGACAAGCAGGGAATTGACGTCCCATTACAGAAAGAGGGTTTGAACCTGTAGATTTTCTGATTTTTCAAGTGGGAAAAGTAGCTGATTACAAAAGGTTCTACCTAGGAGGTGGACAGCAGTGGGAGAGTAACTGTCACTGTGTCAAAGGGTGTGGAACTTTTTGGAGAGAGGGGATAAAAAGACCTAAAGAAACAGCAACACATACAAATTTAAAAGGGAAATATTCTGACTCCTTACCTGTGAGTCTTCATCTTTCAATGGCCGCTGTGGAGTCTGTTTAGCATCAGACAACTCATCTGAAGATTCATTTTTCCTTTTCTGCTTCTTACCCAGTGTGATGATCAGCTTCCTGTTAGAAACAAAAGCCCAGCACCTAAGTGAATGCCATACACTAGTGTACATAACTCCAGGATTAGAAGTACCACATCCACTAGCAACACCCATATTCTTAACACAAAACTCAAAAAGCACCACTGTCTGAAAAATGGAAAATAGCCTTACAGTAGACTGTAACTTACACTAGTATTGTTCACTAGTGTGAACTTCTTTGCCCTACTATCACAAACTCTCCATATCATACCAATTTTAAATCTTTAAACAAGTAACATAAATGCAAAATCCAACATTTAAACCAACTGAAAATGGTAAACTACTAACTAAAGTTAGCAGAGATACCATCTGCAGATGACAACAGTAAACAATTTATCATAAACAATTTACAATGGTAAAATGTATCTTCTAATTATTGGTAAAAAAAATTAGCTGTGGAGAAAAATCTAAAAATGACTCAAAGCTGTCTGACATGCAAAAATTTTATGCTTAAATTGAAGTCATTCAGTGGTAAAAATGAAGGAACTGCACGAATTCTTTTGCCCTTAAAAAACTACGTAAAGCTATATCCAAAACCCAGCAGTTTTATCTAAGTAATCTTAGAACCCATTAGAATATGTTAAGAACCAACATTGTGCTGAATAAATTAGTTAAGCCCTAATAAAAAAGCACCAATTATTTCTGTGTTTGGATTTAAAGATTACACTATAAACCACAATAATAATTCATCAGAGTTGTGTTCAACTAAAGGGCATAAAAATACTCTTTTGTATCTGACATGTGCCATATTAATACTCCTCTTAAAGTATCTTTGCAGTGGCATAGTAATTTGTAATCATTGCAGAATGATGACAAAGTATCCAATAAAAGCACAGACAGATAGCTGTCCTAAAAATATATTTTATATCGTTTCTAATCATCAGATCCATGTAACAGAAAATGAGGTAAGTTCCTGCATAAAAGCTGCTTCTGCCACGTTACAAACACATTAAACACAAGATTTTAGTCTTTATACAGACAACACATTTTACACCAAAATAGCATTAAATTTATTGGTCACCTGAAAAAACTACTGATGAGAAGGTAATGGTTGGAACACTTGTATCTCATTTGCTTCTCTCCCATAATATACTCCTGAAAAAGCTGGCAGCCCATGGCTTGGACAGGGGCACTCTGTGCTGGGTTAGGAACTGGCTGAGGGTTGGGCCCAGAGAGTGCTGGTGAACGGGGCTGCATCCAGCTGGGATCTGGTCACTAGTGGTGTTCCCCAGGGGTCAGTGTTGGGTCCAGTCCTGTTTAACATCTTTATTGATGATTTAGATGAGGGGATTGAGACCATCATCAGCAAATTTGCTGATGACACCAAGTTGGGAGGGAGTGTCGACCTGCTGGAAGGCAGGAAGGCTCTGCAGAGGGATCTGGATAGACTGGAGAGATGGGCTGATTCCAATGGGATAGAGTTCAACAAGGCCAAGTGCCGGGTCCTACACTTTGGCCACAACAACCCCCTGCAGGGCTACAGGCTGGGCACAGAGTGGCTGGAGAGCAGCCAGGCAGAAAGGGACCTGGGGNAGGGCAACAAGACTGGTGAAGGGACTGGAACACAAGACCTATGGGGAGAGGCTGAGAGAGCTGGGGTTGTTTAGTTTGGAGAAGAGGAGGCTTAGAGGTGACCTCATCACTGTCTATAACTACCTGAAGGGAAGTTATAGCCAGGTGGGGATTGGTCTCTTCTCCCAGGCAGTCAGCAATAGGACAAGGGGGCACAGGCTTAAGCTCTGCCAGGGGAAATTTAGGCTGGAGATGAGACGGAAATCTTTACAGAGAGAGTGGTCAGGCATTGGAATGGCCTGCCCAGGGAGGTGGTGGATTCACTGTCCCTGGAGGTTTTTAAACTGAGATTGGACATGGCACTGAGTGCCATGATCTAGTAAATGGATTGGAGTTGGACCAAGGGTTGGACTCAATGATCTCTGAGGTCTTTTCCAAACCAATTGATTCTATGATTCTATGAAATGTCCAAATAAGAGAACACAGACATATTTACTATGTCCAGAACAACAGTCCACACAGAAAAACATCTTGAATTACCAAAACAATATGGAAAGTTAAAGCAACATGGTTTACAAAAGATTCCAGCTGCATTTTCAGAAGCAATGAACGTTTTCATAGGTGTTCAATCTTTAAACACTACATAGTTCAGTGGAAAGGTTTAAAAAACTCAAAACCATAAAAAAATTTCCATTCCCGTATTTTTTACTTCTAGCACAAACCGAACAGCACTGGAGAATGCCCATTGAAGTTCAGTCAGCATAATCACAGAGCTGCTTGTTCACAGAGTTGTTTGTTCACAAGTAAATTCTGGTCCTTGGCTTTTCATTAGGTGTTCTCAGTTTAATTATTACTTAGAAAACTTGTTTCATAATCACAGGAAATAATTTCAACAATGAACACACTGTTTTTCTACGTTCTTCAAGGTTAGGGTTTTCCCCCCCCTCACTTTCCAAGCTCTGATTAGGTTTATTTTAAGACTGTTGGATTCTTGGGTGTTTTTCCAATATGACTCTGGTGATGGACATAGACAAATCACTTTTTCCATTTTTATCTCACTTTGTTTCATAAAATTTAAGTGTTATATTAGCACTTGTCAGCTAATATGTAAAATTAGCTAATACATTCCAAAGTGTTGCAGACAAGGCACACTGTGATTGACCTTCTGAGCTTGCTGTTAAATGGAATTCTGGATGCTACAATTTAACACAGATTTAAAGGGAAACCTGGTAACCTTCTCAGTGAGATCATTCATTAAATGATACCCATCCCACCAAGTTCCTGGTTTGAACCTTTAGAGTTTGGGAAAATAGTAAGAAGTATCATATATGTTTTCTCTGCTCTTAAATTCTTCCCATTGCTTCTGGCCACTGGAGAAGAGCACCACTGGGTACACACTCTTCTTCGCACGTTATTAAGGGCATCAAGCTGTGCTGATCTAGACTTGTCCCTTGCTGATCTTTTCACTGAAACAACTGGACATAAAACATATTCAACCCAGGGAACTCACATCATATAACCTGTACATTACTATTTTTTGACCAATAAATAAGATCCCAAGTATTTTCTTGGACTTCCAGCAAAAGCTTTAAAAGTCTGATATATATATATATATATGTACGGCATGTAGAAATGACTGTGAATCTGACAAACATTTTGGCTTTTAAATGAAAAAGAAGACTACTAACAATGAAGAAAAAGGAAAAATTCATGTTCTTGAATCAAATATGTGTTGAGATATAAGTCAAGCTGGAATAGGTGTCTGGAAGACTTGGTCCCTCCTCAAAGCCAACTTCAGAGTTCTTTCATATTGCTCCATCCAGTTAAGTTCTACTTATCTTCAAGGCTGACACCTGGTAGGTGTCACCTGTTGCAACCTTTCCCAAATTTTGATTCTCTTTTGTGAAATGTTAGATTAAGACAATTCATAAATGCATATTGCTATGCTAAGCATTTGTTTCCATGCAACCATAGCTCATTCTCACTTCATGCACTACTGCCTTGTATTTGAGGCTCAGGTTCCTTTTGTACTCAAGAAGCATAATGAAGAGATACAGGGTTTACTATGGGTTGCAGTGGTATCCACTGAATAGCAGAGGATTTTAAGGACCTTCTGTTTTAGAACACAGGATTACTTTGTGATTAGACTGCTCTAAATACATCCTTCCTTGCACATTTGTTCCTCTCCTTCTCTGTAGCTGTAGTCCCTCCTCACGTTCAACCTCTTGCTCTGCCCCTGCTGTCTTACATGTAACATTCCATTCCTGTCAGCTTTTGTGTCTTGCCTTGAGCTTGTATTCCCTAACCCCCATGCTTCTCTTCACAAGCTTTTCCCTGAAAGTTTCTTAACATCTTCTCTACATGTTGCAGATCAGAATGTTTCCTCCTCTACATGGATATGGTGCCAACATGAGGAATAAATGCACAGTTTCACTTCTTTCTGATCCAGTGCCCAGAATCACAATGCACCTTGCTATCAGAAGTTGCTGAATGACAGTATGGTGCTAAAGTCATGCATTTCTATCAGTAAAAATGCAATCTGCTCATATTTTGGCCAAAAACTTCTAAAAAAATCTGCTATGTGAAAACAATAATTTTCAGAAGCTTGTAAACTGGATCAATCCTGTGAAATATTTTCATTGAGAGAACAAGTTCTCTTGCCAGTTTATAAATTTCTGCATGAAAGCATAAAGATCCTTGGACAAAATCCCTTTTTTCCTCCCTGAAACAAACTGTTCTGAACAGAAACTATCTATTCTGTTTCTATGAAAAGTTAACAGCATACTACAGACACAGAATAAATGTCACTAGACTCTACTCCAATTTCACTTTATCTTGCCTTTTTAAATTTAAAATTATCTTATTACATAACATATAGAAATACTTCAACAATCAGACATTGTATTTTTCTTCAATATATATTTCCTTCTTCTATAACTACAAATTAAAGATATCAAGAACTTACACCACAAAAAAGTTTAACAATAAGCCATCTCAAGAGCCACTGATCTACTTCTGATCTTTAGCACAACACTTCTAACATGGTTTAGAGCCACAAAACTCCAAGAGTTCAAGTATCAGCAATACCACCAGGAACCACTATTTGAGGAACATTGCAACTTCTTCCTTATACACGAAGAACAATGTGCTTCACTCCCCTTCTGTTTGATAGAGAATGTGATGCAAACATTGTCAGTACTTTGAACAGCTTTAAAATTATAAGAGTTTTCAAAGCCTTCCAAATAATGAAAATGAGGAAGTTTAGAGGATAGGAAAGAAAACAAAACAAGTGGCAAATATGTATTAGGCATGTTAGGAATTGTAAGTATAGCTGGCCTCCAGTGCATGTCTTTAATACATCATTTTACTTCCACTTTCTCAAAATAGAAAAACACCAAGTAACTAAATATTTGTGTCCAAAGGCACCTCCAGATATTTTAATTTGTAGCCAAAGTACTTTGCTATATTAAGAACAATAAAAAAAAAAAAAAAACTCCTATGTTATCAACATACCGGTACTTCTTTATCACTGAAAACTTAGCTAAAAATATGAAGTAGATATTTCCTTGACAAGATAGCATATCCTCTTGGAATGAAAGTTAAATTGCTGTTAGAAGGCCAGTTTCTCTTACGTGTTTAATAAATAATACCAATACACTCGTATTAGCTACTGTCTCCTTCTCCAATTGCATTTCAAATTAATAACTTCTGGACTGCACACAGATTTTTTAAAACACTCCTGTAGTCTTTTTGAAACCAACAGTCATTTCAAGCTCATACAACATTGAAATAAGAATGCAAAACAACACACAAGTATTTGGTTAGTTATTTGGTAAGACCACACCATTTTGTATTCATACAGTTTGCAGTAGAAACTTTAGACTATGCACTGAGATCCTAATTATGCACCAAAACTATAATCTGGGATCAGAGAGAACTTCACCAGGGAGTCACAGCTCAGTGCATGCAAAGATATCCCAGAAGGATAATCAGATTTGGAATTTATGTGCCATTTTAATCATGCCAGAAGTTAATGATCTTAACAGATCTAACAGAACTCCAAGATTCAGTGAGCATCCCTTCCTTTTGATCAGCATTTGCCTCACTTCCATGAAACATGAATAAAACTCACAGCAGGAAAATCAAGTTCTAGGTATTTATACGCAAACAATACAGGAGCAGTGTCCAGGTGAATCACTTCCCCTCCATCCTCCTCCTCCACGTCTCCTGTTTCTACCTGAGTTTTAGAGGGTTTCAAACCATCTTAACAGTAGCAAATCAACAAGCGAACAAAGATTATCTGTCAGGGTCTTGGGTCCAAAAATGCTCTGTCTTGTAAACAGTATTTGTGAGACCTACTTCAAGGTAACAAGGACATTTCCTCATTCATGTAGTGCACAGGATCAAATACCACTTACTGGATTCATTACTACATAATTTAAGAGTTAATAAACAAAATCCCCCATTGCTCTTTTACCACATGAAACAATACAGCTATTTCTGCTAACAGGAAACAGTCCTGAACTTAAGAAATATCACCCTGACTCAAACTTCTGTAAACTGAGTTCTTAGAATTTCGGGAATTTGGGTAGTTTATTTATTTAAACTGTGCGATGATTAAAAAAAACCCCAAACCTACATGTAGTCTACTGATATTGTCCTTTACATCACCAATGCAGAGCTGCTGCTTTTCATCAGGGCCGTGATATTTAATTTTATGTTTGAGTAGGTGGGAATACGTTGAGAGCTATAAAATCTAAATGCCAATCTACTTTTTTGAACAACAGAATGTTCATAAATTCATAATTCTTCCTATCAAGTGGTAAGAAGTAGACTTTTTGGTTTAAATATGCATCACCTTAGATGGAAGAAGTAGAATCAGTTAGAAAAAGCTTATAAATGGAAACAAGTTCTATGCAAAAATATGAAAGGGTTTAAATATATTCCTAAACGTCAGTGCACCTTGGTAAATAGCCAGGATATGAAAAGTGGTTCTGGTGTCTGCAGATAAATTGTAAATTTTAAAGAATTAACTTAATCAGTAATCAATGCATAAAGCAAATTAGTTAGTTAATTTGGAAACACTATATATATTATACATGCATTCTTCTAATAATTTCTGTCATACCCTTACAATGTTCTTTGTAATAATACAATATCGTCATTTATCTTCACCAATGTTTATGGTACAGAAACTTTACTAACCACTGGATCCAGTTCTAAACCATTTGACTAACATTAATAGGCATTACTTCTGTGACATAACAGCTGAGTACTAAAAACCTTAATCCTCATCTTCAAAAACTACAGCCTGCTCAGGAAGTAACAATTTTTAACTAGCAAAGACAAATTTGAAAGAAGCATGCTATAAATTTTTCCTGTATGTGTAGATCTCAGAGGAATCACTAAGGAAAACATAAACAGTTAAGATGAAGCCACCAAACACATACTAATTGTGGTCGAGTAGCAAGGAAAAAAAGATTGTTAAAAATCATCCTGCCCCCTAAATTTTGACGTAGTAGTTAAAATTCACCTTGATCCCAGATGAGGGCTCCTCAATATCAGTAAAAACTGTGCTGTATTACAATTAAAAGCACATTTTTTCTTTCTTTGTTTTTCATTTAACTGCTGGCTACCAGGCAATTTTGTTAAGGTCTGTTCAGAAGCGGTTCCAGCTACAGCTCTACCAGAGCACCAACCCAGAGTGTATAATTTTCATAGAGGGACAACTGTAACTCTCAAAATCCTCCTCAAGAGCAATACAGGACATGCTACACAGACAAAACCCCTGTAAGATGTAAGCAAAGTCCACGACCAGTTTGCTGCATCACAGAGGGTACAATTGTGCTCACACTGAACAGGTTGTGTTTTCTGGTAGCAGAGATTAAAACTATTTCTCAAACATTTTCCAAAACAAATAAACAAAATCAATACATTTGCTGTAGTTTCAGCTCTTTCAGCTCCTTATCAGCCTGCAAATTGACCAGGAGTCACCCAAAACCTATGTCCGACTTGAGATCTTCTCAAAAACACACAACTCTGCACCACCTCCTGCACGGACACTCTGATTCCAAACTGAATCAGCACTTCTAAACAGTTCCTGCAAGTTAAATGTGTTTGCTACAGAAAACACCCAATGTATTCATCTGGGATGGACATATCACACTGGAACTCCTCCTAAAACGGGACTGCAGATGCACCCGAATAAATTCTCCCCTACTGTTAAAGAATAAATAATTTTTTTTTTTTACTGTAAACCTCTAGCACCTCTAAAGTTTCACTCATGATTTTACTGCTTGCAGAAAAATTAGTTTATAACAGTTGGAAATTGTTTATTTATCTTTTTAAAATCTGAGTAGACTACAGGTTTTTATTTTCTGCTTAAATGCACGAAATGTTATACATACAATGTGGCTATTTTTTAAAGTATTTCCTCCTTATTGATTAAAAAAGAAAAAAACTATAATTTTTTTCATTCCATTTTAAACAGATCTCAAAAATCTTTCTGTCCAAGGAAAAAACCCTCTGTTTTCATTGAACTGAGATTCTTGCATTCCCCTTCTTGCCCAGTAAAGCATTTGTCTTTTAAAGGTATTATTTTAGCATGGTAAAATTTTCTCCCAAGATTCAGTCAGAGCTTGTTTTATTTTAAGGTAACAAGAAAAATCAAAGGAGCAACCCACATGCTTAAAAACTCATTCCTATTTTGACACAGTAATAAATCTGAGGATGTGCTTAGATTCATTAAGAAATATTTTCTTAAAAACAGAAGTCAGGAATAAACCTTTACAACAGCTGTTTAGCCTTCTAAAACCCTTATTAGTTATTTAGGTTTGTTCTACTCTGAACAAAACAAATTTTATTAATCACACAAATTTTTTTAACCACCTTTGTAAAGGCAAATATAGCCATTCTGTGATAATTATTCTTCTGTAAGATCAGTAGTTACATTTGCACAAAAGAGCCTGTAAGATTATTCTTTTAAAAAATCAAGGCCTTATTGCAATCACTACTCTGCAAAATCAATGGCATATTCTTTGCTAAACAGTTATTTTATGTATTTACATCAACAATATGAAACAGTGCTAACACATGAATCTGGATACAAAATGAACTCTCTGGATGCATCAAAGCATTTAATTTACTGCTGTCCACCTAAATACAAAGCATTTCTGTGAAATCTGTAATACAAGGCTCTAGAAGACTCTCTTCACTGCTCTTTAACAGGACCTGACTGCTAAATCTTCAGATACATATCCTACGTAATTAAAGCAATACCTGGCAGCATGATTAAGGGCATTAAGTTAACTGGGCCATTAGCTGATTAAACTGGTAAGTAATGGGGAGGCAAACCTTTGCAGCTCAGTGCAAAATTATGAAACGTTGACCATACTTAATTAAACAGGAGTTCCTCAGCAGCTTGCAGGTACTTTGCATCAAGCACAAATACTATGGTTAAAAACACGGTTTGAGAAACATCTCTTTCTCAACTGACACATCTGACAAAATCCTGAAAACTGATTCAAAGTGATGCGCACAGCAAAGCATCTCACGAAGACAAAAGTGAATGCGCAATTACAAACCGGAGGTAACAGCTTACTTCCTATTATCTTTTGTTTAAAAAGAGTAAGAATATTATGGGAACTACGTAGTATATCATAAGGATGATACTTTGGCAGGTTTTGTCAATTATCCAAAAGAATCAATAAGAAGGAAAAATCACAAATCTCCATGAAACTGCCACCAGGTAAATGACCCCGTAAAGTTTTCTGACAGACCCACAAAATGTTTGTTATTACACGTGAATAAATTCAGAAAAATGAAAGCAAAATCCATTTGGGAATACACATCCAAAATCCTACCTTAAACAAGATGGAGAAATAAAGAAAAAGAAAGCAGTACCAAGTGCACTTAGAACCAGCATCACATGTGAACCCAGAACCAGAAAAGAAAGAAATCAACACCATGAAAGTTCACACTAAGAATCAAGTTGAGTGTATGAGTATAGTATGTATAACCTTCACACCATAACTACTCAACATTTACTTCAAACACATAAGAAAAGTACTGATCTCTAGGAAAAAAAAAAGAAAATGCAGAGAAATAGGCTGATGAAAAGAACATTCATTTCAGCTCCATACATGAGAATATACATATGTATATGAGACATTTTGATTCAGAGAGATATGCCAGTTAATATTTCTGCTACCACAAAAAGAGCATGGATTTAAAAAAAAAAAAAAAAATCAGACTGTAGCTATGATTTTTGTTTCCAGTTCCAACTGACATATTTAACATGGGAAATCAGACACTTTCCTTTAAAAGTATACAGGTGACATAGGTTAGCTGTGGAGTCAGAGTATGTGTCACCTACTAAATCTCTTGGAGCCTTCTAACACCTAATGTCCCCTGGAAGCTCCTTACCCCAGGGTATCCACACAACTTGACCCAGCTGAGTCTGCAAAGTTTTTGAGAAGGCAGATTAAACTGATATGACTGAAGACTACAGAGTGCTTAGAATACAATTTTTCCAACATGTGCTTTACTTTTGAAATATGTTGATATCTATAATACTCTCTTTCTTGGAAGTTCATTAGGCTTCCACTTTCTCCCCATGCACACTGTATTGAAGCTACATGCCAAAACTGATAAAGACAGCATTTATCATACAGAGAAACTTAATTTGGAGTCAGAACTGATTACAACACTAGATGAAAGATACTTGGGTCTACGCTTCAAAGTGAGTATAGAATACTTTAGAACATGAATTTAAAGTAATTCCTTTCAAAAGGACAGTACTGCAGTGATTTTATCTAAAGAGAAAACAGAGCATTCTTGTTCCTGAATGAGAGAGTCCACACATGGACTTAATCAGGAAAAATTCTGTGTAGGCAGCGGAGGCGAACATTTTATTATCAGTAAGCACTTTTCATTTTAATCAAGGATTTAGAGTCTTAAGACAAGAGAGACATTTTAATCTACTTACCCAATTTTTGTTTTTTCTTTAATTTTGGATGAGGAACCAGTTTTCGGTTTTTTGCTCTCCTTGTCCTTTGGTTTGGACTTAACTTTTCTCCCCTTCTTTTCCTCTTTTGCTTCAGCTGAAACACTGGGGAAGTTTTCAGGGCTCATTACTCGTGGAATGTTTCTCTCTCCTCTCTCTTTTGCTTTTGCAATTGCTTCAGATATTATACGATTTGCCTTCTCTTGTTTACTTTCCGAGTCTGTTTTTTTCTTCTGCTTCTTTTCAGACGCTGCCCTCACCTGGGTATTCTGCATCTTAGTATATGATCCTGAACCATCGGTCTTCTTGGAGGAAGGAGGCTGTAGAAAGAGATAAAAAGTAAGTAAAATCCCCTTATTTTAAAAATATAAAGTGCAAGCATTTTTAATGTGAATATGCATTTTTAAAAAATGTAGCTGTCAGGCACGCATGTAGACACAAAAAAGGAGGAATTCAGTTTATACCACAGAATGGTGTGGGTTTCAGAGTAACTACATCAATTGTGGGTTTTAAACAACCAATCCACACACTGAAAGTCAGTAAAAAATACCCTTCTAAAATTCTCTCAGCCTTCTCTTCACATCTGTGATTAAATCATTAACCTTTCCAGCATTCCCATATATTTGACACACACATCTGAAATCTCCAGAAGAATATGGAAAAGCAAGGAGCTCCCGAAGGTAACAGCATCAGTTTTTCGCCTTTGGTAGGATACCAGGACCACCGTTACCTTAAAGCAGACGGACTGACTCGGTGATAAACACAACAGATGCTCGAACAACAAGATTAAAAAACAGACAAAAGATAAAACCAAAACTAAAATTACGCAGCTCTATATCCGTAAAACGATCAGACAACGGCGTTTCTTTTATTTAGATCAACATATGCTCAGTGCCTTGGTTAAAAAACGTAACTTGTTTTCATTTTTCGGGTTTTTAACGCCCTTTTCATGGACGCAGAATTGTTTACTGGGCTGATGAGCTTCTCCTGCAGCCAGCCAGGAGACATGTTTTTGCTTTCCTCCCCTCCCCCTTTGAGGAATGGAAAGAATTTCCTATTCAAACACAAAACCCCAGCAGATAACAGTTATGTTACGTTCTCACCCGTAAATGCGCCTCTGCCTACAGCAGGAAGAAAAGCCACCAGGAATTTCCAAACACATTTTCTGGGCAAAACCCGCGCACTTCCCGGGATACATGTTCTATAGGTGCCTCATGGGCGGCGGGGGCGGGAGGCAGGGATGGGGCCGCTCCCGATGCCACCTTAAAGCCCCGGGGCTGGAACAAACAGCCGGACCCAGCACGGGAACAGCTCAAGATGGCGATGCGGCTCCCGCAGCAGCAGCCAGTAATAAGGAAGGTTATTCAATCCCATTAGCCTTTTAGCCCAAAGAACCCCTCCTCCTCCCACTCATTCAGGCTCTCACTTACCCTTCCTCTTGGCCTCTTCACTGAAGACATTTTTGGCGTCAGACAAAGACTTGCCCTCCGCTTTTGCAGCACCCCAGGCAGTGCTCAGGAGGAAAGCATGGGGAGAAGATTGCTAAATGGCCTATTTATCGAGCGGCAGCCGGGCTGTGCACGGCGCTCCCCGAGCACAGAGCGGCTCCCGGAGCATCCCCGCGCCCTGCCCGGCGCGCTCCCGCCGCCCCCGGGCCGGGCCCGGCCCCGCCGTGCGCGGACAGAGGATCCCAACAAAGCGCGCAAAGAAACGCACAAAGCATCAAACGGCATCAGCGCCAATATTAGCGCTGGTTAGACCCGCTCCCCGCGGAACTAGGCCAGCAGATGGTGCTACCCGTCATTATTCCATTAGGCTCCGGTTTAACCCCCGCGGGGATCGGCTTTAACTCTTCCCGCTCCCCGCCCGCAGCGCCGCCCACAGCGGCCGCTCGCTCCTTGGAAAACCGTGGGAACCAGGCGCTGTTCCGTCCTGGACCTCGCTGCGCTGCGACCCTGCGGCTCCAGCCCCGGGGATGCCACGGGGGGACAGCGACTCGATCCGAGCCTCTGGCCTCAAATAGATTTCCCTCTCCACTATACTTTTTTTTTTAAAAAAAATTATTTTTCTTACATTTAATTCATTACTATAAGCTGGCAGCTGACTACATAAGCATTTGCTGACAGGCTTCCCTGCTTCCTACAGCAAATAGAAGAAGTCCTTGGTTTTATGCCTCTCGCCTGCCCAGACCTGCGGGACCCTGCGGTGAGGACCTCGGTTACTTGGGACACGGCTCCGTGGTAAGTGCCTCTTCATTCCAAGGTTGGTTTAAAGCGCTATTTTAAAAGATCAGACTAGTTGTTATATACTTATTGTGAACATATCAAATAAAACCAAAAGGCAGATATGATTGGGTATTTGAAAGGTTATTAAAAAGACCAAGAAGCTTTTGACAGCATAGCTCTATCCTAGCAATACCCTCGATTCTCAGAAGCCCGAATAAGAAGAATGAACAAAGCTCAGGATTTTACTTCTGTTTTGCTGAATATATACTGATACCTTTATTTTGCAATATGAATGTTTTTCCATAGAAAGTTTTAAATATTGCAAGGATTTTGAGATTGTTACGATTAGGCCTTACAACAGAACAGAATTTCACTTCTATTTAAGATTAATTTCAAAATTAAAGTTCCTTGTTCAGCGAAAATACTAATGGTACCAATAGATTAAATGGTCTCTTTCCTTAACAAGGCCATTTAAATTCAAGAATATTTTTGTAAATACGCAGCTTAATCACAAGGACAATTATTACATATTAATTTTACTTTTGAGAACTCTGGACAAGATGTTTCTACATTATGCTTACAGTATCTATAAAAGATACAGGGATTTAGCTTTTAGGGTTATTATTTCATATCTTAGTAAAAATGCTAAATAATGTACTATTTTGCATTTTGAGATCAGCTAAACAAAAAAACCCTATTCCCAATGTACCCTTGGTATAATTTCAGCTCTAAGCCAAATGCTACTAAAGTCAGTACTGTTACATTGGTATGTTCTTGAACATTCCTGAGCCAGAAACAAACAAACAAAAATGCTTAATAATTAAGTAGGCAATACAGAAATGGTGGCTTTTTCATTAATCCTTTTACAGTCATCTTCCTAGATATTTTATTCTTTTAAAACAGAGTTTCTTTGCTACATTTACACAGAGGTCAAAGCTGCCTTCCAATTTATTCCTCAACAACATTTACTATGTTCTTATTGTAGAATTGTGAGTATGCTGGTCAAGGCTTTTCTGTGTTATAATTTCTCAGGCTTTTACTCTGCCCTCTGCTTCTTGCTCTGTACTATCCCTTCTGAGTTCTGTCTCCTGCACTGCACAAACATTAAGCTATTTCTTAGAAATCCAAGACTGTGGTTTTTTAATTTTGCTATAACATTTCTAACCATATGGAAATGACATTCATGAACAAGCGGGAAAGCACTAGCCAGCCATTCTAAGCTAAATAAAGCTGTAATTAAACCTTGATCAAGAAAGTCATCATTGCCACAAAAAACAAAACTGGAAAGCGGCACAAGTGTTTTGAAATTAGAACATGAAACACACTTGGAATACAGAGGACAGGATCTGTGTGTACTTAGCAACCAAAACAACAAAAGCCACCTAATTCAGGAGAGGTCTTTTATTCTGATAATAATTTCATGATTCCAAAATATGCATGGCTATAAAATGTCTGAATGCTTATAAATCATCATGCACATTGAAAACCATTTCAAAAGCTACACAGCATCTGTAACAAAGAGGGAAAAGCCTTTTGCCAAACTGAAAATACCCCTTCCCCCTTAGTGAGCGGGAGTGCAGATCAAGCCTCCTAAAGGAACATATCCTTTCACCAGCGGCTTACAAACCTATTCCACCTAGAATAAGAAAGATTCTTAACTGACAACCACATAGGAGAAGATGGAAAGGAAAACCCTGAGGCAGCCACGTATTTAAAAACTGAAGATTTTATTTGGGAAAATATGTTTTTACTTCTCATGGTTGCAAATATTATCATCCAAATATAACTGAACGTACACCAATGCAATGCTGTCTTGAGTCTGAACAGAGAGAGCTCCAGGGTATCTGCTGCTGCTAATGGCTTTGCCAAGCAGCAGCCGAGTGCAGTGAACAAGCCTCCTGTCAGTTCCCTGCTGCTCCACGCAATCCTGTGGGCAGCAGGCAAACTGGCAGGAATCACATCAGATTCACACTACTGCTGCTGCCTGCAAAAGCCATTAACAGCAGCAGGTATGGGCTGTGCTGCTGTTCACACCACAGAGCCAGCCCTAAAAATACTGAGGGTGGAACAGATCAGACAACAGCTGTAGACTTCCCCACACATGCCCTGATTCACATCCAGGGGAGCATCTTCTCAGCAGTACTCAAATAAATTTGACTTTGTTTTTTCAAGAGTAGAAGGCATCCTACACGTACCTGAATGATTTCTTCATTAAGCTAATGTAAAAGCAATCAAGTTACCAGGAAATATCAAGAGACTGAGCTATGACAGCAGCCTTCCCAATAGCCAACACTACTCTGCTGAGTAGGCTTTTCATGGAAAGGCATTTCTCCAACATTTTGTTGTGGTTGCAGAGGGCATGCATTTGAAGACCTTCACTGGCATAGCAGTCCTTCCCTCAGCACGGACAAACCACCGTTCTCAACACTTACAGACATTGGGATTTTCCCCTCAAAGGCCTAAACCCATTTTAATTTGCTCCACAACAACTAATATTTCGTCACATCCTTTGTTATCACTACAAAGAAAGTCCCAAGGAGAAGGTGAGTTTAACACTGAAAAAAGGTCTAATTCCTAGAAAACCCTCCCAAATCCTGCCTTATCTGTTCCAATACTAAAATATGGCTTCCACTGTAAGAACACCTTTCTTACAGTAGGTATGCCCATTCATGATAAAGCAGTACTACTTTCAATTCTATGCATGCACAGAATTTTTAAGACCAAGTATCTCTCCTTAGTTGCATCCATTCTTGATACATTTTAAGGACTGATAATGCTTTCCTATGGAATGTTAATGAGTCACACATTTGTGATTTAATTATATAAAGCACTTTTTAAAAAATAATGGTTTTCACTTGTGGATCTAGTGACCCAAACATTAGCTACCACTGAGAACTAAATTATGACCCTAACTAGTTAACAATAGAAAGCTAAGATTTGAATTTGCAATGGCTTGAATTATCCTTTTACTCCTACTGGTAGTAGTACACGCCTGCAGGAAGATGGTCAGACTAAGTACCACATGCCTGGAGAGCATAACAAGTTCTTGCAGGTCTACCAGGTCCTTAGGAAACTCAGGATGACCTTGACATCAACTTCACTAAAAGCAAATAAAATTAGCCACCTGGAAACCTGATCTTCATACATTACCACATCATCTTTGTTCATTTTGTTTCATCTTTGTTTATTACTAAACAAGACATCCCTTTGTGTCAAGTCACCAAAACAGTACCAATATTACAACCATAATACAAATATGCATAACTAATGATAATCAATAGCTTGGGCTTTTTTTCCCCCAAATCAGCTTATTTTGTCACATCATAATCACATGAAAATTTGAAAACTGCAGTTGCTTTTAAGCTGCTACAGTGAAAAATCTTAAAGGAATATGCATTTCCATTTATAAAATTGTATTTATGAATGCAACTTTTAAAAAAAGCATGAACTTAAGTCACTGATTTCAGAATTCCATTCCAGTACTATGAACTTTTTTCTTCTAGAATAGTCTGCATAAATAACTCTTCCAATGATTTTTTAATGGTGGATTTGTATTTAAAAGGTATATCTATAAAAAAAATGAACCCACACCCTTGACAGGGTCCATCTATAGAAGACTGCTTACAACATGAATGTGTGTCACCCCACATGTGGGCAGAAAGGAGTCTCCTTTGCTGCATGGCAATCCCAGCAAAAGATGTAGTTTTCCTTAGACAATATACTAGAATGAAATTTTGATGGTTAATCAAGCTATTTCTGCACAACCGATGGGAAGATCACCTAAATATGCAACAGGATTTCTTTTCTCCAGAGAGAGCTCCCTCCGGAGTTCCTTCTGAATTGCTTTTTATTTCCTTGTTCAACAGTTGCCCCAGACCATTTGCAGGGATTGCTTCCCAAAGCCAGGAGCACTGGCAAATGGAGATCCATGGGGTTCTATCGTTTCTCCACTCTCTTTGGTACATGTACGGAACTATTAAGGGGGCCAGTGAAGCATTCCAAATTGTGGTTCTTTCAATATGCTGATAATACTCTTCCCTCTTTTTCCTGCTTATTGTCCTTGCTCATGCACATCTCAGTGTTTAAGGGATACAGAATTTCAAGACAAGCATATGTGAAACCTAATCCAGGGAGAGAATCTATCTTGTCCATCCTCCATACTTGTTACCTGTAATGTTGGTAAATGAATGGCTAACAACTACAGCAACATGGCCAGGCTAAGTTTTTAATCTGTATAACAGTCACTTCAGAATACAAATTTATGATTTGGGATGCGAACATTATTTGGGCCTTACAAGGCATTTAACACCATGCTTGTAACCAAATTTTAAATGAAATGAAAACATTAATGGAAAGGTCAGCAACCTTAAACTAGTCATATTTCTAAGATGAAACATGCACCTGTTTGTATGTCACACTCTACATAGGGTGTTGTTTCACATCCCAATGATACAGAACCCAGTAATAATATAACTAATCATGTTTTGCCACTAATATAGTGAAGATGCCAGAGTTATTAGTAGCAGCTTCTTAACCACTGACTTCCCCTATCATTCAGTGGAAGAAAATCAAGCCACTGTTCAGTGTAAGCAGCTGCTACCCTGGGCACGCTGTAGAGAGGCAGCACTGGATGTTACAGGATGAGTCTGCAGCACACATATTGCTTCCATTTGCAAGACTTGGTTTGAAGGCAGTATTTTGGGGCTCAGTGCCAAATATAGTTAGAATGTTTTTTTCTGAATATTTCATAGTGGGATAAAAACTGTGTGTAATTTGCACTCTAATTCCTAAAGGAGGCACTATGTAATAGAGCACATTAAATTGCCAGGAAATAAAAGTAATTGAGAGCTTGCTCTGCCAAGTCACTGCATTGGATGCATGTCAGTTTTCAGTGGCTTGGTATTCTGTACCCACTTCTCTTGGGTTCCAGTCTCTAATGGTGCACACAGCTCTTTGGAAAGTGGTAGACAATGCCAATAAAACTCACTGCCTCAGCAAAACTCCTCAGTGCTCTGTTTACAAGCAGAACCAGTAACACTCAGTACTTGTATTGCTCTAAGCCTCACACAGTGCATACCTCATGTTCCACCTGTGGACACCACTGCAAATATCACTACATGTTACTTAACAGGAGAAAAACTCTGGGCTCCTATAGATGAAAAAAAAATATGTAATGTTCATATTGAAGACAACTGGTGGATGCACCACTGAATTATTAGGCTCAGACCAAATTCAAAGGCACACCANATGTTCATATTCAAGACAACTGGTGGATGCACCAGACCAAATTCAAAGGCACACCATACCTCTATGGATTTTCTAAAGCCTTTAATACCTATCCTAATGGTCAAAATGTTTTAGCAAAAAAGTTCCACTAGACCATTTCTTTCTTGCATTTTTGATCAATCTTAACCTTACAAATTTTGCAATTATTTGACTCCTTAAAAAACAGTTGAGTAAACTCTGTAATCTATAAATGGAAAGTCAGGTTTCAGTTCACTGTTTGAAACAAGTCCTGTGTGGGCATTTGGAAATAAATCTGCAAAATACTTCACCAAATACTTATGGACAAGAAAATTCAAACATATTCTGTTTTAAGAAGACTAGTCATTAAAGTTCAAAATCCCCAAATAAAGCTCTACAAATATATTGATTCACTGAAATCTCATATCATTCAACACCTTCTCAGAAAAACATAGGTAATTGTTTGCTTCTTCTGAAACACTCCCCTATTTTCCTACTTTTACAACAGGAAAAGTTTATTTAAAGCCAGGTAGCTTCTACCACTGTGGGGAGTGGAATGATGCAAAGCAGCAAGAATACAGCTCTCCCCAGCTTTTTTTTATGACCTTTTAAACTCCAGAAAAATGTAACATTAGGTGAAGCTGCACTAATTTAAGGTGACAATTTTTCAAAATGCTGATTTAAAGGTAAAATAACAAAGAATTGATTGCAAAAGTCTTCACAACAGAAAACAAACGCAAAATTAAACTGAATTTTTCCAAGTTGCTACCTGTGAACCTGTGTTCTGTATGGCCACCACTTTTGTGTTCTAGCAAGAGAGTAATTTTCCCATGGTTTTATTTTTTTTACCAACCAGAGAAGGAGACAAAATCCCACCCAAACTACCTTCAAAAAGAACAACACACAAGAAGCTTTTTATTCCCCTTAATCCAAATACCCAAGATCAGCAAAGCATTCCTGTCCTGAGCACCCTAAGAAACCAGCACAGCAAACATCCTGAGCAAGGAAAAGCAACAGGACCTTAATGGCAGTTGGTTCTTGTAAAAACTTAATTTCAGTTAGTGTTCCTTCTACAGCTCTCATGGAAGTGGCCTTGTAGGACCATATTTTTATAATGGAAACAAAAATCTGTCATCCTTAGGAAGTTCACTGTTTCTTTCCACTATCCCCCTCAAAGCCTCTCCATTTGTTACTAGTCCCAGAAGCAGAAGACATTACAGGTGTGAAGGGCTGTAAAGTGCAGAACCCTCCACGGCCAATTCTTTGTACTCTGCTACTTAGAGCAGTCACTGAACGTACTGAAGGAAAGAAAGGAAGGGCAAGTGGGGCAAGAACTGTGCAGAACCAGCAGGAACCTGCCCAGCTTTTGTCTTAACACCTCACTCCTGCAAGTACCTACAGGAAGGCAAGCTGGGCTAGGTCAGAGAAACAACCACAGATTAAACAAAACACAGACAGATTCTCTTCCACAGTATGCTTTAACACCAAATTCTACTCAAATTTTGTAGTACATCAAGTGCAATGGTAAAATAAAACTCACTCAGAAGATAAGTGAACCAGCTTATCTAGAGTATGAAAGCTCCTGGAAAAACATGCTGCAACATGGTCAGTCCCAGGAAATAATTCTACGATACTAGAGGCAGCCTACTTTTAAAATTTTTTTGGTTTTGTTTTTAAAAAAACATGTATTTTCAGTGCTTATTCATAGCAGAACAATGCAGTATTGTGAAAGATGACAGATGGGAAAAATAGGTATCATTTGATTAACAGGGAAATACTGATCATGAATGATCTTTAAAGCAAAACAGACTGCATATTCAGAAAGGCTGGCACGTAACATCTCTCTTTACAATAATTTTATTCACTGGAAGTGGTGAAGTTTACTCAATCTTTTAACTTTGTAGTATTGCTCGATACCTACCAGAGTATCCAAAAGGTTAAGATAACAGAGTAACCAAGATATTTTCAATGTAATTTCAATTAGATAAAAATCCCCAGCACTTAACATACATTAAAATACATATACTGACAGGAATTGGGAAAAGCAATTATTTTTAACATGAACAGCTGGGGAGCCACTAATATCAGTACTGACTGCACAGAATATTTCCATTTAAATCTTGGGGGGTGAGGGGAATACTTCTTCCACTTCAGTTCAAACAAACTTACGTATTTTTTGTTTCAGCTTCAATGAACCACTTTAACAGCTTTAGATGCTGGAACCTTCAGCACAAAAGACTTCTTTAGCATATATGCTAACCTAATGAAACCACTCCTGTTGAATCTAGTTTTCTCAGTTAAGTATTCATGAACAAAATCCTCCCCCCCAATTAAGGGGTAAACCAAAATGCCTAAAGAAAAGGAATTTATCAAAAAGGGGTGATGGTTTGAAAAATAAAGGCCCCGAGTCAGAGAATACTGCTGGGGAACAGCAGAATTTGATTTCAGGCAAATTAAACCCAAAAAAGCAAAAAACCCAAACTGTTTTTACCCCAAAAGTCTCCTAAAAAATTTCTAGAGAAAGAACATCGCATCCAAGAGCTTCATAGGGATAACCATAAAACAAACAAAAAACCCCAAAACAAAATAAAAACACACCAAAAACTCCCAAAACCCCCATCAGCAGGGAGCATGAATTTTGGTAGGCATCAAACAGAAAAAGTTGCAAGACAGGTCTCTAGAAAGATAAGCATAGTAGTAATTTTTTATCTCAACTCAGTCTGGCTGCTAACAAAAGTGGCAGGACTAGACCCACTGGAAAGGTCAAGACAAGAGACATTCTTATCTTTACTGCAGTTGAAGTCAACAGAAAGTGCCATCGACATAGAGCAGAATGACAGCCTGATCAGAGACCACAGTTTGTGCTGCCAAGGACATCCCCAAGCACAGTCACAAGCATGAGCACCTTCGTTTCTCTGTCCCCAACAAGTAAAGCTGGGTCACCATTTCTGAAATCTGAAATCAGTTAAAGCCTGTACACATTTGCTATTAAATCATACAGAGCCAAGAAGCACACTGGGCTGGCACCACAAAACACATCTCTCGTGTAGTGTCAGGAGCTGATCAGATTTCATAACAAGACATGACTGCACATCAAAGAATCCTCCCAAGGATGATATAAAATAGGAGCTACAATGCAGGCACATCAAAATAGATTTGCCTTATCTTTTTTAAAAACTGTTCTTATTGAACTCAAAGACATTAAGACACATGTCTGGTTTTGTCACTCAGATGCTGCTTAAATAATTTACCTGCCTTCCCTGTGACAGCTTGGGTTCTGTAACAGCTGGTTGATGCTTTTAGGAGTTGCAAGGACCAAAGCTCCTGCTACAACAGAGTTTACCTATCAAGCTGAACCATACCTGGGCCTCATGGACAAGTGATACAAAGACTTAACAAAGATGAAAACCAACCCACATGTACTGCATCTTCTTATTCTTCTGAAGACACAAACAGTACTGTAAGCCACAGCATGTTGCAAGCCACAAAAATCAAGATAGCTATGTTTTTCTTGTAAGTTTGCTTAAAATATTACTAGAGAACTCTCTGTATGTGTGGTACTGAGTAAAAACAATCAGTATAGTGAAAAACAAAATGTACAGTGAAACAACTGCTTTTAAGATTACTTAAGACTGTTTCAGAAAGACAGTTTTTTAAAATAATGTTTCAAACTAACAAAATATACAAAATGCCCAGAACCAAAATATCTGCAATGTCTTCTTTAACGCTAAGGCTAACTTCTCTTTTCCTTCCAATATATAAACTAAAACTAAATTGTGAAGTCATGAATATCTCTTAAAAGAGGACTTCCTGTCAATCTGTGAAACTAATTCTGGTTTGAAATTCAATATGCTGCTGAATAGCATTATGTGCACATATATGATACACTATAAACATTGAAATTATTCTCAAATCCAGGGTAACTCCTGAAAAGGCAGTATGTAAAAGATGGGAACAATTTCATGAGATATAAATTAAAATGCTTGCCTTCACAGTAAAATATCAAGGGAAGATAAAACCCAAGTAAGTAGAAACACAAGCCAAATAATCGACACAAAAGAAAACCTGCCACATTTATGAAAGAAAAATCAATCTCTACTACAAATTACACAGCTTTCAAAAATGCAAGACTTGTCATCTTTTCTAGCCTAACACTGCTAGTTTCATTTATCAAACTTACTCAAATCAGCATCACAATTCTCAGTCTCATCATCCTAAAAACCCACTAATTTATTATTATGAGGCCTTAGAGTTCCCCAATCCAATCCACTCAACACCTGACAATAGACACTCTCTTCAAAACCCATGTAACCAGGAACTTCAGCAGTTGGGGTTTTTTTTATTTTGTGATAATGAACAAAGAAAACAATACCTCTCCGGATGTAGGAGTCTGATAGGTAGGTAAAGTGCTGGAAATTATTTTGATCTATATATTTAAAACTAACAAAAGAGCTAAAAGAAACTATAAAACCTGAGTGCACAAAGCATGCAGACATCTGGACAAAAGCCACATGAATTCCAAATGTAATTCAGATTCTCTGGCTTTGAAGCCGCACTACTGGTTAACATCTTTACAAGTTCTGCTTCTCTTTCAGTAATAGCACTTCACCAACACTTAATAAAGTGTATGATTTTCTAAAAAATGTCTCAAAGCACTGTTCTGGAAGTTTTAGAAGTAGTGGTATGTTTGAAGCCACTCAGAAGTTCAGACTTTAGATAATAGTCTCAGTCAAAACAAATTAGTGGTTACTGGAGCCAATGGACAGCCCCACATTGAGCCCATCTGCACTCTTTGCATTTGAGCCTACAGTTCCCTGCACAATTATTTTGCCTCTACTGCAGAAAATGATGCTTCCCACTCCTTTCTCACACAATCACAGGATGGCTGAGGTTGGAAGGGACAACTGAAGATGATCTAGTTCAACCCCCCCTGCTGAAGCAGGGTCACCTAGAACACGTTGTACAGGATCATGTCCAGCTGGTTCTTGAGCAGAAGGAGACTCCACATCCTCTCTGGGCAGCCTCTTCCAGAGCTCTCCCACCCTCACAGTAAAGAGATTTTTCCTCATATTCAGTTCCCCCGTTGCAGTTTGCGCCTGTTGTCCCTTGTCCTGTCCCTGGGCCTCACTGAAAAGTCGAGCCCCCTGCTCTTGGCACTGTCAGATACTTGTAGGCATTGACAGCTCCCCTCCACTGCTCCTATGGAACATGATTCTGGGCAACTGAGAGAACTAAACCAGGAACTTCTATTCCTGAAAAACACCCTTGACAAAGAAAGTGCAAAGTTTCTGTGCACATCAAGGAGTTTCCCAGTTCAGTTCATAGCACAAATGGTTGCATTAACAGAACACGAAGTGGAAGAACAGGAGCTTTTTTTCTTAAAACTTTTTTCCCCTCAACTAATTATACTTTAGGCATATATTGAACTGCAGCTTTAACAGGATGGGCTGCTATCTTTAAAAGACAATTTAACATGGATTTTGTTTTCTCTTTTCTCTGTAATTAGGTACCATTTCTTCCAGACACTAAGCTTGCACAATTATATCAGTACTCTTACATTACTGAATTGCTTTATTGTTTTTCAGTGTTAACAAGACATTTGTTTGCAAATAGTTATTTAGATTATTCAACTACACTTATCCTGCAATATCATTAAAAAAATAATGTGAATTAAACTTATTTTTGTCAGCTAGTCTCACCTTGCTATCTGTAGGATTACTCCTGTAATTTGACCCAGCCAGAAGCTTCCTTCCTATGCCTGCCATCTGTTAACTACTTTTTGCAAAAATGCTTCTCTTTCGGCACATTTTAAGGACAATTATAGCAGTCATTTAATGAGTGTGCAATTATCTCAGGAAAAATTATATTCATACATTATAACAATCATTAAAACAGCAAGTATCTAATTTGGAAGAGGAAACACACACAAAGAATTGGACAGCCTAATTATTTGACAAGTGACAAAGGTTGAGAGAGACTTAAGAAAGGCAATAGTGATAGCAAAAAAGATTCAAAAAAGATGAAACAATTTAACTCAGAGATAGTAATTACAACCTCATAAAACCTTTAAAACAGCAAAACAGATACTCTGGCACCTTTTCCCTGTTCTTAAGAGCCCAGCAATTTTTTGGCATATTATCATAATTAATCATCTCTAAATGTGTTACAAACTAATCTCACAAATATGTACTTCCTTTCCCCAACATATGCGATGTGTAATTTTTAAAAGAAATAAAATGTATAAAAGGCTTATATAAAACATATAAATTATATACAAAGGCAAATGCTTCATAACATTCAACTATAAATAAAGCTATCAAAACATTGCTCTCTTTAATGATTAATATATCATTGGCAGAACCCAATAGATTAATAATGACATCATATGATATACAGCTATAATTTAAAAACTTGGTTCATTCCAGGAGCTGCACTACTTAGTCTCAGAGATATTGCCCTACTACTCACATTAACTCTGTGCATTTGATACAGCTTTGCCACTTCCACTCCCACCTGTTTGTGCAGCCCTTTCTCAAATCACAGAAAGCAAAAAAAGCTGCAAAATATTGTACAAAGAAGGTCAGTGGAGGGATTACTTTCATTACTTCAGCATAGATGATAAACCTATTAGGTGCTGGAAGATAACTGAATTCTGGTGCCTCACTGTGGTAGAGAATTTGAGCCCCTACAAGGAAAGTAAAAAATGTTCCTGAAGCACAGAAAACTAAATACAGTGCACCCAACTTGTAGAAGTGCTTAAAAGAAAGTTCAGGCAAAGATTTACATTTGCTCCCCATAAAATTAACCCTAATTAAATCAACAATATAAATACAGTGGATATGCTTAATGGGAGCTATACCAGCACTATTAAGCACTTTAAGAAAAAGGACAGGGCTTTAAGGCTCTTTTGATCTGTGGGTTGTTTTTAGGGGTGTGTGGCTTTTTTACATCTCAAGATTACAAGTTATGATTTGTAATGCACCCAAATGCTTACTGGAACAGATGCCTAGATTTCAGATTACAGCACCATTAAGGCTGGAAAAGATGTCCAAAATCATCAAGTCCAACCTTTGACTTGAAGCAAAGGAGGGCAAATTCTGAGATGTGTATTTTATCATGCTCAGTCATTCACTGCTTCCCAAGCAACACACATACAGCAGCACCATAATTTTACAATCTTGTATTGTACCAGCACTTAGGAGCCATAACCTATAAATTTACTGTGCAAAATATCCAGTGTCTTCTACAAAGAATAGATAGTGTTATCAGTTCCTTAGTTTAAAATATTTCTCATTACAGGCTTCCTTAAAATTAAACCATAGAGAACATAAGAAATACACTCTAACAAATACTATACCTTTGATTATGATACATCTTCCAAAACCAAATATATCAAGTAGTGGTCTGGTTTTGGCTCTCAGAACTAGTTAAGAAAACACATCACTGCTTACTATGTGCTTCTCTCATAAAAACTTTAGAGTGCAAGATTTCATATACAACAGCAACCAGTGGCAGAATAAGAGGTTTACAAGTGGAATAATCCAAAAGATACATGTCTACAATGAGTTTAGAGCTGATATAAAAGAGAGGCATCTGATAACAGTCAGAGTTGAAAGGCCTGTGACAATTTAGGGCATCTCAGCAGCACATAAGCCTGGTGAAAATTAATTGCCTCTCTGGTGGGATGCTCATACATGAGTTTATGGCATTCTGATAGATACAGATGTCCTGGGGTACAACACCAACCAAGCAATTATCTACAATGTTCAGATTTTCCCTGCCAAGCTTTCAACAAGGGCAACACAAACTTCCAAAAAAACATCATCTGTTGCTATAAAACAAGTGGTAGGACAGCTCAAGCTTGCAGGCATAAAACCACTTGCATGTTTTTAAGTCAGTTTTTACAAAAACAATGTGAGATACTGAAACTCATGAATACACACTGCATTGTCAAGTTAGGTACTAAACTTTTAATCACAAAAAGGAAAAAAATTATTCACTTGATTTAGACTACCACATTGTCCTATAGCACTTAGGATTATTAATGGAATATTATTTTTCAGTTTAACCTCAATTTGACCATTTTCATGTATGTAGCCAGAAGACATTAGAACACTTATTACAAAATAACATACACAGTGAGATGGCTGGAAACTTCTCTTAGGAGAGTTTATACTTCACATTATCTTTCCAACTTCCTTTTTCTTCTAAATATGCGAAACGAAGTCGAAGCCTGGATTTTTGTCATGTTTTTTCAACTTTATGAAAAGCAAATAGATTATTTAGCAAATTCAGAACAGTTTTAAATGGAGTTAATAAGATCAGAAGTCTTGTATTAGTTAACACTGAGGCTACATGAATCTTCATTTCTCCACTTTACTTTCTGTTCTCTAACTCTGATGAAAAATGCATGATGTAAAATTAAGAGGCACAAGTTATTTACAATTCTAATCTAATTACAGCAAGCATATAAAGTGTATTAGTAGCATAAGACAGTCTAGATTGTTTTTAATTCTGCAGCATTTTACACCTAACAAACTGTATTAATTTTTAAATTAATTTCCATTAAAAGAATAGCCATAAAAGTAAAAATGTGATGAGTATGCTTGCTTTCAAATACTGAAACAAGTATTTAATGTTCTTTTTTAATTTAAATAACCTCTGCCTAACTGCAGTTACAGATCTTTGGTTGTCTGATATTGGGTCCATTCCAACAGCTACAGTTCATTAACTATTTTATGAAATAAAGTTGTCCTTTCTGAGAAAATCTCAACCATTATCAAGCTGAAACTATTGCAAAAAAGTTAAATTCACTAGTAATTCTTTACTCAACATGTATAAAAGGCAGTATGAAACATGGTCTTGTTATACAATTAATAGCTCACCTTAACTATTACATATGAAACTTGTCAAAATCCCTTCCCCCAAAGCCTTGACTAAAACCAACCAGTTTCAGCGAGACCAAAATTCCTCCCCTCACCTTTTTTCTCCCTGGTTCACCTGCATACATTTGTAAAATGCTCAAACAAAACAAACTCATCCTGAACTTGAAATTCTACAAAGTGATCAAAGAACAGAAGTAAGAATTAGAACTAAAGCACCTCTTAGAATTGCAAGCAGTCAAAAGACAGATCTGAAACACTTAACTTCAGTAATTGCCAAACTTTTCCTTTACTATTTGTACTACGTACAGAACTGATTTAAAGAGGCTTCTACATTGTTTGCATCTGTGCATTCCTCACAACAGTTTGACAGCTACTGGTTTACAATCAGTTTCTGAAAGAAACATTAAACATCCATCCCATTACATAAACTCAAGGTCAGAATCCAATTTATACAATTTATTGCACACCCCAAAACAATAAAAACCAAACCAAGCAGTTTTACAACTATCTGGTTTCTATCGGTTTCATTTCAAAGCTCCAGGGGAAAAACATAAAAGTTTTAAATACTGTACAGTTGCTTTGTTTTCACACCACGATAAAAACCAAAATCAACCTCCCAAAGCTTCAAATGCTCTATACAGATCTCAGAACTTTATTCTTTGTTACAAAACAAAGTTCTAAATCTGATGTCAATGAGATCGAAGTAAGTCTTACAACATTCTGACGTGTCCAACACAAAAGTCACAGCACCAGAAAGTTCTGTTATTCCTACCTTTTGCTGCTTGGCTCCTCAAAAGTGATACTGACTCCTGGATTTCTTGCCACCCCCACTTTTCCTGGAATCCACTTCCTCTTCACCCTTCACCCCCAGTATGCTCATGGGAGACCAATAGCCTCACTGCTGCTGTTCCCAGCCCACTGTTCTGCTGCTCCTTTTCCTGGCAGAGCTGTGCTCACACTCAAACACAATCACTTTTCCCTCAGAGCTACTACACCCTGTGTCTTTAGGTTAGACAACTGACAGGAGTAGCTCCTTGGGCTATGCCCTCTCTTTTTTTTTTCTTTTTTAAGGTAGAAAAGGGGAAAGAAATGTTTATCAAAACCACCAGATTGCATGTACTGCATCACTCAGTCAATCAAGCTCACCTTGGCCGCAGAGCTGCTCGTACAAGTTCCATTAACACCACACCACAATTTACTGAAAAAGTTTCACCAGTAGGAACTGACAATTACACAGTCCATAGGCATAAGCAGAAGTTGTAATGGAGAAGCAATCCATTGAACCAAGACCAAAGATTAAAAAGATCTCTAACACTAATGACGTAAAATTAAAGAGGGAAAAGAAAAATGTTACATTGCCTCCTTCCCAGGCCTGTGTCCTGCAAACTAAGTAGAAGCAAGAGTGAATAGTTCCTTTCCTTCCCAATAATTTTTTTCACAGTAAGACACTATCCTCTCAGGTAGAGACAATACTGGTAGCAAAAATATAAGAGAAGCAATACAGTTACTAAAACCTTTTTAAATCTATCTATATATTTTTTGTAAGTTGCCTCTGTTTTGAAATGCACAGATTAAAAATTAGAAAACATTTACATTCTCTCTTCCTTTCTTTTACAAGCTAAATTCCTACTAGAATTAAAAACAGGAGTTTAAAATAAAAATTCCTACTTGCACTCTTCACATGCCCATGGATTTCAAAAGACAATCTCCCAATTTTGGAAACCCTACATGACCAGCAACAGCAGCTGAACACGTGTATTAATCATACAGAAGGCACTGCTCCTTCTGCCAAAATGTCTAATGCAACAAGTTCAGACATTCCTGTCAAATCAAATTTGGGCTGGAAACTACCAAGCAGAGACAAACTTCGTTATTATTAAGGTTTTGATCTATAGGTAATGCAGTCACTAATAGCACTCTACAAGTATTAAAAAGGAAGTGCATAAAACCAGTCTCCAAAATCTTAGCAATAGCTTTCAGGGTTGATAAACTTTGAAAGCTCAAATAATAATTATTTTTGCCTTTCCTTAATAAATCTTTTTTATTCAAAATGTATTCTTTTATATTAGGAATTTTTTGAGCTGAAAAATCTGCAAGACTCTCACATATACTGCGGTTTCTAGCAGATATAATAAGAACATAATTTTGCTGGTTACAGTGTTGTGAAAAAATAATTTTACCTGCCTTACTTTATTTTCTTTTGAAAAGCTTAACTCTCGTAAAAAACCAAAGTGAACCAGAAGCATCAGTCTATATTTCAATTTAATGACTTACATACTTCCTTTAAAGCTAAAGGAGAATATGATGACACAGATAAAGGCCAGCATTAGAAAAGTGGACTTAATATTTGAATTAAAACTATTTAAAATTTCACTGAGTTACATATAAGAAAGGGATTGTAAGAAACAGACTGAAGAATTGAAGGACTACCTTTCTGAACGCTTCAGTACTCACACAGTTTTAATTTCTTTTCAGTTTTCTCTCTGATAAGCTGAAAAGCACTGTCTGCAAAGTTTGTTTCTCTTGTATACCATGGGAAAAAAAAACACCCCACACTACAGTTTTTATGCTGTTTTGTCCCCACATGGAGGACTTATACTTGCAGTAGATGTGCACATTATACTAAACCAAGTACTGAGCTTTTTGGTTTAGCCAAAAGTAGCAAAATCCAACATATACACAGCCTTTTATATGTTTTCTACTATTACTAATAACATCAAAAGCAAGAATATAAAGTGTGTGCACAAAGACACCAAGCAAAGGACCGAGTAACAACTTAACCACTGCAATTCTTGCAGGAAATCAGCCACACAAACCTTACCAGAGCTCTTAAAAACATATTTCTGTAAGTACTTTTCAAGACAATAAGCCATTATTACTTGCAGCAAAATCATAAACCAACCAATTTTCTCTGCTGTCCTTCAGAAATATAAGCAGAAGCAGGAGTGACACCACATTAATATATAAATATTTCAGGTCATGTAAGTCTTGTTTTCTGAAGTGGTAAGAAAACAACAGCAGAAAACAAAATTTGCATAAACTGGTTCTTTTCTCATAAACTAGCCATCCCCTAGACTTCTTCAGGGTCAAATAACAGCTCAGAGACTTCAGTTATGCTTTGACACGAGCAGCAGTCACTATTATTCATTTCACCAGATCAACCAAATCAAACAGCTCAAACTCCCACCCCCCAAATCCCTACATACCTGTCCTTGTACGGTTACACGACTCCTGCCTTGCAGGTGCTGATTAGAAACTGAAGAATGCCAAGGATGGATCTGACTCTGAGGTTGTGCCCGAACCAGATCAGATGACTGTGTCACTTGCTGTGGGGTTATATGGTGTTCCAGGTCATGCTCTAAAACATGGCTTGTGCTATCCTGAACAAATGCAGAATCATCAAACTGTGGCAGAAGGTCTTCCTGAAGGAGGTCATCTGGGTCAAGTCCTGTGAATGGTTCATTATGAGTCTCGACTTGATGAAGTAAGTTGTCATCTAAAGATGTAAAACCGTTGCTTTCAATAGGATCAGTGAAATGGCTTATTTGAGAAGCAGAACCAGTGGAAGCTGGGAAATTAATATTCACAGGAGAGAGTTTCGAACTACTAAAGTTGCCCTGAGGATGCGCAGAATGCAACATTTGAAAAGTATTTGAATTCAGAGGTGTATTAGGATTCAGCATGTGCTCAGTTGTTTCTTGCTTGGTCCCTGTTTGAGATGTAAAGGCATCGCTTCCAGTGAAGTCAGAGATAGAGTGCATCTGCTGGCTGGTAGAAAGAGCTGTTGTAGGTTGAAGAAGGCTGGTAGGGGAAATGTGGTTATTAGAGTAAGAATAAGGAGATGAAAATTGTTGACTGTTACTAACAGAACACGGAGTAATAGTTGGGGACTGTCCCTCAAAATTTCCTTCCTGATTCCCACAAAAATGTAATGAAGCACTTGCAGTTTGAGAAAACTGTTGAACAGACAGAGGCTGCTGTGAAGTCGATGGATTAGAAACTGAGGGAGGGTGGTTAACACTGACTCTGAGAGAAGTAGATACGTTCACTTCCATGAAGTCTTTTGGCTGACTCAGAGCATCCTGCCCCGTGTTGTTTCTGCTTTGTTGCGACCGTAGCGAGGCACACTGATGCTGTGGTTCATTAGCCTGAAATAAGGCAAAGTCATGGTGTGCTACAAAGCTTTTGTTTTGCTGCATAGACTGAGAATGTCCTTGGTGAAAAGGGGACCCATTTTGATTTGAAACCGTTGTGGCAGTTTGATGACCCCACATGGGACTGCCATCAGCCACATCTGGAAACATCCCATTGGACTGGTTTTGCGGATGAACTGGTGAACAATTGAATTGAGAGTGTGGTGATAAGACATTGTCAGCGGAGCTATTAAAAGACTGATTTACTGAGTGAAGCTTCAGTGAATCATACTGATTCAGCTGATCAAACTCACTCATCTTTTGTTGATTTTGAGCATCTTGCACATGGTTCAATGAGTCTATGTGCAAAGGTTCAAATTCTGCACCCAAATTCAATTCATCAACAAGTGAAACAGGTCCAGGTTGAACAAAGGCATCATCTGACAAACCTTCTAAGGTCTCACTAAAAAGATTGGCATCATCAAAAAAATCCATCATAGGATCAGTCATCTTGAGAGGCCTGTTCTGCTTTTTCTCTCAACTCCAAATGGAGTCAGTTTTGTCTCTCTACAGTGAACAGAAACAAATGACATCCGGCAGTCACCACCTTATCCAAGGCATGCCAACATCCATTAGTGCTTCTGATGAAACATTCGTCCTCAAGTGTTAAAGCATCCTAAGGGAAAGGAAGGGGAGAAGAAAAAAAAAGAAAAATTAATGGCTTTCCTCACTGCTCCTTCCCCTCCTCAACATTTTTAAGGATTTTTGATATTTTCTTCATAAAATTACACTTAAATAAAAACCACAGATCAAGTAAGTTATTTTTGCTTATGCTCACTGCCCTGTGCAGGGTTTATAATTTTTGTCCCTTATATAATTATGATTTAAATGTAACAGTTTCATTTTTTCATTTGCTTGAAACACAATTTTATATTCTTTTTGGCCATATTCACGAAAATTACCAAACTGTACCAGAATTGGGTTTTAGTAGTCCAGGATTAGAATTTGCTTATACAGAAATCATCTAATATACAAGATGTATACAGTAATTCTGTATGTTCAAACAAAAAACTTCAGAGGTTATAAACTACATTTAAAATCAGTTGGAAAAGCTGAGATACTCTCCTCTATTTAAATTGCATTACGTAAGTTTCTGATACAGAATTTAATCTCTTAAAGACGTAATAGACTCTTGTTTGGAGGAAAGAAAAGAGAATGAATACAGTGATACAAAGATAAACCATGTGAAGGAACTACCTTTGGTTCAACAGTTTACACACTTACTAGTTTTGAAATGTTTGAAACTATCCATAGTATCACTGAGCAATCAACAATGAATTAGCTTGCAATCAGGGATTTAAGGCAAGAGTTGAAAAGGGTGGTTAATTTAACTTTAGCCTAAAAGCTCACACATTCGTAGTATAATCAAACAGAATGGGAAAGGAATGAAAATGTGTGTTTGTGGTAATTTACCTGCCCAGATAAGTAGTAACCCTCTAGAATACGGGAGTAGTCACTTTAAATGAGCATCTTGATGGACTAATCATTCCTTTATCCTGTTAATATATATCTTTAACTAAATAAAACAAAACAAAAAAAAAGAGGAAAAAAAATAGGAAGGAAAACAGTCACAACTTTTAATTCCTGACCCTACTACTAAAGGTCACCTTCATGCCCTCCTCCTGCACTTCAAATGTAATTCCTCTATGAATTTTCTTAATAATAAAATGAGCACAGGATCCTTCCAGAAATAAACACCCTGCAAATCTGAAATATTTTCTGATGGACAAGGTTCATGTTGAACCTACTAAGCAGAAAGAAGTCTTTGACAAGCTGATGAAAACCCATTCTGCTTATACTCCTAGTCCACTGAAGGTGGTGTGACCATAGTCAGAATAAAGCCAAACTTAACTTCACAAACCATGCTTAGGGTTTGAGTAGACAAAACTTCTGGTCTATACACAGAAAGGACAGATGGATTCTATATCATACTGAAAGCCACCAATTGGTGACATCTATCAAGTATGGATTGGTATGAGTGTTAATGAATCAAGAGAACACGAATGCCATTAAAAAAGTGACAGAAGCTTAGGAAGATGACAGCTTAGCACAGCAAAGTAGCTGTGGTTTCCAGATGATACATGCACAAGTTATTGCTTAAAGCTAGGATATCTTAAAGTACCAAAATAAAGGAAGCATTAATAGATTAGACCCCATTATCTTCTAACACTGATTA
The DNA here is from genome assembly GCA_013397135.1 of Pachyramphus minor. Classification (NCBI taxonomy): domain Eukaryota; kingdom Metazoa; phylum Chordata; class Aves; order Passeriformes; family Tyrannidae; genus Pachyramphus; species Pachyramphus minor. The sequence goes on from VYXB01006185.1 coordinate 77,310, forward strand.
AGTTGTCTGCTTCTGATTAAAAGCAACACGATGATGATTTTCCCAGTATCAAACACCTTCCAAGAGATGACAACTGAACAGCAGGATCCAGGTAGACGACCTGGCATGGGTTTAGGTTATTATAGCATGGCTAATATAATCATCACTATATTTGCTAAATTCTCTGTAATATACAACAACAGAGCAGCTTTGTGGCTTTCTGTGATTTGCCCATCTATTAGTAGATGGAATACTGTGTCAAAAGAAGTGGATAGTACAGCATGTTAAAAACCAGATAGTCAAAGAACTGATCACTTCTGCATACTATTTAGAAATGAGAGACATTCCCTCCCCAATATTAAAAGACAATAATTACACTATCATTACTTGTCAGATTTTAGCTAAAGCTTTGGCCAAGTTCAAAAAGCTCAGTTAATTAAATAATATAGAAGTTACTTCCTAGTGATGTGCCAAAATAAATTATATTTCATCATAGATTTAAAGATCAATGTACACATCAGATTTGAAAGGCACAGAGGGACAGCACAATTTCCTCAAAATCCCAGTAATGTAGAAGACTAAAAAAAGAACATTTAGACATTTAGTAGATATGAACTCTTTTGATCCCTAACAGTTAGGAGTGTTTGTACTGGAGTGCCATGATATCCATAAGCTCAATACGGATTGAAAAGATGTATTTCCTCTAACTGGTATCACTATAATTTGGATAAAACCTGATTGAGTAGCCTGTTTCATTATATAAAAACACACACATGAAATTATATATATATATACACACCTATGCATTATTTTATTTTAAAATTACTTTTCACTAGTATGCATTTCTAGTTTTTTTTGAGTAATGAGCCATCTCTTTAGTAAAATCATGCCCTCAACGTACTGGTTTTGTTTACAACTCTCTTTCTGCTACAGAGTTCGCAGACCTCATGCTAAACACTCCAAAGCTCACTCAAGTACCTTGTACTCTAATATGAAGATGACAAAGATTTGAAATATATGGGGTTAAACTAAATTGTCAGAACTAAGTTTCAGTCCATGGCTACAGTTCCAGCTACAAGTAGGAGCATAAAACTGGAGCAAACTGGGATGCAGAGCAAACTGTCAGAGTAACTCAGAGTAGTCTGTTATCAACCCTACATTGGTTTTGCTTGCACCAAACACCCCATGTAACTGTTTCCCTCACTCCTCAGACATGAACAAACTCCCTCCCTACAACTCTCATCCTTTCTTGCAGGGAGCATTTGGGATATAAATATAACAAATATAAATAAAGGTTTAGGGAAGAAGAAAAAAAAACACCAGAAAATAAAAAACCCCAAAAAGTAGCTTATCTATTGTTATAGTTGTTCATGCAAGTTCAAGTCAGCCAACATGACACATGACAAACATTACACTTGGAAAGAAAATCCATTTTCCAATGCAACTGAAGACAAATTTCTACCATTCTCTACCATCCTCATGTTTGCCTTCACTATGAATGGGGCAATTTCTTACTGAGAACAGCTTTGCTTAAGCTGAACAGAGCAAAACCACACCAAAGTATATCACAGAACTCTCTGCATAAAACAACATGGTATCAGGAAATCCCACAGTGTGCTTAGGCTACTTACTATACTTGTTTAAGAGATCCATGTTAACCTTAATTTTTAACTGAAGCCTCAAAATTATATTACAGCAAGCTGTCCTTAAAATATAGAGAAAACACATTATGACAAATTCTGTAACATATAAAGTAATCTTAGCTGTTTTCTTTAGACACTTACAAAAATTAAAAATACCAGTAGCTTTTAGAAAAAATTGTATTTTCTAGTGAGATTTTTGTGGCTGTTTTGTTTCTACTGTTTTGAAGTGCAGGTGTGCGTAATACCACAAAGTTTCTTTGGATTAAATATGGTTGACATTATTGAGAAAAAGGGTTGGGTTTTTTTTTAATTGCACAAAATTCAGATCATTTGCTTTTGTTGCTTTCCAAGCTGGAGTTACTTTCTTCCCAAAACTCCAAATTCAAAAGATGTGAAATTCTTTACCACTGTTTCTCTATCTATAATACTAAGAGTTAGTGTTTTATTTAAAACATTGATACTGACACATACGAATTCCAGAGTTTAATTATTAGCTTGAGTCAAAATTAATAGCTAGCAAAGGCACCGAAAGAACCCTATGCTATAAAAGTATCTGATAAACCTTTAAGACAAAATTAAGTTGCTGAAATCTTCTAAATTAAAAATATGTCACAAGATATTTAAGAAAAGGGCCCAAGTCAAGACAAAAAATATCCTTACCAATGAATATAGAACACATCTCTTTAATGAAGAATTAAGAAGCTCAGAGATGTGCTTTAAATCCAGATGGATACCTCATCATTATAGAGACCTGAAAATGAAGCATGTTAAACAAGTCACACAATAACCAACTTCAGGAATGTACATTCAAATGCAACACCTGCAAAAATTCAATAGATACCATAAAACCAAGAACACCATAATTAATACACAATCACCAGTAGCCATGATTTTGTAAGTGTCTGATAAACAGGCAAGTGCTCCTTTTGTAGGACCACTAAAAATAACCCAAGCCTACAAACTCCAAGGATGAAGGGCAGAGTGTGGCCAGAATACTAAAAGGTTTAGGGCAACTTTAAGACACAACCTAAGTACCCAAAAAAACAAACAAACAAAAAAATATTCAGGGCTAGGTTTTAAATCTGTCAGTCCAAGAAGTCCTGTAGATGTCTTCTCACAGCAGAGCGCCGTTACACACTGACAGATGTACTTGCCAATGGGAACTGACACTGCCTTTCCAGGGGAACATACTTGCATGACAGTTTTATCCTACTCCTTGCCTTGACAGCAGGTAGAGGAGCTCAACTTCAAGAGGAACTCTTTTTATCAGAAAGAGGCTTCGAAACATTACACAGTTTAAGGGAAAATGTGTATGAGGTGAAAGTAAAGGCTTCTAAGGCCTGTGTGTAAAAGCCTCAAAGTGATGACAAACTCTTAAATACCTTTGCAGGACTATTAATACAGTTCAACCTTTAATCTTTATTAAAATATATTATATATTACTGCATTGAGAAGCAGATTTTAACACAAAGATTATTTCCTCTCCCCTAATCTTTGAAACAATGTTGTAATGTATGCCAAAGATATAAATTGGTTTTAACAGCTACCAAAAGCCTGCAATGTTCCTGTAAAAGAAATTTATCTCATTCTAATTTGGTACATAAATTAATACATTTATCCCCCTTTTATTATTCAGTAACTTCAAGATTTATTACAAGGTTGCTAAACTAAAACGTCTCTGCTCTGGATTAATAGGGACACTTCATGCACAGTGATATTTCTCTAGAATTCATAAAAAAGAAGCATGTAACCAAATATGTATGTAGGGGAAAGTTGCTAATATACTTCCATCTTTGTTTGCCATCTATGTGAAGTAATATGAATTTTGTATCAAAACAGCCAGAAAACTTGCTCTAGGAGTTCTCTTTTTCTGTACTGGAATTCCCATCATACAAACAGAGCTCCCATCAATCACAAATCCTTTTCACATCCAGAAATTAGAACTGAGTTTGATACTATTTAACTATCAGGTTCTATGCACTTCAATGTATCTTTTTGTTCCTAAACTTCTGCTTATTTAAGAGTTCTTTGTTGACTAAACAAAATTAAAACATAAAGGTTTTACAATATATACACTAATGGAAAAAATTTCAAAAATTCATTATTTGAAAAAAGAAAAATCAAAAGCTTGCAATCAAGTAATTTATCCCAGCTGTAAGAGTTCAACAAGGAAAAGAAAAACCTAATTCACCTGTAACTACCATGTAACATTAACACTGTCTTGAGTTCTTGGCTATCCAAAATAGTTATGTATCCTTCCCCAACTGGATTCTTCTTGAATCTTCAAGATAAGAGAGAAAGAGAGATGTTTCTTACTCTTTAGGACGGTGTCCACTTGCTTGAACAGCTTCCAGTATGGAGACAATTGTGGAATACTTAGAAGTTTGAAAAAATCCTAAGTCAAAAAGAAGAAAACATATAACTAAATATACATTCACCAGATCTACATTATTGTAAATGTAAAATACAAGAAATACTTCAGACACCAGAAAAATCACTGAGCCAAAGAGAAATTCACAGAAAAGGAACTTTAAGCTTTCTTAAGCAGCAAAATGGACTCAATCTCCACAGGTTCTCAAGTAAGCTATATTGCATATGAACTTTTACATATACACATAAATATACACACACATATATACACATCTGTTACATGTGATGTTAAAAGAATGTTTGTAAGGATCCCTTCTTTGGGAGAGGGTCTTAACATTTGTTTTTAAATCTTAAATTGGCAAAATTAACTGATATTCAATACAAGTTACACTTTGTTAAACAGAACCAGACCTACATTTGTTATAAGCATCCCTAGATCCATATTAAACTATCTTAGAAAGTTTTTAAAAAATTATCTCCTACAGCCCAACTAATACAGTATCCTCATAAAATACTGAAAGAAAAATACACATCCCTAAGTGCACATGGATTTCCTCGGTTCGTGATGAATTTCCAAAGCATTATTATTACTAATAAAAAAATGTGAAAAACAGTAATCTTGATTATTTCACTAAATATCTGAAGGGAGGGTGTCAGAGGATGGACCAGGTTCTGCTCAGGGGTGCCCAGCAATAGGACAAGAGGCAATGGGCAGAAACTGATGCACAGAAGTTCCACCTGAATAGGAGGAAGAACTTCTTTACTGTGCAGTGACCGAGCACTGGAACCAATTGACAGGGTGTAGAGTTTCCCTTCACTGAAGATATTCCAGAATCATCTGGACTCAATCTTGTGCAATGTGCACTAGGAAGACCCTGCCTGAGCAGGAAGCTTGGACCAGATGACCCACTGTGGTCCCTTCCAACCTGACCCATTCTGTGACTCTTATTTTAGACACCGAAGCACAGACTGTTATACACACTACTGTAACACGAAATAAACTATTCATTTCAATTAGATGAGAATAACTACAAAAATTCTATTTTTAAAAACATCATGTAAATTTTAATAAAGTAGTTAAGTTTTGCACAACATCCTTGTGTGCTTTTATGTCTCCAGTCTTGGCAAATACCTTTAGAAAATTTACTAGCACCAGTTGAAGACATTATTATTTTCAACTACCTTCTTCACCTGCCAAAGGTTATTGCCCTTAAAGTAAGATATGCAGAACAAAACATGCAGATGTGCATCTGCTGCTTCAGCATGTAGTATCCCAAACTAAAGTTTTAACCCTTCCTCTTTTTTGTTTAAACAAACCCATTAGACTTTTCATTAAATGTGAAGTGGATATATATAGATATATATTCTAATTTGTCATTTATATTTGTGGACATCAATTGCAATAAAGGTTCAATAATAACACAGAGAATGACAACATCATAATCTGCTACAATTGACAGTGATCTAGAAAGATAACAAAAGTTTGGAGTATTTTCTTGAAAAGAACAATGTTTATCCCCAAGTCAGTTTATTTTAGTGAAAAAAACTGTTCAGGGGTAAGAAGTTCAGGGGTTTACTTTTCAGACTACTGGAGGAATCCATACTAATAACCAGTACTTTTCTTAAAATATTGCAGTTCTGCTTCTCTAAAGTGTACCTGTGAAGACTTTCAAACATTTCACGACTTCAGTGATTTCCTGCTTATTTTTCTAATACAGGTAAAATCTTCCCATGTTTAGTTCTTCAGGTTTGAATACCACTAAAACCAACTTTTTTTTTTTTTAACTGTATCTGTACAGAATGCAAATACCTCTTTTCACCCCCTTTAGTTGTCAAAAGAGAGTAGCATATTCAGTGTAACATATTTGTAATTTACAGTGTACTTCTGATCACTAGAAAGACAGTTACACAAACTTCCTTGTAAGTTTAAAAAGAAAATCCTCAGGTGCTGCTGAGACTTCAGATGTAAGCATTACAGGGTTTCTATCATTTTGTAATAAATTTCAGCATTACACCTAAAACATGTGTCTGAATTCCAGTATCTTTCCTGAGGAACTACATTGCCATTTTAAGATTTAGAGAAGCATTTGCATTGAAAACCAGAAAAAAAAGCCTTCTCGTTTTCACACGTGGCCTGAACCAAGATTTCATTACAAAACATCAGAGACAGAAGACTTCAGAGCACAGCTCTCTTTCATTTCACAATCTGATAATACACTAACTTCCAATAATTCTCATGTTGTAGCCTGATAAGCATCTTTGTGAACTACTCTAAGTTTATAACCTGGAAGTACCAACTAGAACAATGCAAAGGATCATGCCTGTTTTACAGATGCCTGTGGATCCTTACTGACAACTACAGACAACAGCTGTGAAGACTTGACACTGACAGATAGAATTCTGCTTTGGGGAAAAAAGGGAGCACAATTCCAAGTCCTGACACTACCAGATTAGGATATGCCATTACTTTACTGAACGAAACAGGTTCAGACATCCCACTGCACACTGTATCAGCTGGCAAAAGATCTATAACACAAGTCTGCCCCATTCAGAGGCAGGCTGCATACAAGTTTCCAGTTGTTTTGTTTTTTGGGTTTTGGGGTTTTTTGAAAACTATTTCTAAGGAGATTTGATATGAAAGCTTCCTAAAGAAGTTCCTCTCAGGCACATGTCAAGCAAGACACTCTGAGTTTGTGATTTTTTTCAATATACTCTTCTTAAATTAGGAAATCAACTAAAATTAGTAACTTGAGTGAAACATCACTTTTTCGTCTTGCCTCGTGGTTCCCAGCACACTCAGGACATGTTCCTGAATTCACCTGCAACAGACTCCAGATGACTTCTACTGTGCCATCAATACACTGTCACAAGAGTCTGACAAGAGTCAAAATGGACTTTTAAAAAAGTTCCCCAGTTAAATGGGACAACAGTCATCTGTTCCTCAAGCGTATCTATGAATTAATTCTTAAGAACTTACATAAATATTGGTCTCTGAAGCTAAATTTTAGTTTAGCTTTTGAAAAATGGCAAAAAAATACTTTGAAGAACTACATACCAAAACCAGTGACAACATTCTGTGGAATCAGGCCCACTGTCTTACCTGACGCTGCTTTTAATGTTAGTGGAAGTCACTAACTACAGTAGCTTTACTACAGGGTAACTGAAAACAAAAATATATTGTATTTAATTCTCAGGCTTCTTCTAGAATATGGAATATCAGATGGGCAGACTTTCATGCCATTATACAGATTAAGTCTTTCTGAAGCTTAAAGGTTCACTATGGTGTTAAGTATCAAATGTAATAAAACAACTCCCTTCAAAAGCCATTTGCAGAACCAATTTTGTAGGAATTCCTGAATTTTAGTGACCAACATAAAAGAGTGAACCAAACTTATAATACTGCCCATGCAGCACAAGGAAAAGTGCCCAAGAATACATTGCAGAAGGAAACAATTTGGTAACCAGAGTTACATTTACAAACATGACTCAGATAGAACAAAGTTGAATTTACTATTTGTCTCCAGAAAAAGGATAGAAACATTTTTCCATCTTCCTTCAAATTCTAACTATTGATTTAAGATTAAAACAAAAACGTATCTCTCAAGAAGAGAAAGATGCATGTACACTGCCAGCCTAAAGACATTAATATTTGGAAGCTCTTGGGTAATCTGTATGGATGAAGCTGGAGATCTCAACACATTTGTTCACTGACAGATGCCAAATCATACCAATGGATTTCTGCTGAATTCTAAGTTTTAAAAAATGCTTCCTACCTTTTAACTTGTTTCTTGCAGCTTAGTAACTGAACATAACTTAAAGGCAGCACTGAAGGTGGAACTTGGATCCAAGGTGCTGCCAAAAGAAGCCTTTTACTTGATCACTAAAGCTTGTTCTAAGAGGTATATATCCAGATTCTAATATATAAGTTTCGAAAGTACTGCAAAGGTGCTTAAGCGTCTGTAGTCAAAATAAATCTTAATTAACCACTCTCTTTGATTTAGAGTTGGTCTTCTGCAAATTTTCAGCACTGCAGTTATTCAAAAACATGGTCACTGCAAACGAAATTATACTTTTTTCAGGTAATACTTCTAGAAAAAAAAACACTGCTGAAAAAGAAGTTCTCTCCTCCCTACACCACNGCAGTTATTCCAAAAACATGGTCACTGCAAACGAAATTATACTTTTTTCAGGTAATACTTCTAGAAAAAAAACACTGCTGAAAAAGAAGTTCTCTCCTCCCTACACCACTGTAAATAAGAAAGTCATGTGTTCAGCCTGTTTGACTTTTGTCCAGCTGACTCTCACAATTATGAACTGGTCAGAGAAAATATGACAATCTTGCTATTCCTTCAGCCAAAGCAAGAGCTACAAACTCTTTGCAGTTGCTGTTTTATCAGCAAAATAATTGCTTCTTAGCATCACAATTTCTTTTGCTGAAGGGGAAAGAGAATACTTCAACAACATAATAATGCTAACTATCAATTCTTGAGTGTTTGAATAAATAAGCAGCTGTTTCCTCCATCACCCATGTCTGTGTACACAGACACCCGGCATTCCTCAGGCACCATTTCTGACCACAGGAAGAGCACTAGGAAATAGAATGAGGACACCATGTGAGCCCAAGGAAGTGTGAGATTTCAAAGTGTTCATTAAGCTTACAGCTCCACAGTCTGATGGAGCCAAAACCATTAAAAGGACAACTCTAGACAGGTCAAGGGAAGAATATAAAGTACTGACAAAACTAGATTCGTCAGAAAAGCAACTGAGTGCTAAGGGCTACCAAAATTCAGTTAAACACAGGAAAGTGTTTCATCTGGATGATTTAGGAAGATAAGTACCAAACATCACTGAGAATTCAGTTCATATATAATGGTGGAAAGAAGGAGAGTACTGCAATCCAGTGATGAATAGGATTTGCCATTTGACTCCATCAGCTCATCCTAAATTGCATGAAAAGTATCAAAGAAATATAATGATGCAGTATTTGGGCACCTCTTTCTACAAGACTGATAGAGATGAAAAAAATGCACTGTAAGGAATCCAAACCCATAAAATATATAATTGTCCAGTTTACTTGTACTTTTTAAGTGTCTGAAGATACATATACTCTAAATGCAGGTAATATTTGTATTGTAACACACATTAAAAAATAATCTTACAAATAACACTATAAAGCAAAATAAGAACAGATCTATTTACTTCATGGGTTCCACAAATAAGGCAACTTTAAGGCAGCATGTCAATCTTTTTGGTTTAATCTGCCTGCATCACTAACTTGTCTCACTCATAAAAGGAAACAAATGAAAATTGGCTGGTTTAGGGTCTGTGTAGTCTCTCAGTAGTGGTTCTTGTCATACATCTTTCAGATAACATCACTAAGAATACCTTTTAAAAACCACACTGTGCTTTCATCAACATTTTTCCATGACTGAATTTTTGGACTAATCTTCAGGAGCATTTAGCACCAGCAGCTCATGTGAAATGAGTAGGTGATGAGATTCCTCAAAATTCTTGAAGAACTGTAAGACTTCAAATTCCACTTCTTTTTACGGTAAAAATGATAGCCTTACTCCGAATGACATGAGTTAATACAGCTTCATCATGAACAGCAGCATAAAGTTGTATAAATAGAACTATTTGGTTAAAGACAAACAAGCAGGTTAGCACATAGGAAACCAGCACAGTAACTGTAACTACTTATGTGCCTGCCCTTATCATCTTATAAATGCAAAATAAATTGATGCAGCTTACTTACTAATGGGGAAAAGAAAAGCTACTTCACATTTACTTTAAGGTTAGAGAGTTCACAATGGCCATTAACCACAGAGTTCTTCATAACTGAAGTTCACATCCTACCTCACTTCCCACTAACTTCTCCATGTGCCCATGAGTTACATATACGACCTGGCACGCTGATCCCTGAATTGGTTGCCATTCAAGAACATGTACATTAAGCTTTGCTCTTTACTTCACACAATATGGGTATTGAAGTCCATGGCACTTTGGAAGCCTCATCTGACAGATGCAGGAAGAATGAAAAAGTCATTATTAGTTACAGGTATGAGGGGTTGAAGGTTTGTAGAAACTAGTAAAACCAAAAGCTACTAATTGCTACTCTTACTTTAGTAGTTCACAAAGTATAAGATAGAAGTATTTACCTTGTGAAACTAGCAAAAAGTTGATCTATGCAACAAAAAATTAAAACTCAGAGACAGGGTAAAAGCCCAGATATTGCTCAGAAATGACTGAATGTTAAAATAAATATATTTAGCATTCAAGGCAAAATAATTGCATACAAAGGATTACCTGTAAAACAAGGTGAAATAATTATTTTAACTCACACCTGCTAAATGGGCACTTGTTGGTGTCAAATGATCCAGGTTTAAAACCAGTTGCAGGGAGCTCTTAGGACTGATAGGCCTGGTTCTCCTGAGAGAGGGGGGTTACTTTTTAAGGCTACTTCTTACAGTCTCAAAAAACACACAAGAGAACTAGAAAACCTATCCCCTCACACAAAGTGTTACTTTGTCCCCCATGAGCATGAACTATAACACTAAAGGGTTCAGCTCTCTCCTACGTAAGGAAGGGAGACAGAGCTGAAGATGAAGTCAAACAGCTTTCATGAACTGAAGGAAGTTTTCAGTTCCTAAAGATTCTTATGATACAAAGACATTAAGGAGTGCAAACCATTTCTTACAAACTGAAAGTTTCTGCATCAACCTTGATGTTAAAGCTCACCAGCCAAATGAGAGAATTCTGAACTCTCTTCACCTGTTTTTTTAATCCATCTTCACAAAAATTTGTGCATAAAGAGGGAATGAAGAAGTTTTGATACTTCACTGTGTTAAACCTCAGTGGGGAATGCGATTATTTCTCCACTTCACTGGAATAAAGATGCATGCCACCTATCCACCCAGTGCTAGCTACCAACAGTGCCCAGCTAGCCTGAAAATCCTCTCCTTGTCATTCCTGGAGGAAGTCAGCTTGCAGGCCCTTACCTGGAAAACACCAGTCCATAAATTCCAACCTTGCACTTTCACAGCTATATCCCCTTTTAAGCCTCCACCCATGCAGTGGGAACCTGCAGCCATGCACCATCAGTTCTCCTCACCCCAGAAATCTTGCAGCCCAGAAGAGCAGCAGACTGCATGTCCATCTCCATCCCACCCAGACACACCTCACCCAGTGTCAACCCCCCCTTCCTTCTCTCTTCCTTTCTCCTGCTCCATGTTTCCTACCGTGGTGGATCCAAGCCAGTGGGCTGCCAAACTCAGCTCCTCTTCTTCTTACTGCTTTGCCTGCCCTGGGAAATTATTTAAATTCCTCCCTCTGCCCACCTCTATTATCCTTCGTGGTGAGAGGCCAGGTCTGCCATACCCATACATTGCCTGGGAGAGTGCCACATCCCTTCCCTGCCTCGCAGCCCCTTCCCAAACGGCACAAGGTGGCCGGGGGACATTCCTGCCCTACCTCCCTCCCTCCATCCAACCCTTTCCTCTCGCTGGGGAAGAGGGACATGCAGCCTCTTCCTCTGCTTCCCTAAGGAGACCAACCCTCTTCCCCTCGCCCTGCCATCTTCTTACCTGGAAGAGGGCAGGACATTCAGCCTCTCGCCACCCCGGGAAGGCCCAAATTCCTCCCCTCCAACTTCGCCCCCACCCTGTGGCCGCCCCTGGGCGCCATGGCGGGGTCGGGGGCAGGGGATGGCG
>VYXB01006185.1:89836-209088 GCA_013397135.1 Pachyramphus minor
GGCGCGGGGCCGATGGGCGGGGGGTGGCGGCGGCGGCGTGCGGCGGGCTGGGCACATCCAATATGGCCCCTGCGCCGGGAGAAGCCAATCCCGGGCGCGGTTACTCCGGGGGCCGGGCCGGGATGCGGGGCAGACCCCGGGCGGCGGCGGTTTTCCCTGGGAAAGGGAAACTCGGAGCTGTGGGGAGGCGCTGCCGCTGTGTCCTCACGCCCGGGCGCCCCCGGGCTGGGTCGGGTGGAACCGCGGGGAGGAGGCTCCCGACAGCGGGAATGCCCCGCTGGCTTTAGGAAACCACTGGGGTGCGCTTAACACCGGCGCTGGGGATGCTGCGTGTTAGCCAAGACTCTCCCTGACCTATTGATGGCACCACCAAGCCTCCCACTGAAAGTGCTGTCAGGGAGAATTCCACCTGTCAAAGGTAAAGGTGGACGCCAGACCAGGGGGGAACAGAGCCTCAGGCAGACTGTATCAAGCCCCTTGGAAATAACTGTTCCTGAACATGCTAACAGGGCACATGCATTCCTACAAAGTTAACTGTTAGCCTTTCCTTTTACATATTTTTTTTTTTGAAACACTAAAGTGCCTTAAATGCCAAGTATTGATTTCAATATCAAAATCCAGAAGTATGCATTAACAAAACACTTCTATATTATACAAAGTGTTTTTGGTTTTGATTTTATTTTAAATTGGTTGTGGGGGTTTTTTGGGAGGGTTGTTTGTTTGTTTTGTGGGGTTTTTGTTGTTTTCTGGTTGGTTGGTTGGGGTTTTTTTGAGTGTCAAGGTACAAAGTTGTTACAGGAATCGCTTTCCTGTAGCAGGACACCAGAGCAAAAAGCTTGAGGAAGGAGTTTCTAGCGTGGCTGAAATGACAAACCCTGTAGGGGCTTGCCTGCAACTTTATCTGTAGTGGCAAATAAATAGAAAAGAAAAACCACTTTATTTGGGCAGTTTTATATAACTCCTGCTGCATTGACCTGAAGACTAAATTCAATGGGAATACAAGAAAATTCCCAGTCAAAGTCCTCTACACTTCAATATTGTTCCTGGGAGGGCTAAGGTAAATTTTGTCTTTATACCAAATGTCAAATTCTTGTGTATCTTATACACCTAATTATGTATTGTAATACACTAATTGATTTGAGAGTTTCTAAATAGCTCTCCTGAGCTTTTGTAGCTACAAGCATAAGGTAGGTTCTTATTTAGCATCAGTTCAGAAAACAAGCCTATAAGCAAACTACTTCAGTGTTTTAGCTTTATAGTACCTTTGTCTTTCTTTCAATTCCTTCATGGCCAAAACTTTAATCTTGCTCTCAGACCATTCAGAAAAACTAGTGTGAACATTCACACTAGTTTCTGTTTTATCTTTCTGTTTTTTAGCCAGCCCTGTAGATTTTCCTTATTCATGATTTCTCTCACTTAAAAGTGTGAAAAGCTTCAAAAAAATAAACATACCTGACTTTTTTTTTTTTTTTTTTTAATTCTAGTGGTGTCTAAAACAAAGTGCTTGTGTCTCTGTTCTAACCCCCACAGTGAAAGAAACAAGTCATCATCACGGCTTGGCTTCGCGAACGAAGATTTCGAAGGGCTCTACCTGCGCTTGCTACAGGCTCGCTGATGGCTGAAAAGGCCAATGTGCGACAGACAAGTGAAAGAAGCAAGTACTTTGGTGGAAAAAAGGCAGCTTTCACCCTTTTATTAGAATTTGCCAGCCAATGGTAGTACTTCCTTAATAAAGCTATCAACACCATTGTAACACTGTGAAGTGCTCTCAGCTGTAGATAGTGTGAATGGGAGTGTCATAAGTTGAGAGCACAAGCTTAGAATCATAAATCACATGAATGACCGAAAATAGGATCATGCGACTGGTTATTTTGCTGCTCAAAAGGGCATTGAAACTCATGAACGCTTCATGTCTGGATGGATCCTCTTAGAATTTAGCAAACAAACAGGTTGCATAAATGTACAGAATTAATGGTTATTTTTAGTTTAAGCTTCATTTTCTTAAACATGTCAATGTCTCTTTGGTTTTGGAGATCACTTTTGCACAGCATTAAATTTTTTTTCCATCAAAACTTCTGCTGCTTTGTACCACCGCTCTGAAATCCTACTATTATTTCAAACACTCATAATTTTGGCAGGTTTTATACATTTTATGGTATCTTTGTTTTCTCAGCACCATGCTCCACAATGTAATTATATTGCCATGATCCATCATTACATACCATAGTGAGTCTTCCAAAATGTTGGATCTGGTAAGAGTTTGACCCTCCCCTCCTTTTTTTTTCCCTTCAGACATCCCATGTACCACAGACTTAGAACACATGCATTTGTTTTTGTTCTTGACTCCCACAGAACTGTAGCAGTTCATTCAGCCTTAGGATTTATTATATGTGTGCCTTGTAACTCATTGTAGCCTATAGAGGGAGAAGTCCTGTGTGCTCAAAACAAGGACACTCATCGTTTATCCTTTTGTGAGCATGTGATAAAATTTTGCAAGAAACAGAGGAAATCAGTTGCTGTGCTTGCCTGGTTTCCTCTATTTTGATCATCCATGGAAGTTGCTGTAGGGGTATTGAGGCAAGGACTCAATTGACCCCTAGAATCATTTAGATTGGAAAAGACCTCAAAGATCATCGAGTCCAACCATTCCCCCAGCACTGCCAAGCCCACACTAACCCATATTCTTCAGTGCCACATCTACACATCTTTTAAATACCTCTGGGGATGATGACTCCAACACTTCTCTGGGCAGCCTCTTCCAATGCTCTTTGTGAAGAAATTTTTCCTAATCTCCAATCCAAACCTTCCCTGGCACAACTTGAGCCTATTTCCTCTTGTCCTATCACTTGTTACCTGGGAGAAGGGACTGACACCCATCTGGCTACAATCTCATCTCAGGTAGCTGTAGGGAGTGATAAAGTTCACATGCAGCTGAATGTGCTGCTGAGATTCTGCTGTTGCCACAGTGACTGCTTTGATCCTTCTCAGTAGCCCCCCCTGTGAGACTTGGGAAGGCAAGGAGCAGCTGTCTGCACAGATCGCTGCTATTAGAGCAGCTCTTCCTCTGTCTTTGCTGACGTGATTTCAAAGCTTGGCAGGAATCTGAGATGCAGGTGCAGACCTGCAGTGCCACGCAAAACAAACCCTTGCCGAGGCGTTCGGCTGCCTCTGCAACCTGCAGCGTGAACAGGGAGCAGAACACTTTCTATAGGTAACTTCTGAAGCTGGTAACGAGTCTGCAAAGTGGTGTCTCTGCTCGTGTCATTTTACCTCAGAATACATTCCAAGTCAGAGGTTCCCAGAGGGTTCAAACTGGGGACCTCTGCTTGTTTCGTGCTGTTGCCTGGCAATGGGAGGTTTGTGTGGCCTGGCGTGTGCACTGGAACCCCTGCAAGAGCAGCTCTGCTGTGCACCTGCACTTGTGAAACACTGCAGATGCAAAGGAAGTACCCGGAAGCAGATGGTTTCTCTCATGGCCTAGCAGAGACTGGTTATAAATCTTTTTGGACGGGGAAAAAATTTAGTTGTTTTGACTGCGCTGGGGAACAATTGCAAACAAGAGTACACATCAGAAAAAAGAGCTGGAATTCTGAATATAAACATTTGATATCATGATAAATAACTACAAATAAAAATCTGTTTGCTATTTAAAAGTTCAAATAATCTGCTTTTTTAAATGGAAACCTGTTGGCAGCTAGAATGTTTAACTTTCAGGATGATATGTCCTAAAAGTTTACCCAACAGCTGTGTACTACTGATGTAAATTGGGTAAACCTGCAGTTAGCTAAACTGTTTCCCTTGCTGTTTTCTCAAACACCCACACCTGTAGTTTGATTGTCTGCTTGCCATAATGACAGCCACAAATTCACTGTTAATTGATAAAACCATAAGGATAGTACTAAAATGAAATCTGTCATAAAATATGCAGCATGAAGGGAGAGCATTTTAAATCTGAGCTTACTGAAAAAACATTATGTTTTCATTAAGAAATTTATAAAGCATACTTTTAGGGCATTTCTAGCAGGGCCCAATTTTAGATTTTGGCAAAGGTTTGCTGCATTGCCTTTTGAGAGAACAGAAGTTTGTATCTTGATAGGCTGAGGCCACTGTGTGAGACTTAAAAGATTTATGAGTTGGGGCTTAAAGTGTAGCCTGTAAACACTACTTTCAAAGAAGAAAGGTGATACAGGATATCTTGTAGGCTCTTGTGTTAGGAAGAAAGTAGCCATTTAAGCCCAGCTGCAGGTTGTGATGACCAGGTGGAGCTCAGGTCACCTGACTGTCTTCGGGTTATGTAGGGCAGCACTGAGGCCTTGCTGTGATTTTGTGTGGAGGAGTCTTCAGGGGAGAAGGAAGCTGGTAACAGGTGTAGAAACATTTTGGAGATTTTATATTGCTTCTAAAGTCTAGAGGAAGCCTGGAAATACCTTAAGTAGCTTGATAATGAGCTGAGGTTTTTTTAGTAGCGCCAGTCAATAAGTAAGATGCTGAAAGTGAATGTAGTAGTTAGAGCTTTTTTAAAAAGGTACCTTCTTTTTTTGAAATATAATTTTTCTGTTTGTGTTTATCTGGAAATACAATGGATACGTTATTACTTGATTCTTTTGATTGTGTTTTTTTTGAGTCTTGTGGTTTTTTTGAAATATTTTTACCCTGATTTTTTTCACAGTGGAACTGACTATTTATGCTTATTGTCCCTGGGATGGCTTTAAAAGTAGTTGGAGTTGGGAACTGCTCCTTGATTTAAGGAGAACTTGCAGGATATTTGTAAGTAAGGCCTAAGTAGCTCTTATGAGGAAGAGAAAGGCAAGGGATAATACAAATAGGATTTGAAGTAGGGGTGTACTTTTTGGGTTTTTCATTAAAGAAACTTCCTTGGGGGTGTCTTGTTCCTGACTGTGAGAGGATAATGGGCATCCTGCTAGAACTGAATTCTGGTGGGGGTTTTTTTGTTGTTATTTTCTTTTTCTTTGATGGTAGAACATGTAAATAACTGAGACTTGAAGTTGTAAGACGAGGTTATAGAAGAAGGGATATTTGTATAGTTATGGTCCCAGGATTTTCTTGCGAAAGGTGATACTGGACTAGGGGTATCTTCTACTTTCAGCTGATGGTTTTTGGTGCTCCTACTTGTGTAAGTGGCAATGTGAATACCAGATGTATATTACAGATCCAAATCCTTCAGTAAATGTCTGTTAAGGAGTGGGAAGAAAGGGCAGTATCAATGTGTTTTTTATCAATGTGAAAAGACTTCAGACTAATTAAAAAGGAGGTTTATAAACTCTTCGGGGAGTTTGAATGTACAAAATAAAATGTAAGAGCAAGTTACTAATTTATCAGTTGCTTATTCTTGGACTGTAGTAGGGAGGGAATCCTCCTGAAGGAAAAGTAAATTTATAGTCAAGAGCAGTTGTACTATAAACGCAGTTACTAACCATAAACAATAGGCTTGTGGGACTTGCCCATGTAGCTCATCGTTTCGGGGTTGTAGCTTTGAAACTGCTTTCAGTCCAAAACTAGTTGTAAAACCAGTTAGTATTGGGGCCCGTTAATCTTGAGGAAAAATGTAGACCATACGCTAAGTTACTGAGTTCATCTAGGCAGCTCTGAAAATTGAGTTGGAAACACTGTTTTATGTAAAGCAGGCATCCATAGTGGTATGCACAGAGTCATGAACAACGTTTGGAGTTAATCTCTAAACTGTTACATTTTAATATAGCATGTCTATGTAAAATGCAAAGCAGAGCTGAGCAGTGTGACCCGGTGCTCAAGACCCACCGTAGGACACTGAACTCGTTCTTTCTGCATGCAGAAAGGTCCTACTGCCCTCCTGTGGTCCTTCCCATAGATACAGCTTTGTTCTGAAGCTGTTGGAACATTAATTTTTTTTTAAAGCTGAGTTTTTAGCTGCCTATGAAGTTAAAGATGTCCTTATTCTGTTAGGAAAGCGCTAGTTACAGGATATGGAGTGTTTTCCTATGATAAAATTAAGAGCTTTGGGAATGACAGGAGAGCAATGGGTGTAGCTTATATCAGCTTTTGATCCCATGTCCTGCAGTATCTATCTGTCCAAGCTAGGATTTAGTGTTCTGAACGGGTAGGTAATAAGGTGAGTAGAAAACTGTATGAACATCATAGAGAGTATTTAATACTCTGTAAAAATACTGTTAACAGATAACATACCCCAGGGATCCATACTGAGATTGTTTAACAGCTTTATCAGCTGCTCAGAGAAGTTTGCATGTGACAGGGCCATTTGACGTGCTCCATGACAAGACTGTCACTGACGTCTAGGCAGGCTGGAGGACTGGCAGGAACATGCTTTCCTGAGGCTTGTTTTCTAATATCTGAATACATTCCAGGAATCTGGTATTTCATGTACTGTCTTGAACATTTACAAAAACTTGTTTTGTAAATCTAAGTAATGTAATATACCAAATCAAGTAGTCACCACTTTTTGAGAAGTGTGGGATTAACATTTGTTGCTTTACAAAATTTGTAGTGAAGCCATGAAGTTGTGGTTGAGTCTCTTGTCAGTGTTGGCTTCAATCAGTAAACTTCAAAGTTGCACTGAGGTAATGCCAAGTAATCACAAAACTGAAACTGAGCATTGTGTTCTTTATAATTCTGTACTGATAACTGAGACTAAAACTCATCTGACAAATGTAATCAGCTTGGATCATCTGCTGTAGACCAGGTATCTATTTGATTTGTGTAGTTCACCTCCAGAGTGGCTCTGTGTGGCTGCTGTGTCTGCCACACAATTTTCAGTAGGGTACTGGTTATAAAACTTCTAAACCAAAGAAGTCTTATGTTTGTGTGCCCCAGAGTATCTTCTCCTGAGAACTCAGTTTGAGGTGAACTCCGTGGGATTCAGCAGTCATTTGGCTGAAGTGATTTAGAGGACTCCAAGTACTTCAAGAGTCACATGAGTGGGCTGTGGCTGTTGTGCTCATCTGCAGGACTGAAATTGTCCAAGAGGGAGCTGAAGGCAGAACAGATGTGACTGCCTGCCAGGGATTAAGGAAGTTGCAGGAGAGAGGTTTTGTTTCACTGGCATTTTGTGGCCATTTGGACCTGTGTGCTGAAATTCAGTAGAAATCGTGCTTTGAATCTGGGCCTAAACAAATTAAGTTCCTTTGGACCTTGACACTCTGGGCTGACATCAAATATTTAACATCTGCTTACAAGTGATTAGTTAGTGTGGTAAGATGAACTTTTAAAGAGTTGCAAATGTTCCTATTTGCATTTCTTGTTAAGCTTCACTTCTGTGAAAGTTCTTTATCAGTCACAAAGTGGAAGAATATGATGAAATGTAACTTAAAGGGCTTTTTAAACGGTGCCTGTGGAAAACTTACTGAAACAATAATGTTCAGTAAGCCTGCTGGTGATTCTTTTCAATGGTTGACCATTACTGCATACAATAAAACAGATCTCTGCAAGAGAAATAAGAAATTTGAGCCTTTTAGCAACGTGCTTCTTGGCAGATAACACACCATCACTTTTTAGGAAATAATTTCTAACCTGTGTTTCCTAGGCAACAGAATCAACTGTGTTGTACTGTCTCTGGTCCTTCTGTGTCACTTGTTTAGTTTTCTATTGCTGCCATTACCTTTACTAGTTTTTCAGATATTTGTAACTGCTCTTGTATTTTGTAATGCTGTGGAATACTAAAATTGACATTATTTAAACTGCTGACTCTTAGTGAACTTCCGTTTTTCACAAAAAATGAAATCGAAAGTATTTGTTCTGTCCAACTATGTGTGCAATATCTGCACAGGCTTTTATCATCATCTTCTAATGATTCCCCACAGACCATATATAAATTAGGATTGCCTTTTGGATGTACACGGTTTGATTGTTTACCTGCCTTATTTCTTTTACTTCTCCCTACTACCAACTGTTTTCCTTTTTTTTCCTGACTTCTTCTGATAGTTACTTTTCCCTACAGTCCTTGTCAGTTGAGTTATTTAATGCCTAAATAGGAAGACTTCTTGAGTGTATGTGTGGTGCATGTGCATGTGGTTTGGCGTCATGTTCTTCTTTCATTACNTCTGATAGTTACTTTTCCCTACAGTCCTTGTCAGTTGAGTTATTTAATGCCTAAATAGGAAGACTTCTTGAGTGTATGTGTGGTGCATGTGTTTGAGGTCATGTTCTTCTTTCATTACGGCTCTAAAGCAACTGGTTTTTGGGTTCCCATGCTTTGAAGTTAGGAATAAAGAAAGAAGTCTATTTTCCTTCTTGCTAAGTTCGGTGGAATTTAAGTTTTCTTCCATTTTTTTTTTGTTTGAGCCTCTATTAGTTTCAGAACAGTTACATGGAGGAGGGGTGTGTGTATAAATATATGAAGTACATACAGGGCCATGCTTCTACTTTAGAAAAGGCAGTTTGTAGCACAAATGCTGACCAACCTTCATAATGTCAATGTTAAAGCTACATCTGCAGAAGTGAGGTTTGACTGCTCACAAGAGGGCACTACAGCTTTACTTTTGTGCATGTTATTGTGAGCCATGAGATCTAGCAATGGAAAGACAAATAATATTGTCATTTTCCAGTGGAATTAATTTTAAAATCTAGCTCTTATCAGTAAAAGATTGCCAGCTTTTTTATTATTATTATTTATTTTTAAGAGCAGAAATGAAACTGTTGGGACTAATGGAGAAATTAGAGTTGAGAGCTTTGAATGGAATGTCCTTTTGTCAGCTTCAGGGTCGGAGTATTGTAGCTGGTGGTGACAGAGCGAGGCAAGCCAGAAAAAGAAAGCTGATCTCATTCAAAAAAAAAAAAAAAAAAGAGAAGACTCTCTGACCATAATGAACTAATTTATTTACTTATCAAAGCCTTAAGTGTCATTAGACAGCTCAGTAGGCAAGTCATCGTAAGAGGAGTGTTCACTTAGTAAAGATTAATTATAGCCTCCAGCATATCAAGTTTATTATGTCCAATAAGTATGTCAAACAGCTGGAGGAACATGTTTGTCTTTACACTTGATAGCATTCCCTTGCCTCAAGGTCTGACTCTTGTAAGAATAATTAGTTGATGTGGGTGAATTGTTCCTAATTCTGCAGACTGTTTTTTGGTGTGTTTTTAATTCTGTACTTGAAGTAAAGAAAAATTAAGCTATTGGATCTGATGCTGAAGTTGTCAAGACATAATTCTTTAAATAATGTCTGAACTCTGAAGCAGAGTGGGGTTTGTGGTGTTTGATATTGGTTTCCTTTCATCCATGCATTTATTGGATGTAAACTTTTGGTCTAGAATGGTTTTTCTCGGCAGAAATATGAAAGACCAGCAACTTACAAACTGTTGGGTTTTTAGGGTCTAACTGCTGGAGAAATTCATTATAATAAGCTGGCTTTACAGTTTTCCAGAATGGCTCTTTAACTTCTGAAGTTACTTCTCACTGAATGGAATAGACATTGATGAATTCACAGTTAGGAAAAAGCATGTATCACTGAATAGATAAGGCAGGTTTGGAACCTAATCATGTGAATAGATAAAGGGTTCATAAAAAGCTATGAAGAAAAAACTATATTTTATATGTAGTGTTTTTATATGCTTTTGAAAAGGACATATACCGTAGGATTATGATGTGGTTTGAGGGGATGCAGAGAGCTAATAAAAACTAGACACCCAAACATACAACCAGAAAACAGAAATTACTAAAAAGGAGTGAGCAAGAAACAGTGTGAGGTGCTTCAGTAGAGTAAAGAAAGCTTCTGATAGCAGAATGAATTTAGGATCTAAGGAACAGGATTTAGCTGAAAAATTAAAATTTGCTTTTTATACAGCGCTCTGACAGTGATGTCAAAAGGAAGACACTTTTTGGCTTAAACGATAAGAACATACTGTGAGAGATGAACACAGTTTTGGAGCTTTGGAAGTTAAGCAGACTGAGCTGTTGGGACAGACTTGTTACAAATAAGAATATATATATATACATCCTTATAAATTTATATATAAATTCTTATAAATAATACATCAAGAACAGATAATAGTTATTGGGTGCATAATTGAGTCTTTTAATGTTGTATGACTGCTGTCCATGGCACGAGTGTGGATTCCTGAAGGTGATGTGATCCTGTGGGGAAAGAAATAAATCACAGCTGTGTGTTGCAGTACCCTTGCATATCTAGGCAGTGACACTACTGTGGTCTGATGTGAAAGGATTAACCAGCCTGAAACTTTACACCTTAGTCCTTAACTGACTCCTTGTGAAGAGATACTTAAGTTATGATTAAGTCAGTTGTGTGAGGACTAGAGTGTTAATTTGAGATAATGAGCATAGTTTGCAGGCAGAGGCTCACACTCTGGGGTTCTAAGTTCTGTTTTAGCAGCCTGTCCAATGGCACTGTTAAACTTTTCACTAGTTCTACCTGTTTTACCTTTTGAATTGTTGATTCACCTCTGTTTTGGCAGCACATCCCCACCTCTTATAAAGGATACAAAACAAACTGTCAAGTGCATTCTGCTTTGCTCAAAGAGCATATAGGTACCAATGGACTGTCTGCCAATATCAGGTTCCAGTGCCTTTTCATACAATTACAGAATCAGATGGGTTGGAAAGGACCTCTGAGATCATCAAGTCCAACCGTTGGGAGGAATGCTTTGACCACGGTAGATTTTTTTTTCTTTAAGGAAGTGCAGCACAATTGCTACAGAAGTATCAGGTTGGGTGGCTTGTTTGGTCTATAGTAGCTGCTACCTACACTGTAGAGGAACGGATCAAGGACTTTCCTGAAAGGTATTTCATTAAGTGCAACCTGTGTACTGAGACTTAAAGTTTCTGATTTCTATTCACAGAATTGAGTCACTGGACTCCATCTCATTAAGGAATAGGTGAATTTGAGTGCAGCTGATGAAGCTGACTTAGCCTCTACATTTTTCTGCAAAGTTAAGGTCTGATTCTACACAGCTGAAAGGATTGATTCACTGCATTGACAGTCTACTGTAAAGTGTATTGATCACATGATGTCAAAACTTGCTATGAGTGGCAGAACATTAAGGTAATTCTCAATTACCTATGTCCTCCCTGGGTAAAGGACAACTCCCTGTAGCTTTCCGGTAGCACTGTGGAATCACTACTTTGCTACTTATGGATCAA
The DNA here is from genome assembly GCA_013397135.1 of Pachyramphus minor. Lineage (NCBI taxonomy): Eukaryota > Metazoa > Chordata > Aves > Passeriformes > Tyrannidae > Pachyramphus > Pachyramphus minor. The sequence goes on from VYXB01006185.1 coordinate 100,944, forward strand.
GTGGAGCTTGCCCCCCAAATGTCTGAAGTGTACTTATCTGTTGTAATTATCACTGTGGTGACAGCTTTCATATGTTGTTAAAAACCACTGTGGCCATGTTGGTTTTGAACCTGTGTTTGAAATATTTAGCTTGATTTATTTTTAACAATTACTGATCCTTCAGGATAACTTCCATCCTGGAATACTCTTTTTATTGCAGTCATAACTTGTCACACTGATGAGGGCTTGGCAGGGGCAGTACACTGTTTTTCGGTATTTATAACAGCTGGAGCATGTCACCAAATCACTGATTAATCACCTAGCTTTTCATGGACTTCTTATGTGACTTCTTTCAGTATATTTATTTCTGAAACTTTGTTACCTGTTATGTATGGCTAGAATATGTCCATGTCATAAAGTTCCCCAGTGTAAAAAAAGACTCAAAACCAAAGAAATCCAAACAAGAAAACCAACAAACAATCAATCTGACAGGGCAGTCTGTCTTTGAAACTTTTTGATCAGATATGATTAGACACTAGTATAAAAACAAACCTTTAGAATGCAGTAAACCTGCACTGGCTTGTGGTCTTTTTCCTCATTTTTGTTATATTGTTTTTGATTCCAGAAGTATTGGGTCAGGTGGTTGCTATCTGTCATATCTTGCTGGTATGTGCAGAACTTCTATTCTCTCATGGCAGAATGAGATGCTTACAAGATTTATAATGTGTATTCAGCAGAGGTTTTTTGTTTAATCTTCAAGAGAATGATTTATTAGGTACAAACTGACCAAGCATGTGTATGTACAGCAAACAATGTTACCAATTAGTTAATATCAAAGTCTTTGATCATTTCAGTTGCACAAAGTTGAACATGTTGTCAGATATGAAGAAAGGCACAATTATTTTTGTTCTGCTTTTTATAATTATTTTAAATTACCTTCTATTGTATTCAATTTTGCAGTGGTTTGAGACTTGTTCTACAACTTTAAATCTTTATACCTTCAATTCTTATAGAGAATCTCATTTCTGTAATAGCACTGTATATGGTTTCTGATCATTAAGTATTACTGGTGGGCCGCTGAAGATTTTTGAGCATGAAAAAACAAGAGATAAAATATGCTTATGAAACAGCTACATTAGGCAAAGTACAGTGGAACATTCTGGGGGGGAGGCAGTGGATAGAAAATATGACTGGATGAAGTAGATGGATATTCAGTTTCTCCTTCCTGTTATTCATGAAGGGATAAAAGAAAACCCTCTACTCAGAAGGGTTGACTATAATGACTTATTTGTCTTTGACTTGTAGCTCTTTTATGAGTGTGCTGAACTAACACCATTTTTCCAGAAGCCTCATGTATATCTAACCAATATATTTATTTACTAGTGTTATTGTCAAGTTTGAACCTTCTTTATTTCCAGCTACATGAGTTGACCCTTTTAATTGAATAGTTGCTTCTCTTAGTGATGATCAATCCATTTATTCTCTGGTTTAGCTTTTCTTTGGAAACAAAAACTTTAAAAAAAATGTTGGAGTTCATTTGTGACTACTAATCATCTTGATATTCATTTTTAATGTACCTCATCTTGAAATGAGGGCAAGGGTATTAATTATATTCTTCTGTGTGCTTCCAGCTCTTTAAATGTGCCCAAATGTGACTTTGTTTTTGAAGTATAGTGAAATCACAGCCTTAGTGAGTTTGTGGCAAGTTTGCTGATATCAGCAAAACTTAGTTAGAATTTCCACCTCTGTGTAGAATCCAGAGTAAAGTGACTAAATATGACTCTGGATCTCAGCTAAGACTCATAATACAGATGATACCTTCGCTATGAGGAGTTATTGAATGGAATTATTAGCCTTTGGATAACAAATTGTAGAGGCTTAAAATAATAAACTCAAAATAAGTTGATGAAAACATTGAGAGTCCAGGTGACTGACAAGATATATAGTCATAAGTAGCCGATGCAGAATAGTTTAAGTTCTGGTTCTAACTGATTAACTTAAATACCCCTGGTAATTTTGTGATATGGAACAGCAAGGCTTTCCAAGTACTGCTTTAAATGGGTTCGCAGTTTTGCAGTAGGTGTATTCTGAAAGCTTAGTTCTTAAACTTAGTTCAGTGAAATTGTCAAGTACTGCAACATATTTACTAGTTTGGCAGACTTTTTTTTTCTTTCAGGCAGCCAAACACAGCTTGTGTTTTTAAAGAGAACAGATTGTCGTGGTTCCTTCTCCTCAGTGTACAGAAACACAGGCATATTTGACAGCAGCAGAACAGCGCATTAGGATAGAGGCACAAAGATAGATCAGCAGAGCACTCATATCTGCCTATTTACTGTTAGATTAATAAACAGCAAGTAGGCATTTCTTTGAGAGCATATTACTAAATTAATCCTTTCTATCCACTAATTAAAAATAATTAGGAAATAGTATCTTTGCAGTTTGGGATTTAAGCAATACATACTTGACACAAATTTCATGGAAAAATCTATTAAGGGTACTTAGCAAAGGTAGGTAGACCACTTCTTAAAGAACCATAATTAATATAGATACAGAATATTACCAGTCTGATTTAGCCATTCAAATTTTAAACAGAAGTCTGATAAATAGACAATATATACTCTATGTGCCACTGGAAGTTTTAACACTTCTTTGTGTTTTCACTGAAAATACAGGAAAGAGCAGTGAGGAAGGAAGTAATATATTAACCAAGAGAGTTAAATTTGTGTTTATGTATGTGCAAAATAATCAGGTTGTTCTTTGTGCTTGGACAGGCTTGACTGGGATCTGGCTGCTGGTTATCAGAATCTGCTGGTCAGTAGGAAGTAACAGATACATAAATGTACAAGCTAAATTCTGGTGAATCTCCAGAGCGCGTCAATGGGCCTTGTTGGTGCGTGGTGCTGAGTAAACATTGTCACTGGAGCAGTGTACAGCCATATTTTACATTATGGCAATATTTTCCAGGCATGCTAAGGAAACAGTATACCTAGTTTGCTTGCCATGTGGCTGTTTGCCATACAGAATTTGTCCATACAAGAGTTCAACGTGTTTGAAGATTGCCGGATTATCTTTAAGAAGTTATCTTCCTGCTCAAAACCAGTTATAGGCCTCGTACCTTACCATGTACTGTAGTTGTAGCATGAAATACAGCCCAAGTGTATTCCTGTCTGATTCATTGAACTAGGCTGAGATGCTTCAACACTTTGCCTTCCAGTAGAGCTGTATTTTTAGGGGTCACATCTATAAAAAATTCTAATGTATTACTTGTAATGATGAGGAAAACCTCTTTCAGTTTGATTAGATGGTGTAGAGATTGCCTTTTGTATTAGATAATGTTTTTGAACAAGAATTGGTTATCTGTTCAGTTACTGTAGCTGCCAAAGCAACTCCCTGTTTGATCTAGATATGTTCCATATTAGATTGAGGACTTTGTATTATATGTGAGCAAATGCACTGCTTTTTATCAAGTCACTGGGGGAGTATTTCTATGCTACTTAAATAAATCTGTAGTTCTTAAATGAAGAAACATGAAGAAATCTTTAGAAGCCTCAAGGTTTATATATATTTTTTTCATTAGAGACTTGGAAAAATGTATTAGAAAGAATTCCACTGAGAAGTTGTGATAACGATAAAAACAATCCTTATTCTCTACAGAAAATATGACCCCTGGGTCCTACAGGTCATTCTATTCAAAATGGAATCTAGCTAAAGCTGTAAAGAGTTGTTGCAGAAGAGATGTGCTAGGTGAAAGGGAATGCTCAGATTCATGTATTGTGACTTCTTAGGCTGGTCTGTCTTGGTTCTTGTAACTTTTCTCAGTCTATCCTAAGTAAACTGGGATCCAGAAGACTCTGTTAATTCTACTTTATCTTAACAGTAAAATTGTCCAGCTAAATTCAAGACATTGTGCAATTATCACTATCATTTAAATTATCGTTTATTCAAATGCTGAATGCTTTTCAAAAATTGTCCTGGAAAGTGTTCTCAATCTTCTATCAAGAGTTTGGGATGTTTCTTCCATTGCTGGATTGCATAATCTATAACTTCTGTAGCTGAGTCTTCATGGTTAACTGGCTTACTAGTCACTGTGCTAAGGCTTCTTGAAATATTAGAACCCCTCAGCTGGATTAATCTACCACACTTGTGGCCTGCATGGCTTAGAAGTGTATTTGACTGCCAGTTTTAGACTTGGCTTGTGACTCTCTGCAGAAGCTTTTCTTCTGAGAGAAGGTTTTCTTCTGGTTTTATGGGGGATAGATGGAAGCTGTTCAATTCAGACTGGGAGAACAGTCAAACTGAGACTGCTTTGTAAGTGGTGTATACTATGCAGCCTTGAAACATTGGAGATGGTGAACTAGTTATGAGTTTAATTAGATGATCTCCCTTGCTTTCATGGGAAAAAAAGAGTACAAATACACTCATTAAAACAACACAATATAATCAGTAATGTTTTTCACTGTAGAAATTTTTCTGCTGCTTTCAGGATGCTTCTCTAAAGTTGTTGGCAAGTAATAGTTTGTCTAATAAGTAGACAAAGGAAAGTGTCTTTTAGTTCATTTACAAAAAGTCTTTGTTAATCTGTTAAAACTAGTGAAGTGGCTTACTTCATGGTTAAGTTTGGAATACTTTCTAATTTGTCCGGCTATTATGCAATTCCAGTTTTGAAAAGGAAATATGGGATCTAAAAACTATTATTGTTACTATGGGAACAATAACTTGGTGCAATTGAATAGAAGCTAATTGTTGCTGTCTGAGATTGCAGCACATCAGTACCTGGATACTTGCCCAGATGCTGAACCAATGTGTAACCACTCCGGAGCAGAGGGACGTCAGAAACTTTGAGAATGGAATATAAGTATAATCAATAACACCTTAAGCCTTTTTCAAATACTCTTATGTAAAGTGCTTCTGAGTTTATTGTCATAGGCTACTAATACAAGCAGGGCTTTAGTACCTCAGCTGAATGATTCTCAGTTTGAAACCACCTGTTTTGGGATATTTTCAGGGATGTGATGAAGAGCCTTACAGAAAAAGCTTTCTCTTTCAATAGAAGAAGGAAGTAAATGTGTTAAATGAAGCGCTTTTTGAAAGAAATACCTGACCCTGAAGGCTGGCAAACATGGTTTCAATGGTGGGCACACAAAAAACTGAGCTAAAAGAGGAATACCATAAGATCAGAGTAGTGTGAAGTAGCAGGCTAGTGTAACTACCTAAGCACCTCTTAGCCTTAAATAATTGACAATGTCATCTCTGAGCATGTCTTGTTTTTATTATAAGATTCCGTGATGAATCCTAAAAAATCATCAGGTGCAGCTCTTTACCTACCATAGACTGTATAATATTGCCCAATCAATGTAGTATTCAGCTACCATCTAGTGGGAATTTGAGATACTGTTCTGACAATGCAGACCACTAAACCCTCCAGAATAACTGGTACTTGTACAGGTATTGCACTGTGGGGAACTGCTGAGATTTTTGTCTGACTATAGTCCTTTTAAAATCATTTTGGCTTTTAAGGCCTACCTGGATTAAAAGGAGGAAGCATCATGAAAGTGGAGCATGCGAATGGTGAAATGCAGACTCATAGAACTATATTCCTGAGTTTTTCTTGTAAAACCAAAAACTACTTGCGTCCCTTTAGAGTCTGAATGCATCCATGTTCCTCTCTATTTTCAAAACAGGTATGCTGGGTGGGGTAAGTCAGTTCAGCAGACCCAAATTTTGAAGGCTCCACTTGAGATTGTGTAGACCTCAGTCTGACAAAATACATGTAACTTTAAGCCAATCTAACTCCAAAAGCTGCTTAGGTTGGATGTTCCAGAATTGCCAGTAATAGCTATGATGACTAAACTGAGGAGAAACTTACCCTGGTTTAGCAGATTTGGCTGAAATCTGCTTTCTCCTGGTACTTCTATTCAGCTGCTTTTTTTTTCCTTTTCTGGAGCAGCTGGTTGCTGCATGCCCTTGGATCAGCTGAGGTTAAACTAGCCTAAGAATGGAAATGATTCCAGAACTTCCTTTAATTTTTTTCTGACTTGGCAGATGGGTCACCTACAATTATCAAAGTTCCTCGGAGGTTGTATGCTCTTGATCCCTGAATGTATTGAGGAAAATTTCTGCTCAGCTGCAATGTATTGCTGATTGAGTGCTGTGCAGAAGGGAGGATCTTCTTATAGGTCAAATATGTTTGTGAAAACCCATAGGGTACATGTTTGACTATGAGATCTAGTTCTGTTGAGCACTTCTCTACCACATGTTTCTGTGAAATACAGATTTGCAGCTAACCGTTAAAAAAATTGAGAAAGCATTTTTTATGGGGAAACATAGACTTGAGGTCTGTTTGTACATAAGGGTACTACTGGCTTGTAGCTAGTTTGTAGTGGATAAATGACAGTAGGAGCCAGTCACTGTGTACTCATTATGTATCACTTAGTAGAAAACTTTGTCTGCTGGGTTAGGGTTTAAGTGAAGTCATTGGGTTAGAATCTGGCAGAGATGTGGTATTTGGTAGGCTTGAGTTTTAAGTATATGTGTTCAGGCTTGTTTTCAGCTGAACAATCTCAACTCTAAAGTATTTTGAAGTTATTTTTTTGTGAGGTGGTGGTTGTTGTTGTTGTTTTGCATTTTTAAAGTCTGAGATTCAAGCTGATATTTTGAGGGTTTGGGCATATGGACTTCTCTTGCTTCTGGGAGACTAATATTTCCAGGCTTGTTCCTGGGGCTGGTAACAACAAAAACATTTTGAGTAAGACTGAGAAATCATAAGTTGTTGAACAGTGCTAAAACAAGAAAATCAAGAGAAAAACCAAGAAAATCACCTACTTAGTGCTGGGCTTAGTACTCACTCTGCTGCTGTTACTTCATAGCTGTGTTGAAAAGGAAGCTGAATTTATCAAAAGGAAAGACATGTCAGTAGCCCAGATTTACTTTGTTAGAAGAGTTGAAATGTTTAACATGAAACAGTAATTTCATAACTTCAAAGAGCAAATTGGTTTCTGTAAGTGAATTGGCCAAGCTGATTGTCCTTCAAGGATGGGTCAAGGAGTTCTAATAAAACTTGCTTTGAAACCTGAAAGATTTGGACTCAAAGCCATTAAAACAGGAACAAAACTATGGAGTTCACTTAAAATAACTGGTAATTATATGGTAGTATTGATTATGATTCTGAAGATGTTTATAGGATTGTACAGACTTGCTAATTTGACACCATGGATTTTTCCCTGTATCCAGACACTGTTTCTTAGTACTAAACTTTAGTATGTTTAAAAGTTAAAATAAAGCAGATTTCTTTGGGCAAGGCAATTGTGAGTTACTCTCTTACGAAAAAATACTAATGAAGAACAGTTTCCTAGTCCAAAAATTTGCCATCTGCTGACTGTAATGAACCATGGCTCTTTATTAGCTAGTGCTTGAGTGGCAGGATCAGTGGGTTGTCACAGAAACCAAACATACTTGCTCTTAACAATACAATAGGGAAGGCTATTTAGTTTGGAGTTCCTTGTTCTTCATTCCTGCAATGCAGGGATCCTCCTGTAGGCATCTACAAAGCAAACAAAAAAAAAGATAAATCTTTCTGTTGACTGCTTAAGACCAACATGGACTGCAATACCAGTAAGAGCACAAGAGCTGTGGGATCTGTTCAGAAGCCTGGAGGAGAGCCTAAGGAAGAAAAAAAAAATTAAGACCCTGGCACAGAAACAACTGCTGATGCTCTCCAGAACTTGGCTATAAAGGACAGCGTATGTGACAGAACAAGATGAAATTAGATATTGATGTGCCCCAAATACACAGTGTAACTATGAAGTAAGCAACTTGTTTATTGGCATTTTGTGCTTGAAAGGATTGATCTTTGTGTTACTGTGGAGCTAAAGGCAAGCTTTGTATTGGATCTTAACAAAATCTGTGCTTACAGTGTGAAATTGCATCTCAGCTGATGAATTCACTGCAAGAATACTCAAAGAAACCAATGTATGTCACATGAGAAGCCTTGCCATCACCACAGCCTCCTGGAAACCTGTGCTCAATCCAAAGCCATCTCACAGAAGTCAATGAAGCCCTACATCTCAGGCATTAACTGATCTCATAACAAACCTTAAACCATGCATGTATGTATCTGTTTTAACTCTGACTCTGAAACAATTTCTATTCCAATGATTTTTCGGTACAAATAGCAGTTGTGTATTATATAATCTGGAAGTGTTGTTTAGGAACCATCTTTCACAAGTCTACTTTAGTATCTAAAAACTGAAGTACATGTAAAGTGCTGTCTATTCCTAACTGTACAAAGTTAAATTCATATAACTACATAACTCCAGTCTATCTGATTGTAATGAACTCTATTGCAACAGTTTAAAAATCTTAATTATAATCTGCCTTGATTCATCTTGGTGCAAAGACTTGCAACTATTCCTTTCCAATTTTGTGGTTCAAGACAGAACTGAAGGAAATTACTGCTCTAACAAGGCCTGTACCACTTTGTTTTAGGTTAGAGGGACTCTGGCTCAAATCTACTTGTGTGAAGGTTTGGACTTGGTACTCGGCCAAACGTCCAACCTACAGACTAGGGTCCCCCCACCCCTCCTTCCCCACCCTCTCCAGGGGAAAGGAGCAAAGGAAAAGAAACCAAATTGTATCAAAATATATATATATATATTTACATATATCACAGAATATACAATTAATGCAATATATACACAGTTAAGGGGGACTACCCACTCCCAGAGGGAGAGGGTAAGGGAAAGGGTAAAAAGGAGCAAACGGAGGGAAACTCGAATATACACTCCCAACCCACAAAGAAGTATTAATTGAGTAAAATCTCACTACTTTCCTTGAGATAGCTGAATAGCGCCAACTGCCCACCGGCAACTGTCTGTCTCCCAAGGCCCACAAGGCCGCACCAGGCCTCACTCCTCCACATGGGCAGAGCCGACAGCAGAGAATCTGCACCTTCGGATCCACCGCAAGGAAAAGGGGTGAAGGTTTCTCTCTTCTTATTTATACCCCGAGTTACGTAAAAATCATATGGAATACTGGGAGCATGGTCACTTCCCTGGTTACCAGGAAAAGGACCTGGACCAAACCATCACAACCTGTTAGATGTTTAGTTCTTCATCCAAGTGACTGGGGTCACCCCAGCTGTTTGAAGTTGTGTGCAGCCTGTCTGAGAACTACAAGTGGCCACTATTGTGGCCACAGCTGCCTGTTGCTGCTGATATACATGGCATGTATATGTTCTTTGTCTCATATGAACATGATTCTAAGTTCTTAGTGGTAGTTTGGGACTTGAGGTGTCCTTATTTAGTCCTGTAAAAACGCCTTGATGTGCTTCTCTTCCTCTGAAAACGCAGTGCAGGATTTCCTATTGCATTTACAGCTCCACTCCCTTATTGGAGGAGAAAGTTGCAGTTCTAGGAAAAATTATACTGCTTACAGTTTTGATGACCAGTTTAGTTCCTGCACTTTACAGTTGAGAGTTCTAACATGAATTTTTAAAATGGCACTTGATTCTCTAGTGCTTAAGACATTGGATAGTGACTTAGTCCTTTTTGATACAAAATTGAAGATACAGAACTTACTAGTAGTTTATAGCATATTTATACTAAAGAAAATGTATCATTTTAAGGAAAATTTTTTGCTGATACTTTTTTGTAATCCGAGTTAATTATATGATGGTTTCAGACTTTAGTGGTACTGAATGTCCTGTAGTTTTTCTTATTGTGCTCAAGCCTCTTGTTCCTTCTGTTTTCACTAACATAATCTGATAATCCTATGAGCTGCTTTTTGGATTCCTTTAACTCGAACTTCTGCTATTTTCAACAAAATCTTCCTTCACTTAATGATTATCTAATATTCCATCTAATTACATTCTCTGTTACATCTTCCTCTCTGACCCAGCTAATCTGCACCCATCTCAGAGATACTGCCCTTCAGAGCTTGGGGGCGTTGAGGAAAGGTTGCTGTAACAGTTTAAGAAAATGCTGCTAAAGAGGGAGATGAAGGTAAAACAATGTTTTTAAATATGCCTCTACTGGATTCACATGCAGCAATAATACTGTGGAGTTCTGGACAGGCCTACTATTTTGGTAGTAATGTGTAGCAGGCTGTACATTGTACCAGGATGCATCCAGACAATGCAGGAAAGGAAAACTGTGGTAGGCACACAGTATCTTGGGTCTTAGTCTGACATAAGGATATTAAAATTCCAAACATCAGGGCTTTTTTGGAGAGTTTCATGGGCTTTTTTTGGTGGGGTTTTTTTTTGAGTTTTCTTTTTTTTTAAACTTGTGTTCAATTCCTTGGGAGGAAAAACAGTTGAGGTATTATGTTTTATTCAAAGGAAGAAGGAAACTGGAAACTGTTGCCTGTGCAAGAGTTGCTACATAACTATTGAGTAACTTAAATATTTCAGAGTCCTTATACCTACTCTTTCTTTTTTTTAAAGCAAACAAACAAAAAAAACCCCAAACAAACAAAACAGACAGGCTACACCTCTTGACATGTATTTTTCTTCTTGCTCATCATGCAGCCATCCTTAATGGAATGCTCCAGGGAGCTGGAAAGGATTATGCTGGTGGAATTGTGGAAATACTGGAAGGTACTGGCTTTGTGATTATCAAATTGAGTAAGAATCGTGTTTGTGCTTTTCTCCAAAAATGGCTTATAATAATCACTGTTTATCAAGCATTCTAGTTAGAGGTAATTTCTTGAGGGTGTGGGTCTGCATGTATAAAATTATACATAGATAAATGAAATACTACCTTTGGATGACAAAGGTCTTTATTCCATAGAAAAATTAAATGCCACTTACCACTTAACTGAAAAGTTGCTGATGAGATTTCACATATGTGCTATTCTCAACATTAACAAAAATGTGGAGTGATAGAGTGAAATCAGTATTCTGAACTGGAACTGGTGGCAAGATCTACGTGCTAGGCTTGCTTGGAATTAAGCTCTTCTCATCTGCAACTAAAAATGCTTTCTGTAATTCACCGAAATCACAAGGAAGTTGGGTTAGATGAAGTGAAATCTTATGAACAAATCCTTCTCCTCCTGTCCTAGCTGAAGGACACTTAGAACTCATAAAAATACTGGTGAGATCTATTAAATTTCCTAGAGAAGTACTGAATCATTGAAGCAAAGGAACTGAGCTGCTAGGAAAATCTCTGCAGGCCAAGCCCACTGGAGGGCAATGTTGTAAAAGGAATTGCAGGACTAAAAGCCGTGTTAGGCAGTGTGGACTCACAATCTTTGCTGAGGTCTAGTAGGGAAGAACGCAGATCACTCCCCTTGCATAGCTCTCTTAAAAACATGTAGCACTTCTGATTGGTAGATTGAACTGTAAAGGCTTTGATCTAATCTTTTGCCGTTGTTCTGCATTGAATGCTTGACAGCTTTCTTTTACCCAGTGATTATGTTCTGAAAGGGTTTCTTTTGCCATTGTTGCTGCTGTGCCCGCAGTGCTTGTTGGTCGCATTTGGGCATCTGTCAAATATGATGCCAAAAGGGTACAAATTACTTCTAAAATTAGAGTTAAGTGGTAGTGAAAGTTAAGGTCAGTGGCTCAATGGAGAATCCTGTTGGGAGACCTTTGAGGAAATACCTGCTGCCTCTAAACTACAGTTACTTTAAAGTTACCATTTTTCTTTGTTTTTCACTGCTGAAAAAACATACTCCTGCTTTACAGAAATGTGATGGTGGCACTCTGGGGAGAGTTCAAAACAATGCTGGAGATGGAAGATTTTGATTATAATCCATGTCTTGAACTGCTGTGTATTTCTCAAATGTGAGAAGAAAACATTCTTTACATACAGTTACAAATTATAATGAGCTTAGGCTTGCTGTCTTTAGGTGATGATTGTTAGCAACTTCGAAGCAGATACTTTGGGTCTATAAATGAAAATACTAGAATTAAAATCTATTCTAATTTAAATGTATTTCAATCTCTTACAGTGCAGTAAGAAAAATAATTACTTTTTAGTGTACAGAAGTATGGTATGGCCAGATGATACCATTAAAAAGGTGAATTCCTCAAATGAAATACTTAGGTGAGAGGAAAATTAATTGTTTTATTCATGGGTTTATGCATGTAGCTGTAGAATACTCCAAACATAATGAATGCTTGAAAGCAGACTCTTTGACTGAGCATTATTTCCTATATTTATCATGCAGTTCTGCAGTTATTAGAAGTGATCTCAAATTAAAAAGAATATTTGTTTCATCTACAAAGTAGATGTAAAAACTTACTTAAAGGCTGTCATAGTAAATGTTACTTTCTCACATCCTTGATCCTTTGATTCATGTAGCTTCTGTCAAGATCAAATTGCTGCTTTCTGATGAATTTATCCTAGATTATCTACCAAAAATATCTTAGGCACTATAAATACTTGATGTTTATGTGGTTAAATTCCTAGGCCCTGTCATGATAGGAATTTGTTTTTCTAAACAGGTCTTTCAAGAGAAGCTTATATAAGACTGAGTGCTATGTCTTAGCTGCACATATGCTCTTCATTAAGACTGTGCTTTAGCATCTTAACTCCTGAGTCCTGGCATTACTTTTGTCTCTGTAGCTATCTACTGGTTCCTGATATGTTAAGGAGTCAGCTTCCTAGCCCTGGTTCATTTTTATTTAAACTTTCCAGAGCTTCTCTTGACTCTCCCTCATTATCTGTCAGACTCCTTACTGAATGTATATCTGAAGAACGCAATTTCTTTGTTTGCAAATTTTTCACTTTGGATTGTTCTGGGATGACTGCTGTCTACAGTGCTCACATCAGATCCCATCTGGATAGGCTTAAATCAGCTGGTAGAACTGATTTTAGAACGGAGCATTATTTGGTGCTTTCATTTCAGTATTTTTGCAAAAGCTGGTTTTGTGTTATGACGTATTTGTTTGGTAAGGATTTGTTTTGGGATGACAGTGACTTGAAGATGCATAGTTTATATCTAGGATTCTGGTGTCTAAAAGGCAAGTGCAATCTTTACTTCTTTGAAAAGTTTTGTAAGATCACAGGAATTTACCACTTCCTGTTTCAATAGCAGTTAGTGATGTGTGATTAGTCACTGAGGATGCTGAAGATGATGTCCTCTGTCTGGGCTTCTTATTCAGCTAAGGAAAAATTGCTCCTCTCTCTTTCAGACTACTCTTAATAGTCAATGAGCCTATGTCTACAGATAAATAAGTATTCAACATTTTGGTATGTTATCAAGTACCAGTGTTTGCACATATGGGTGCCAGCTTGGTTAACCACCTGTGCTCAGTAATGCCCGACCTCTGGAGCTCAAAGGAGTTGTGACCAAGCTTCTGTCCTTAATTTCTCCAAGTTTATAACAATGTTTATACCTATCCTTGTACATGATTTACTGTATATCATATGTCTTCATTCTTTTTGTGGTCTGTTGGTTTTGAAGCAAAAAATCTGTACCTGATTTTCCTGGACCCCACAGTGAGTCTGGTATTTGAACACATGTTCAGAATAGTTTCCATTGCTCCTTAATTGTTATCACTTGAAAGACAATAATACTGAAATGAAATTTAATTGCTCTGTTCAAACTATGTTAGATCATCTTGATAGCTAATGGTACTTGGAATTACTGTAAGCTGGATTTTTTTTTTTTATTGATAACTCTCAAAAGTCTTTAATACCCTTAAAGCTACACTAACAGTAATAGTGAACAATTTGTACAAATGGAGAAGCCCAAGAGAAATATCTGCTTAAAAATTAATCTCATGTTTTTCTGTCTCTTAAAGTTGAGATTTCCATTCAACAGAATGAAAGTTTTCAAAGAGTTTATTTGAAGTATTTTTGAGTTCTGCAAATCTAATCAAGTGGAAGTTAATCATCAATTGGAGAAAAGTAATATTGGAAAATCATTCCTATGCAAACAGAAATTATTATAATTCAAAAAAGGTGAAAATGAAACCATACTTTCCCAGAAGATCAATGTAAGGCACTTTATTAGAAAAGAAAATAACTTTTTTTAATTTTAGATGCAGTAAGGAAAAATACTACTTCAGTTGCATTGAAATTGATTGGTGCACCTGCAGAGAAAAGCAGCTTTATCATCTCATTATCAGTCAATTAATATTCAGGTTTAAATGTGAATACTATTGCAGTTAACAGTAAATGAAGGATTTTATTGAAGTCTTAATAGATGAGGAAAAGTAGTCTTCTGCTGTGTTAAATGAGGTCATGGAAGAAAAAAAAAATTAGTAATTCTGTTAGGGATTTAAAAAACTTTCTCAGTGTTTCCAGAGCTTTAAATGAGTAATTTTGTGAAGGAAACTTCAGTATGATCAAAATGAAAGTTTGCTTATAAGGTGTGCTACTGCTTATATTGGTAAGCCTTTACATTTAGACTTCCTAGTATTTCAAAGTGTAGAAAGACTTTTCTGAAAGTCAAGAGAAGAGATTTTGCACACAGAAATGAGTGAATTTTTTAAGTGCTTTATCAGACTTGAAGTTCAGCTTGGACAGTTCCACTTTTTCTCATTCAACATACGCATTGTTAGAATTCTCCTGGAATAGCTGGGAGGGATGTCTGAAAGGGAAGGAAGAATGGGAATAATAAACTTTTCTCACACCAGAAGTCAACTTTCTGTTTAACTATAAACAGAGAAGGCCACAGATTGCTGCAGTTACTCCTTGAAAAGTGTCAGGGTATCCAAAGACAGAAGTGAGCTGATCCCAGGTAAGGTTTGCATGTCCTGTCGTGCAGTTACCTTCTTGGGTGTTAATCAGGCCTTAAGTTAGTGGTTTGAATGGGATTGAAGTGTGATAAGATGGCTTTTATTTTCCCCACCGAAAAGGAGGTTGAATGCATTATAAGGCTTCAAAATGGAAATACATAGAAAAAAGCTGTTAGAAAGTAGTTGAGGTTGGAGTTTAAGATAAATTGAATTCTTGGATTGGATTTTGTTTTGCAGACTAGTATGGTGCCTCTAGGATACAAGAAGCTCTCCATATGTAGAATAAAAAGTATTACCAATAGAAATATTGGAGTTGCTTTAAATTTCAGTAACTTTCATAAATATGTAGCCAAGGAGGAAAATTTCTGCTTTGACTGTAAAATTGCATGAACACTCAGTTAAGTTGTAGTGATCTCTGTTCACTTAAACTTCTCAGAAAAAGAACCCAACCAAAACAGTGATCTGTAGTGATCTGCCTCATCTTGGTAACTACCAGATCAGGGGTGAAGGGGTATCTGCTTTTCAGCTGTGTGTGCAGGTCTGTTTGTTCTTGCTTTTTAAAAAATTATAACAACCATAACATTAAATAGCTTCCAAACCAAACTCAGGATGAATGGTATGTTTGATAATAATCAAAGGAAAAGCAATCAGTGAACAGATGGATCATATAATAATTGTAAGGTAACTTTTAATGTCTCTAAACAGAAATATATTCCCAAATATTTTCTCTTCATTTGGAAAACATAGAACCATTTTGCAACTTTTTTGAATTTCCCTGGTATTCCTTTATATTGTTTTCTGAGAAGAAAATGTTCTGTTGGAGACTTGTCAGTTATCTCCATGTTTTATAGAGTTTCCTTCCTCACTTCTCCTCTGATTTAAACCTGGTCTGACTGTGTGTGGTGTGAGGCTGTGAAGGAGCCACAGTCCCAGCTCAGGTGGTGGGAGTGTGATTGCCAGAGGGTCTTGGATGGTCGGAAGGGAAGTTTCCTTAACATGGGTCCAGTACTTTCAAGTGGTCGATGACCTGAGAAGCCTGCACAGATCCTGGCTTTATGAAGCTGTCACACAACTTCATACATTCTTCCTGGAGAACAAAACATCCTGACCATATGCTCAAAACCCATGGTCTGGTATTTCATTTATAGAAGGGACTCAGAACTGTTTCAGCTGACTGAAAAGAATTTACAAGGGAAGACCTTTGTGACCCTATAACAGCTTATTGACTTAAGGGGAATATATTTGAGTGTATGATGCTCTTCTGGAGTGTTCTTATATTTCAGAAATATGTATCTTTCCATTTAAGTATCAGTTTTACTGTCCATTATTTGACCAGGTATCTGATATCTGCCAAGCAGCACACACTGGAGTGTACATTTATTTCTTGAATACGAGAAATATAAAAATTGAAGAGAAGGCAAATTGCCCATTGATATGTGATAATTCACAAATATCCAACTGCAGATGTAAATCGGGTGTAACTGAAATGTATAGCAGAGGAGTGAATAGAAAGCTGGTTCAGTGTCTGCTTTAATCATTAGCAAGCTTTTCCCCGTGATGCTTAATTATCTCATTTATCTAATCTAGTGAGGCATAAGACACTAACTGCTGCAAAAGGACCAAACAATCATTAGTAGGCTACCCCTATGGATAGAATAGGTGGAGTAAGAGTAAACTCATTACAGTCTTTCCTAGTGATGACCTCTGTAGGCATCTGCTTAAGGAGACTATTACTGTTGATGCTTTCCCCAGCTTTTTTTTTAAATTGCTATAGCAAATCCAGTTATTGATCTGGAGTTCCTCACACTCCATAGCTCTATTGGATGTTCATCAGAGGGAACTAAATGTCCTGTAAAACATTTGTCATACTCTTTTCTTCCTTCCAAGCTAAGGCTTCATTATCTTTGTACTGCATTTGATCTGACTTTTGATACCTGAATTTGTTGCATGGGACAAAACCAAAGCACCCTACAGCTACCTGACTTGTGCATAGAATGTTCATGTTTTCCTTCCAATTTCTTTTTTTGTCCCATGTGACTTAATGTTATGTGGCTAGATCAAGTGACTGTCTGTCAAATATTCCAAGTTACTCCACAATTGGGGAAAGTAAGCTAAACAGGGTATTCTGTACAAAGCTATTGTTCTCTTACGTAAGAATGTATATTGAAGTACCAGAATTAAACGTTGGTGCCAATCATATGTAGGTTTGTTTGAGGCACTATAGGTTTCTCTTACTGGTCTGTTCCATGTTGTATCAGTTCTAAATTCCTCTGCCTTAAGAACATTGAGAGTTTAATAATTTCATTATGTGGAATATGACAAAAACAAGGGAGGAAGGAAAAATTGTATTTATTTGTAGAGTAATTAAAAATCATCTGTTTAATGTAGCAGCAGTGAAAGAAAACTTGTTTGTACTTGTTGGATTCCAGGGTTCTTGAGGTTTGTATTTTCACTTAAATGCAAAGGAAATATCCTTGTCACTATACTACTGAGCATGTATTTGCAATTCAGAGTGGTGTTCCAATAATTTCCCAGCTGTTACCTGCAGAATTAAGCAGATAGTCAATAGTTTCTCTTGACAGCAGGAACTTAGGGACCTAACAGCCAAATAAATATCACAATCAAGTAAATTAGATGGAGCCAAATTTTCCTTTTTTGAGCATTTCCAGGATCTTTCACTTTGGGAGGGGAAACCTAAAATACTAAGACTTTGAAGATAAGCTTAATACTACAGAAACAGCAGCAATTTCTCACTTTTCCTTCCATGGTAGTGTTCTAGATTTATTTTTGGTGGTGGGGGAAGGCAGAGTTGTTTCCATTATTACCCGTTTTCAGATGCTGAGCAACTTTTCTTGTATTCATGCCCTGAAAATGTAATACAGGCAACCAGTCAGTGCCTGGTACCATTGTTCATTCAGTTGTCAGAAAATCCTTTGATCTAATGATCTTTGATGCATAATCATATATGGATTAAAGCCGTGAATGTAAAACTCTATTAGCCCTTTTTCAAGTATTCTGAAATATGTCACTGCCCTTTGTCCTGTTTGAGGCAACCACTTTCAATTCTGGCTGTTGTCTTGAGTCAGTGTCTTTCAGACCACTTACATAAAAATACCATTTTAGACATTCTGGTTGACAGTCTGTTGTGACACATCATGGCAGAGTTCACAAGCTACATCATGCTGTGTTGTGTCATATAAGGTTTGCCAAAATCAATGTAGTTTGTTCAAGGAAAAAAACCCTAAAAAGGTGTAACATTATAAAAGTAAGAAAAGAGAATTCAGTGGTACAGAATATCTTCTCTCCTGTTTATAACCAGTTGGGTAAGCACACCCATGTGCAGGTGCAGGCCATGTGCATATTCTCCTTTGGAGTTTTGTATTAAATGATTTGCATGGACAGTGCTTCTGTTGCAGAATCGAGCTGTACTGAATATTGCAGCTGGACACTGAACTACTGCAACTCAAAGATTTTCCAATCTTTGACAAATCTATGGATTTTTTACTGAAAAACTCTTGCAGTTGAGACTATGACAGTTGAATCAGTGTGCAGCATGTGTGACTATTCCTGGTCATACTTTCATAAGTATAAAACTGGTGGCAGGAACTAATTTAAGTCTTACTTTCAGGTGCTGGTTCACAAAATTATCTTGAGCTTTTATTAAAAAAAGCAAAGGCTCAGTTTTAAAATCCTGCTTCTGTGTATAAAATGTTTTATGTTTAATATATAGAATTATATATCATGCACATTTATAAGTTACATGAGTATATATAAAGATTCCATCTTTATTTATTCTTTAAAATAGGAAGAAGGGGAACAATGAAAAACAATACCGGAAGCACCATCTCTTCTTTGTTCAATTTATCTCATTTAAAGTAAATGGCTGATATAGGGTAGATGGTAGGTATTGAATAGTGGTGATAAACGTGCCTGAGTTAAGTGAGTCTTAGCATGAACCAGCACAAATAAATACAAATCACCAGATCTCTAGGACTTGTAGATGACTTTGATAGAGGGAAATGAGATAAATTCATCAGTTCCCCCCTCTAATTGAGCATTGTGTATTGTGTTGATGCTGCAGGTGGGCTGTAAAAACTGTTGATTTAAAGACTTCAGGAGAGGAAAAGGAGAAATTCATATACTCAATATATGAAAGTTGGAAGAGAGTTTTGGAGAAAAGCTTGAAAAGATTTGAAGCACACTTGAAATTGTGTTTAATCAACTCTGACTTCTCATAATCTCAGGATCTAAGTTGTACTTAACTATTTGCTCTAGATATTTGCTTTGTATGGCTATCGAGCTTCTTTCTTTTCTGCCTCCTTTTCTCGTATCTCCTCAGCTTCTGCTGTTTCTGTTCTCAGCTTACACAAATATGTGTTCTGATAATCCACATCCTTATATTGAGCTCTTAAGCTACTATAGATACAACAAAGTAATTGTTACTTGCATTGTGAAAGAACAAAAGCCTATTTTTGCCTCCTAAATGCTTTTCTTTGGTTTTTTATTATTATTATTTTCATTTTTTATTTAATGGGATAATCTTATTTTGTAAGTTGGTCCCAATTTCCCCACTCTTTCCTAGTTAAGTAAATAGATTTTGTTCCTCTCAGTTGCAATAGGATGTTGAAAAAATACATTGTTAATGTCATCTAGGATTCTCAATTCCCTTGTTTCTTCTTCTTTTCAGTAACTTCTATATTGCAGATGATATATGCATTTCTATTAGGTTACCAAGGAAGAAGATACTGTGAGAAATTTAGTGGTCTTGTTGTTGTTCACTTAAACTGTTTAAAAGCAGGCTAAAACTTGCAGTTCGCTCTCCCAATAGCTCCATGTAAGTGTCTGAAATCAGGCCTCAGAATTCACATTTTTCATATGAATAGCTCATATGAAACCAGTTTAGCTTAAAAAACATGAAGGTGATACTCCTAGTTCATGACCATTCATTGGAAGTTTTTACTTTTAAAATGCTTCCTATCTTGCTTGTAAGAGAATGTCTGTGCAGGAATTGAACAGTGCTAGCCCAATGAATGTAAGCAATGAGTATGAAGTATAGTCTAGCAATACTTCACTGATACTTTCTCATTTCATGTGAACTGCAGTGGAAAAAAGTGAAGGGTATCTGCTTTATTCCTTAGTTTAACTGAATGTTTTGGTGTAAAAATGATGCTTTTGTGTTACTACAGAATGTGAACAAATGTAACTAACCAGGTGTTCCTCTGGTATGTGTGCATACATTTGCATGTGGGTACTTGTGCTGAAATATCAACCAAATACAATATTTATTTCCTGCTTGAAAAGAACAGTTGGTAAATCTTGGCAACTGTCAGTGAATAAACTAACAACAGAGGTAGTAACTTGCATCCTCCAATTATAGGGCAATATTGATGTCTACAGCAGTGATGCAACAGATCAAGGATATGACAGGGATCCCAAACAAGGTTTGCTGTCACTGCTTTTGCTGTTCTGTGTTAGATGTTTAGAGCACCTCTCCTTTGCAGGCAGGCTGAGAAAGTTCCAGTATCTGAAAGGCCTACAGGAGAGCTGGAGAGGGACTTTTCACAAGGGCAAAGGGAGTAGGCAGTGATACGGCAAAGGGAGAAGGTCTTAAACTGAAAGAATAGGTTTAGATTAGATACTGGGGAGAAGAACCACTGGACAGGTTGCCCAGAGAGGCTGTGACTGCCCCATTCCTGAAAGTGTTCAAGGCCAGGTTGGATGGGACATGATTTTCTACATGATCTGGTTTTTGCCCAAATTAAGGTTTTGGAAGAGAACTTACTTACCTAGTGGCATTTCTGAGAGCTGTGACAGATTCATGCTATATTTTTCACTGGTATTAATGTTACAGATTTATCAACTATATAAGGTATCCGTCTATTATCTTCATGCCTGGGGGCAAGATATTTAAATGATGTGACTGAAGTACACTTAAACCATAAGATGACTTGACTCTAACTAGATGGCATAATATCAGATTCTGTTTAAACAATATGAAAACAATGCTATTTTATTGGAACTGCTGTTATTGCTGTAAGGATATAATGAATTTGCATTTATGCTGAGGAAGAAAGATTTCAATTGTGTATGGTTTGTGAACCTAAGTAGTCTTGGCTCTGATCTTTACTTTTGATAGTAATATAAAATTAATCTTAATAGTTGAGTTAATTGGAGAGAAAAATGACATCAAACCCAGAAATAAGCCTAATGAAATCCATTAAGTAAGTTAATGATTACATAATTATATTCATTTAAATTCAGGAAAGGATCACTCCAAAATTAATTTTTACTGTCTTTGTATGCTAGAAATCTATTTATTGTTGAAGTGAGGGATTACTTTTATTTGATTGGCATTTCGCCTTTTATTGTTATAAAATGCATTTTATGTTTTGGAGTCAACTTATATGACAGTTTTTAACACTGTCAGGGAAAGTGAGTTCAGTGGGGAGATTGCTTAATAGACTTAACAATAGTGGCCCAACCAAAAATAGAATGAGCCAAAATGCATGGATAGAAGGCCTTAAAGTGCTTGTATTAAAATAATTGAGGACAGACTTTTGGCTGACCTCCAACTGTTAAGCATACAGGGGTTTTTTTTCTGTATATGTAATATCGGGCACAATGTTGTGATTCATACTTTGATTATAATTCTGTTTCCATTCTGTACTTCTGTCATTAGTACTGTTTCTACTCCTTGACTAAACTGAGATGGGAACAGTGTCTTTAAAGTTGCTTTATTTGCAGAGTTTTTGTACTGTTGCACAATTAGTACAATGTTGTGATGTTACTATGATGCATCTACAACAGTAGAAAGACTTAAAGATAGAACAGACTGTAATGTGATTCCTCTACCACTCCATTTGTAGTTCATATTGTAATGCCAAAAGAATTTTGGGTCACCTGTGTGGAATGTGAAACTTGTTGCGTTGCCGTTTTGATTAATTACAATAGGCATTAACAGTTGTAAAATTAAAAATCTTATGATCAACTAATTATAATGTCTCTCCAATTATCAGATGTAGTCACAGTGTCATGGGCTTATTAGCTCCCCTGAGCTGAAATAGTCAAGTCCAGGTGAATTTCTGGAGAAAAAGCCAATCAGAAATTTTAGTAATGCCTCTGATAATAACATATTTAAGAAAAGAGAGGGGAAGGTGAATTGCGCAGAAGAAATTAAGCAGCCATGTAGGAGGGAGGCAGCTGGCCCCCAAGTAGGGGGGCCAAGCCCTCTCCCCCTGGCCTTGTGCTGGAGCCAGGCATGGCATTGAAGTCTCTCCAGCTGTAACATGTAACAGTGGAGAAAAAAATTCCAGACAGAAGCTGCCCACCTGCAACTTGCTGCAGAAAGAATTCCAGCCCGGTGGAGACCAGAGAGGACTTGAGATAACAGGGCTGCCTCCAAGGTCAGTTCTAGCAGGAGAAGAGCTGGGGTGAGGGGGGAAGCTTCCCTTCCCCTCTCCCTCCAGCAGGGGAAAGACTGAAAGTTAAAAACCCCCGTGACCTTCAGAAGACAACTGGGGTGCAGAGATCCCCTNCGAAAGGAAGAACCTTTCTTCCCCTTGGACTGATACAAGGGAGAAGAAATGCTTTTGTAAATACTCATGATGGTTTTACAAAAAGAAGAAACCTCTCTCCTGGACTGCTAAAACAGTGAGAAATGCTTTTGTTGGACCTGGCACTCAGCCAAATGCCCAAACCCACAGCGAGGACCTTCCCCCCTCCCTTGTCTTCCAAAGGCAGGGGAATAAAGACTGCAAACCCTGAGACTGACTGAACTATGTAAATAATAACCTAACATTTTTTTCATAAGTGAGTTTAATTAGAACTGTTGTAGTATATATTATTCCTTAGTCTTTATCTTGTTAGTAATATATCTTAGTATTATTTTCCTTATGTCAAGCCTCTGTTTTGTCTGTGTAAAACCTCTCTCAACTTCTAGTAATTGTGTGGAGGGGGGAGTTCGAGGGGAAAAAATTGATCCTTGATACACCCATGACACACAGTGACAAGTAGACTTAATTGGAGTGTTAATGCTATTCTAATGCAGGTCCATGTAAAGCACATTGTGGTAGTACCACAGTTTTGCATTTGGATGATGACATAATAGAAAAGACAAAATAGTTTCTACTTTATTAGTGGTCCTAAGTAGGTAGTTTAGTATAGGAAGTCAGAGCATCATATAAGGGTAACTGTAGGTCAGATTTCTTTTAATCTTAAAGTTGGTTTCGGCACCTTACTGGTCTCTAATTTGACTGCAGGAATTGTCAGTGTTCTTATTATTTGTTCTTATTATAATTGTATTTTGCATAATATTGTTCTTATTATTCCCTTTTACTTTAACATGTATAAAATTTTTATTTTTGCATAGTAGATAACTTGTATTATAAAAAAGTGTAAAAGCATTTACTTTAGGGGGAGAAGCCAGCTAAGTGCTTACCAGGGATTTCCCCCTGCCCCCCCCAACCTTGCAGTAGACAGCTAATGTGGAGACCTAACAAGGAACTTCGAATCATTGAGCTGATCACTTAACTAAAGGTCAAATAACTTGGACAGAAAGAGCACTCTGTGCTGGAGGGGAGCAGACCAAGTTCAGAAACAGGTTTGTTAGTGATCAAAGAGGAAGTGCAGCAAAATGTGGATGTTGAAATCTAAGCACGGAAATCTCTGGGCTTCTCTGGACTTCACATGGAATGTATGGGTTTTTCTTAAGTAGCAGATACACTCATTTTGTTTTATTACCTCACAAAACTATGTTTGCATCATGTTTTGCTCTGTCTAACAATTCTAAAATAAAATGTTACATGGCTCTCAGTATTTCTCCAGCAACAGTGGCTATGAATAGGCACAGGTAAAACTGTGTTTCATCCCTGTTTAGAAAAAGACATTTCTTTGTAACAAATTGTTCAGAGTCTTATTTGCTACATAAAAAGTTTTGGTAGTGTTCCTTTTTGTGGAAATAAAAATGGAACAAACTGAATATAACTCATAAAATAATAGTAGCTCCGTGTTGAGGGAAATCAAACTTGCACATGAGTTTGCCATTTTAGAAGACTGGTCAGCTGCAGAAAAACAGACTTAAGCAAACAGCCTCGCCTTATAAAAAAGAAACAAATGTAGAATGTCAGCAAATGTCCTTTTCTGCAGTTTGGAACATTGCTAAAATTGGCCTAATGCCAGGACAAAAAAGTGCTAGAACTTTGAGTGTCTGAGCTGTTAAATTGGATATACTGTGGTTATTATTAGAACCTAGAGGATATAAGTAATGAATTTAATATTGATTGAAATACCACTGTCTCAGAATCATGCCTTGGGTAACTAGTGCCTTTGAAACTAGTCTGATTTTTATCAAATTATACATTCTAATGTTTCCTTGAAATGTTCTTTCAAATCAGTATAAATTATTACATGTAGCTTGTATGCCTTGATCTTTTGGCTTCCATGACAACAGGATACAGATAAATATATTTCCATAACAATTGTAGACAATGTTTAGTATCACTGCTACTTTCTGTTAGTGCTACTTGCTGCAAGAAGAAAATAGCATCACTTTATATGACTTGAAAGGAGCTTTTGTTGTAATAATTGAAGAAAAATGTGCACTCAGATGATCATCTGAGGAAAATTGACTGACAGTAAAAATGACACAGAGTAGGAGAATGCTATTTTGTAGTGTTTTGAAGTTGTTCCTGGCCAATTTTATCAGTGATGCTGTTTGATAGACTTGAAGGAAACTATTTAACTGATGTAACACTAAGTTCAGATTGGTGTGTATTAAACAACTACAGTGGATGAAGGACAGCCTCCTAATAAACATCAACTGTTAAATTTTTAGTTTTTCAAGCTTCAGTAACTTTCAAATTCAAGAGCCACAGCTTTCAGATTCTTCAGTGTTACATAAATTGACATCTAAAGAGTAAGGAGTTGTTCCATTTCATTCAAACTGAGAAAAAATACAGTGACATTAAAATAGTTGTTTAGAAATAATGATAATTAAGGTGGTGCATCTTTAATGAGCACTTAGTAATTTAGTGCTGGTACAATATTGCAAAACTTAAGATGCTTTAGCAATATTTAATATTCTCAATTGTACTGTGTAGATGGCTGGATGCTAATTCACTGCGTATGTTTGAAGGCCAAGCACTGAGCATTCACTGTTTACCTCTGCTTAGATATTGTTACATAGACATGCATAAACAAAGGATCAGATCCAGAGTATTGTAACATCCATGTCTCTTAGAAAATCTTAGGTAAAATTGGTGCTTTATGCACAGAATATGATTTCAAAGAGTAGTATTGAAGTATTGCATCTCTAGTTGATGTTCTGCAGATTGTCTTTTCTAGGGTTTTTTGTTATAACCTTACCCTGTCTGAGTCAGAAAGACTTGCCAGTAACTTGAAGATCCATGCAATTTGCTGTATATTCCTATGTGTTTATACATCTTTACAGATTTAGAGGTTTATTTACAGTTATCTTACATGCATTTTTTCCTCAGTATTATATGATAAAGAAAAGTATTATAGACTTGAAATCCCTTTCTCTCTTGCTGCTACTGTTTTGAGTCAATGTTTAAGTCGTAATAGATATAAAAATAAATGTTTTCATGGCAATAGTTGGCAGGACTACTCAGTAGTGCCTTTCAGGTAATATTACTAGTTAACCAGAGGTATGCGAGACCACACTTTGAAAACTTTAACAATGGAAGTAAACGTCAGGATGTGAAGAACTGGCTGAAGAAGACTGTTTATCTTTTCAGGATTCAATGTATTTATTGAGTAAAACATCCTGTTCTCACTGTTGTATCAGAATTCTGTGACAAAGGTAGAAGGGAAATGGAGTCATACCATTCAATTCCATCCATATCATGTGAGCGTAAGCAAGGAGCACATGTAATAGTAAATTACCAACAAAAATAACTTTGAAATACTTCAATTATTTCAATCCACCAGTATCCAAGAATAAAGCAAGTATGTAATGCTACTTTTATGTGAATAATGTAATGCTACAGCATGGAGAAAATAACTTTTATTGAAAATGCTTACTCTTCATTGTATGAAACCACAGCACAAAGAAGCAGAATTGGTCTAGAAATGCAATAGTGTGACAAGGATGAAAAGTGATATGTAATACTAATACTAAAGCATTAGTACAGCTTGAGGAGCATTTACTTAATTCAGCAGCAGAAGTATTTGTGCCAGCACTTCATTGTCAGGATTGGGGCCAGAGATAATCTTATTTTTTGTGCAGTGTCAGATTACCATATGGATGATTTTTGTGTGTAATCCCTGCATGTTGCTTATTAAGAAACTATGGTTTCTTAAAAAAATCTGCTGTTAACTTTCCTTGCTGAAGCAGGATGGTGGACTAGAGTTTATATAAGGCTCCCAAATCTGACAACCCCACTTCCCTCCAGCTGTTCTGTAGTCTGTTTTAGGCATGGCTATGTAAGTATTTTGCACTATTTGTTTCAGCAGTTCCATATATATAAAAAAGTTGTTTATATGGAATGTGGAGATACTCACACGTATGTGATATATAAAAAATATAAATAGAATAAAAGTTATGTACTCTTTTATATATGTTATTTGATATTTTGAGAAATCTTTCTTGTATTAAAGTGGATAAAATGACATTTTAAGGTCATGCATGCATGATCAAACATGATGCTACTATTTACAATACATTTCCATTTTTGGACTCCTTGTAGTAAGTCAAAACTGTGTTTCTCAATGTTATAAATTTTTTGTTGGTTGCTATGTTTGTATAATTCAGGATTTGAATGCCAGTGATTGTATACTTCTTTATAAATAATCATTTTTAAAAAGCTAGTACTTAGTACCCTAATTAAATTTTTTCTTCTTCCAGTATGAACATTAATAGAATATTTTGTGTAAACTATCGGTAGTACTTAGTACAGAATAACAGTAACTTTAATCTAAATTATTGTTAAATAATCACTTCACAAAGAGTATAAATGTAGTAGTCTCATCTTAAAATTTAATAGGATCTTTGAGCAGGGACATTAAATGAAAAAAACCTCAAGCACCCTAATAAACCAAATTCCTCTTCTCCAAATACAAAAGTTGCAGTTGCATAAGTTATCTTCCTTCAGATGACAAGCAAATGACTGAAGTGTATATTAACAACTAATATCTATGTAAACTCTTTTCTATCCTGTGCTCCTGCCAAGGAGTATAAATGTTTTGAGAGAATCAAAGAAATTAGTACAAGTAGATCTTGTGCTTTGTGGTTATTTCTGTATTGGGGC
The DNA here is from genome assembly GCA_013397135.1 of Pachyramphus minor. NCBI lineage: Eukaryota > Metazoa > Chordata > Aves > Passeriformes > Tyrannidae > Pachyramphus > Pachyramphus minor. Next base: position 127,875 of record VYXB01006185.1, read on the forward strand.
TGATGTAAAACTCCAGATGAAAATTCCCTGTGTTTGGAAAAGCTCCATTTCTGGTTATGAAGTGTGCCTTCAGTTCAGACTTTGATAAGAGTCAGTATTTGCTGCCTGCAGAAAACCTTTTAGTAGTCCTGGTCAGTGCTTTGCCCAGGCATTCCAAGTCAAATGGAATAATTATTGTGCCTCTCATCTGGGTGAATCTAAGTCTTGACAGTGAGAAATTGTGGCTAATAAGTGAACTCTAATCCTCCACTTCATACCATAATGCAGTTATCTTCCTATTTTTGTAGCAGTCTGGTGTTTTTTGGCTTGTTCCAGTATGGCTTTCCCTGATAGGCAATCTTCTCAAAGGAATAACTAATTTTGATCCAGATCCTTCTTAAGTGTCATTTCTGCCAAGTCAGGACACCACTTTATATCTGGCCTTTGAAACATGGTGCCTAAACGCATGGCTGACTTCTTGTGCACTAATTTTCTTGAGTTAGCATTTTTAGTTGCAATTTATGCATTTTCTCCTGCTGCAGTTTCCAAAGAACTTAATGGGCCTTTAAACTGGCTGCAGGTTTTGCAAGCATCTATCATAAGATGATGATCTTGTAATTCTTAGGAAATGCCAGAGTCTGCAGTCTCAGACAGGGTACAGAATGTCATACAGGACTACCAATACAACACTACACCTTGTAAAACTATTGTATAGTTGGGAGTAAATTATAAATTTGGGGAACACATCTCTGAATGTATTTCACACTTTTGAAGATAACAGCCCCTGCCTTTGTAAGATCCCATCAGCCACCATGGCTGTCTGTATTTCTTGTCCATTAAGGTTTTACGTGCATTTGGACTTTTTTAACCTCAGACTTATCAGATTGGTGAGGCCACAGCTGATTTGACTGAGTAGCCCTGCTTTGAGTGGGAGGCTGAACTATTGTGAGCTCTAGTCCTGTCTTCCAACCCGAGCTTCTAAACTGAATCCCCTAATACTTCTTCTATTCATATAGCAACGGTACCGTTATCTTCCTGTGCCCAAAAGGCCATTTTTCACTTCTAGGAAAAACTGTGGTACCTGAATTTCTGCTTCTGAAAGTCTTACAAGTGAAGTGCTCAGAAAGGTGACTTAGGATTTTTAAAATGTAATCAGGTCTCAAGGAAAGAAGCAGCTGGTGACTTACTGGGTTTGCAGAAAATATAAGCCTGAGGGCCTGCAGTACAACAAAGGTGCTTTGGAGAAGTTGCAAGACACGTCTCAATGAACACCTCCATAACAGCCTCTCAGATCAGCCCAATTCCCAGCTGATGACTCTGTGCTTGCATTTCATGATTTTACTTTGCCTTCTCCTTAGAGAAAAGATGAATACAGTTGATGATTCTTCCGTATAATGCACTTACTTTTGTTACTGTATTTTTTTGAAATCTCCAGGTTTTAGTTTTGCTTTTATCTTCAGGGCTTAAGTAATTTGAAATCTCACTTCTAAGTTCTGCATATCACCATTAGTTCTTTCCATGATAATTTTCTCAAAATGCTGTTTGCACTTGATTGAGCTGAAATTAGTGTACTAGGCAAGTTTAATAACTCAGTAATAACTCCTGGCTTCTTAATGACTATAACCTCAGATGGTTTCAATGAGAAATATTTCACTAATGTCCTGAAAAATGAGTTAGCAGAACTTGCTTCCCCCCACCCCCTTGTTGTATAGGTCTTGTGTTTATGGGAGTAATTTATGTAATTTGCTACTACTCCTTTATTATTTCTTTCTGTGTTTCTAATCTTGTCACTTTTTTGTTTTTCTGAACAAGCAGTCAGAACCTGTCCTAAAGTCATAGAACATGGTTGCTTCAGGTAATATGGATTCAGTTGTGTGCACTCTTCTTTTCAAGGGCTGCCCAGGTGAAGTTAACAAGCTGAGTGTGAGTCTTGGTGTGAGCAGGATGAATTTGGTTATGCAGGGTCACAGGGTTGCATGGCCTGGTCCTGCTAATTGAATTTCTGCTGGAACAAGGGCAATTGGTTATTGCCAACCAAATACCAAAATTCATGTTATGAAAATGAAGATTTCTCTTAGTTCTTATTAAAATATCTTCAGATGCTGTAGTGTGTGTAACCAAACCACTTAAATCCCAGGAATACCCAGCAGATGGCAGTTTGATCAAACGTGTGTTTATTGGATTTACATAGGACTCTAAAAAGCTTTAAATATTTATCCAAATTCAATAAAACTCTGTTCCTCAAATCACATGCTTATGGCTCTCTCAGTACATTAAAATGCATTAAACTGGTAGTCTAGCTTCTGATAGTGTTTCACTGTATAAAAGCTGATGTTTTAACTCTTGACTTAAACCCGTAAAATTAGGCTGAGACTTTACCACTCCTTGCAGTAAACTTAAGGAACCTAAAATCACTTAAAAACCTCCCAAAACTCTAAAGACTAAATAGCAGTTTTGTCATGTTGTGTTGTACTTTTGTATTTGTGAACAGTGTATTTTGTATAAAAGCCCATATGTATTTAGGATAGTTGGGAAATGATGCATGAGAGGTTAATCCTTGCATATATGCAGATAATTGCATATTTATGCATGTGGAGAAGTACAAATGATGGTGTTAAAGCAGAAAGTTGGCTCATGCCTATACCTCTTTAGTAAAGTGTGAAGAGGTTTTTATACCGTTCTACTATAGTTGAACAGAAATGAGTGTGATGTGCACACTTTAACTTTGAAATACTGCTGTTGAATTTTATTGTATGTATTTAAACATTGTACCAGAACTCTGTATGCCTGGGTTGTTATGGCTCTGCTTGTTCTTGTTATTACTCACTGGTTTTCAATCCATCGTTTTCACTTTATTAAAGAAAGAAACAGAAGTACTTCTTGCTCCTGTGCCTATTGCCAGACTGCATGTATGTGTCTGAGGGAGGACATGTGAGTCTCACATAACAGTTCTTACTCTGCAGTCACCTGGTAGAGTTCCACAGTGCTAATTGTGATTGTAACAGTAGTTACTGAGGCCATGTAGAAAAATATTATGTAGAAACTTAGGACAGGGAAGCTGTGTAACCTCACTGAAACATAATGCATAGTAATTATTGCAAAAGCAGTGCAGGGTAATAAGAAGGCAAAGACTATGAAAAGAAGTAGGCTTTTTATTGAGTGCTTCCAGCTTTAGAATGAACCAAAGTAGTTGATGTGTACACCTAAATAAGTGGATTTTATTTTGGCCAAACTGCTCATTTCTAGCAATATTTGTTTTCACATAGGAGCACTTGAGATTATTTTTTTTTCTTGTTCCTCTGTAAATGTTTACCAAGCTTAATTTCCAAAGGCCTTTAAGATGTGATTTAAGCTGTTTCCTTGGGTTCTGTAAGTGTTTGTTTGCAATAAATGCTTTGCTTAGACTTACTTGAATATTTATTTAAAGTGCTTTAGTTACTTAAATGATAATCATGGGGATCCCTGAGACAGAAACACAGCCTGCACCTCTTCTTCTGAAGGGAAATACAACACTGTAATGGCTGTGGTGTTGAACCACGGTCCGACCTGTGCCTAGATTAGAAATATTTGAATAGTGATTCAACAAACAAGTATCACCGAAGAGCATATTATGGATGGATTGGATGGGATTTTCATTCTGTTGTTGTTAACATGTTATTTCACAAGTATGATTGTTGTCCAGGCCAGAAGTTCCTCTTTGCCTTTCTGCTATTTTCCCAGACCTCACCAGCCATAGGTCCTAGCCCTCAGGAATGTGGTTGACTTCTGTTTTGATGCTAGACCACTAGAATAAAATATACTTTAAGAAAACATATAGGGTTTTTTTATTATTATTACCTAATTTTAACAGCTCTTGGTTTTGGAAAGACGACTCAACAGGGATATCCAATGTTTTTATTTCCTAGTCGGATTTCCCCTGTCAGAGGGACACTTGTAAGTCCTCTGTTTTGATGGTAGTTGTTCAGTTTGTATGAAGAGATTCAAAATCTTCTTGAAGTGGAAAGGATTATCTTACTTGTATTAACAAATTCCTGGACTGAATCAATACTATCTGATCTGTTACAGATGGGTTCTTTCCTTTGGCACAAGAGGTGTTAATACCTATTATTAAGTGTTAGACTCTTACACAGCCTGCACCTCGGGTTTTCTGTTAGTCCTGCATAGTTTCAGGGGATGGAAAGGAAGAGTTTCATCACTGGAATACACACAGCAAAGTAATATGATCAGACTCAAGCTTGACACACTGAGTAATCTGTGATATGCTAACGTTTCAGTATCATGTTAGTATTGCATTAGACTAATATGACACTAATACAAAATGACAGGAAAAATGACTAATACAATAAGACTTTCATATATTACTTTAGGGCTGCCATATCTGTCCTTTTTAATTCACCTGAAACCCTGCTTAAATGCAGAATGAGAGCTGAATCTAGAGCATACTGGGGAAAAGCCCATTTTAGGAAGAAGGCCGTTTCAGATATTGTATAACAACTAAGATAGGAATAAGCTTACAACACTTGTGCTTTACTTACCAAGTATGTACCAATTTTCTCAAAAGGATGCAATGTGATGGTGGACTGTAATAATTTGTTTGAATGGTGGGTGTTTACAGTGTTGATTGAACAGAATTCTCTCAATTTTAAATTGATGACAAAATATAATTTAAATAGAAGGGACCAGGATGCTGTCTAGAAACCCAGTCATGAAGGATTGGTTCTAATGATGATGTTTTTCAGACTTTGACTAATATTTACAACTTCCTAATTCCAAAATAGAAAGTACAGCAGCACTATACTTTGAAGTATGCCCAGCTTCTGATTTTAGATAGTGCATACAGTTGTTATGTATTGTGAACAAGATGACAATTTTTTTCAGCTGGCCATGCTTGATGTTCATGGTCTGGCAGAACTGCAGTTCTGTCTGGTTTCCCACTTACAAAAGATTGCCTTTAGCAGCAGATATACATTACTGACCTGGCTACTCCTCCCTGTGTTCTTACTACTCGAATGTAACAGGGAGATGATTTTAGAAGCTTAAATTCTAGGCCTAGCTCTTAAGTCATGTTCAGCTGGTTGTGTATGTGTGTGTGTATGTCTGAGTAATTAAATAATGAGTTGAAGTGGAATTAGACATTTTTAAAAGGGATGTGTCAAGCAAGTCTAAAGGCCTGTAGGTATTTCAGATGTGGTCCAGGGCTAACAAAACAAGAACCTCAGTGGAGGTCATAAAAAGAGACCTACATGTTTAAAGCTGAAAACCAGGTTTGTGCTCTTTTGGAGTTCTTTCGTGGTTAAGTAGAAAGGAGAATGACAAGTTTCCTGAAGGATTGTCAGCTTTATTAATGAATTCAGTTCCTTACTGCTTGCTTAGGATCAAACACATAATGCAAGAAATGTCCCTGGGCGTCTCTTCAAATTAAACCGGCCCTGAGCAAAACTGAGTAGGTAAAGAGAAGCTTAGGACATCATGTTAGTAAGTCTTCATGAAGCCAATTTGAACAGACTTGGATATCCATCTTCCTTGATGCCTGTGACTGATTTTGTATATTGCTTACAAGCTAAGACAGCTTTATCATTTGTCAGGTTGCTGTGACCCTTTGCTAGGAAAGTTGAAGTAAAACCATGATGGTGGTAGAATTTGACTGTAATGATAATGCAAAATCAAGTGAGATGACTCTTTTTTTTTTTTCTCTGAAAGATCAAGTAATAAGATGTAAATATTTTGTGTATATGCATCTGCTAAAATAAGCAAGTTCAAGTAATACTTCTACTTGTTCATATTTAAATGCTGTTTTTTACTGATAGTATTGGCAATGGAATGAGCCAGCATCCTGTTTTGAAAGGTGCACTGTCAGAACTAACATAAAGGCTTCACTTTTGCCTAAAATGTTCTGTCCTTCTCTGGCTGTGCCTTTTCCGGCTTCCCAGGAACAAGTTTTTAGTCAGATGACACTGCTGATGTCAAAAGGCAGTAGAAAGGGAGAGAGTGTGAGGGGTACAGCAGTTCAGTCTTAGATGTTCTTAAACAGTGAATAAAGCAACACGTCAAGGAAATGAATTACATTCTTGAATGTGTAAGCAAAGGTACTGAAAAGTACCTACTTAATATTGCCTTTCTACATGACACCACTGAAACCAAAATAGGGACACTGGTGTCAGGTTCTTATGTTAAAAGTTTAGAAAGGATGTTGATGAATTGCACAATTATCACAAAGTGCTAAAAATACCTGGGAAACGTGGCTTTTAAATTAATTTGCCTCTTACATCTTTCATATCCAAAAGAAACTCCAGTATTCCTTTAGAATGCAAGAGTCCACCCAAAAACTTACTCTATGTTCTCCCAAATTCCTATTGGCTCTATGTCTAAACAGTTGCTGTGCTCAGCTACAGAGCACAAAGTAGAAAACAGGTGGTGAGAAGCATATATAAAAAGGAAATCTGTATATGTTTCCAGTTTCTTCATGTTAACTTAAAATAAAGATTAGCAAGTTGATGTTATTCCTCTTACCCAATGTGTTTATTAGTCAATAAATGGTCATATCATAACAATGATGGTATTTTCATAGGTCTAACTTGTGTTTTGTAAACTGAGACCAAAATATCTCTCTGTTTATTGAGTATATAGGCATAGTTACAGATACTCCATTTGTAGGTACAATTTTGGAAATTAAGGGAAGCAGTTTGATGGATTGCTTTACTGCCTGGTTTTAATCAAAACCACAGCACTATTTTAATGTATTTCTCACTTCTTAAGGATGAGAGTAAAATAAAATGTGGATTATTTTGACATGTACCTGCTGCTAAGTAGCTCTTAATGTAACTTGAATAGCATTGCACGTGTACATTGTTAGAAAGCTCGTGGGCTTGGGGAGCTTATGTGGAACCTTGCCATGCTTAATGTACTGGACAGTTCAAAGCTCAGCAAGCTCAAGATTTAGAACAGGTGTTTGTCTAAACTACTGTTCAAGTTTTGAAATGATAGAGACTCTGCAGTCTCCCCAGGCAATCTCTTCCAGTCTTGCTAATAGAAGGGGTTTTGTTTGTGTTAAAGCTGAAGCTTTCTCATTGTAATTTAAACCCATTACTAGTCCTGTTCATGATGGGCATGGAGAACAGATTATCTTCTTCTGTGTATAGCAGTAGGGGGTTATAAATGTGTCCTTTTTTGTACAGAAACTTCAGGTGAGAGTTTGAGAACCCTGCAGTCCCATTCTTGTGTAGTGCCTATGTGAAACTACAGGGAAGTATCTTTCTGCTGTTCTCATCAATATGTAAACAATGATTCCCTTCCCAGCATGAAGACACTCATGAGACAGTAGTGAAAATTAATCTGCATTATCACCACTAGCATTTTAACAGGGGGCTCTCCATAGCTATTTCTTAGCCTGACAATGTTTCTCAAGGATAGGAAGACCGAAAAATGGAAATGAAGTGTTTTTCTAGTCTTCCTATTTAAGTAATTTGTCAGCAATGAGTAACATCGCAAAAAGGTATTTTGAGCCATATATTAGGATATCTTTGAGATTTGGTTTAAAACTAGCAGAGGTAGAAAATATTTTTTTTTTTTTTCACAGAGAATGCATTGAATGATGTGATAGAATAGAGGTGGAGCTACTTTGTATAGTGTACCATAGGGCAGAGAAAGTTGTAAACTCTATGAAAGAAGTTATTGGTTTCCAAAGCTGTGATTGTAAACTTGAATGATGTCATGGTGTTCTTGAAGTTTTCTAGGAGTCATTCAGTCATTTATTGCCAAGCTGGAGTGTCTTCAGTGTTACTGCTTCTTTATATATATGCAAGATGGAAAAGGAACCATAAGTATTTTTTGTGTATGTGTTCTCTAAAGTTTCCCCATCACAGGCATATTTTATACCCTGTGTTACTCCTAAGAACAGAGTAGGATGGGACAATTTCCAGCAAAGCCAGCCACACAGCTGGGGTCAAAAATGAATTTGGTCAAACAGGGAGTACTGATCACTAAGCAAGAAGCTGGTATGTGAATTATGACTGGGGAAAGAAGAAAAGATTTGGTGCATCACTAAGGAACGTGAGTTTTTGTGTTTTAGTGTTAATTGTGCAAGTTGTGACCGGAATGTTATTAATTTATTAATAGTCCTACTTTTTGGGACAAGGGCTCTGCACAGGCTCCCCATTGTTAAGCTGCCTTTGCTGAAGTCAGAGGAACAAGGTTCGTTAAAGCAGTATATAGAAGAAAGAGAGATCCATGAGAAGATACTCCATTCACAAGCTTTTCTTCCTAAACTGGGAGCTGCTAATGCTGGATTTTGTCAGAAAAAACCCTCAAGATTGTTGATTGTTTCTCAGCAATTCTAGTGGCTCATGGTCTGTCCATCAAGGCAAAAAAATTACAATTTGTTGTGCTATCTTTCTGCTTCAATTCAGAGCTCTAAAGTGAATATTTGTTTTTGAGATGCTCATCTTCATGACATTATCAAGATGAAACTACCTTCTTTTTAGTTTTGTTCTTTTTTCCTGGTAGCCACGCTGATTTTTCTTGCCAGTATGGTTAAAAATTGCCTTCTGATGTGTCAGTGGTATTTGAAGTGATGGCAGACTACCATGCTCAATTATTGGAATTAACTCCTATAATTTCAGCAGAAGCCTTGTGCCATCTCTAATTCTGGTGTGTAGTTCCTTGTTGGGCAGCTTCCACTTTCTTTTCACCCATTTGTCTCTTTAGCTCCTGTGTTTCACAGCAGCTCCAATGCTGTGCTTTCAGAGGGTTCTGTGTAATACTCTGTGATCGAACAGAAGAGAAATTTTCGATATATACAGTGAGTCTTGCTATGGTGAGTTGCTGTCTTCATTTTTCCAAATGTCAGTAGACTTAGTAGGACTTGAAAAATGTATATTGAAAGCCATTTAATTTTGACTTCAGAGCTTTGCATGTGTAATAATTATTTTCAAATAACTATTATCTACTTGCATTTTAGAAAGGTTATGCTGGGGGTATATGGTCTGCTTGTCTCTTTGCCTGGTTAGCATCATTAGAGACCCTGGAATTTATCTAGTTGATTATACTGTAGAAAAGTAATGTTTGTCTTGTTTCAGCTGTAATGGTCTATGCATAAAAATGAGAAAAGACTTGAAAAGAGAGCCTAATTAATGATATTCTATCTGCTATAGGTAGAAAAAGTAAAATTGCTCTCTGGAGTACAGAGCTCTTGCTGGAGTCCAGAAAAGGGTTGTTTCTAAAAGCCTGTATGCTTTTTCTAGCTGTACTAGTTTATGTAGGCATAACTATCACTTTTCATTATGAATGAGAGGGGAAAAACCCAATGTAATTAGTTTACAGTTCTATGAAGTCTTCAGAGAAAACTGAGGCTACTTTCATGTTTAAAGTTAAAGAGGTGGCTGTATTTTTTTTTCGACATCAAGGCCTGAAGCTTCATCATGCTGATGAATAACAAGGAATTTTGACATCTAAATCATTAGTAGATTTATTTTGGTTTATGATTAATAAACAGGCCAGAAAAATACTGCCTTTTGTCTGAAAAGTAATATAAAAGCATAAATTACAAAAAGTTTACTTTGTTGAAGTACTTAGTGTTTTGTAGCCCAGAATAATAGTGTAGCTGGAAGACTGAATAGCAAGTGATAAGTGTTTAAGTGGTACCATAAATCACATTTTAAAAGACTGCCGATATGTTGTACAAAATGGATTTCTATGGAAAAATGGAGAAAAAAACGGAACACACTGAAAATGGCAGTAGTAGAACAGCACCTTTACAGAAATATGTGAGCTAACTTAATTTTGATAGAACTACAAAATGAAGTTCCGGTAGCAGCAGGTCTGTGAAATAGTACTGCATGTTTGGGGTTGTGGGTTTGGCATTTTTGAGTAATTATTTTTTAATTCTAGTAAAAATAAATCTGCTTTTAGAACTTATATTTTGATGGAAATAGGCATCTGCCTCAGCAAAACAAAGCTCTTAATCATCATTTGTGACTCACTATTTGTAAACACAGTTGCAGTCATAAAATACAGACTAATGCTGGAGCAGAGGCCTGGTTTTGAAGCCCCATTAGAGGGATGTGTCATCTTCTTTCATTTCTGAGCTCAACAGAGGAAAAGTGGTGATTAATCAGGAGGTAGGTGGGACTCTCATACTGTAGTCATCAGTGTGTCACTTCGTCTTTGACATATCATGGAGTTGTCATTAGGTGTCCTCATAAGCCACTAAAGAAGGTAATGCCTAATCCACAGGCTTCTGGAGAGCATTTTCTGCACAGTGACTTTCCTCATGGAGAGATATGAAAACATTCTGAAGTATGGAATAATCAAATAATAACTTTGGACTCCTTTGGAAGATGTGCTCTTGTAGATGCTATAGCCAGTAATTATCATTATGGAGTGTTCAGATCTTTACCCAGTCCTTGTAACTATTTAACTGATGAGAGATGTGTAACTTGTGGGTTTTTTTGGATTTAGGGTTTTTTTGCATTTCGTTTACCTGACTTAAACACAATTGGTGTGTAAACATCATCAATCTTGATGTTATCATGGAATGTTTTTGGCTGTGGCACTTCAGATTCAAATAAATACTCTTTGTGTAGTTCTATGAAATTTCTATTTTGTCTTCAGAAGTTGGAGCTTGGATGGCAAACTTCTGAAAGAGTGGTAGCAAGTGTCATTATACTCACATATTTTGCTGATACGATTTATTAAAAAAAAAAGTCAAATGCAAGTTATCTGACTGAGTGGATGTTAATTGACACACATGAAGAAAGAGTAGGTTAAATCAAATTCTTTCAGATATTAGGTTTCAGAAGATTCTGTATATCTTGCCAAGTACCAAGCTGAGTATTGGCTTGTGGGTTGTTTTTTTTTAAATCTGCAGACATTTCTGACTGCCTGTGAGTCTCAAATTAAAACCCTGTTTATGTGTTGAAGTTTGCTGTTGATCAGTTGTTCAGAGCAATGGCAGGAGTAACAAAAACAGGAGAAAACAAGAGTTTTGCCAGAGCTGACCAGTGTCTAGATTTGAGAATTGTATCTGTCTGGCTGTTGAATTGACTGTCACTTGAGAATCAAAATGAGTTCACTGTTTGGTCCTAGGATTCAGATGTTTTAAATAACATTAGTATTAAGTTGACTTTATTAAGATGTCAGGTTCTTATTTCCAAATGAAGTTAAACATTTGTCTAAATTGTGTCCTAAGCGAATGGAAACAAAAAGCAATTGTGCTATCAGGACAGTTTGAGAAGTAGGAGTTAACAAAACCTCTGTTTGATAGAGATGCAGTGTTTCTTTTAAAGAGAGAATTATTCTCTTTATTCTGCACAACAGTTTTAAAGTTCATATGCTGAGAGTCACTTAACCATATACAGAACTGCTTGGAAATGTTTTTCATTACATCTGATGCTTCTGATCTTTAATTGCCTATTCATCCCAATTTAACTTCAGAAGAGCCCTTGCAAGTAAACAAACATTTTGTTTAAATGTTTCTTGTGAAAGCTAATGTATGTACATCTACACTAGATCAAAGAACACGGTTATACAGTGATACATAATCCATGTTCTCTGTAGTCATTTCCTCTATAAGTGTAATGAATGATATGGGGAGGAAATAATGTAGACTTCTCTTATTTTACCATCTAAGAAGTACCCCTCTAATCAATTAAATGCTATTAAAGATGTTTGGAAACCATCATTTAAGTTTCTGTAGTATACTAGTTTTTCAAACTGTACAGATTATTGGAATCTTTTGAAGAAGGGATATAAAATGGGCCACACTTGTTAGGAGAGAACATGGCTTCCAGTGCAGGGTGAATCACAGAATATGCTGAGTTGGAAGGGATCTGTCATTTCTTAGACACTTAAGTTGCTGTTTTCCTGTTATCTTGAATCAGTAGCTTCANGTGGGTTTTTTTGGATTTAGGGGTTTTTTGCATTTCGTTTATCTGACTTAAACACAATCGGTGTGTAAACATCATCAATCTTGATGTTATCATGGAATGTTTTTGGCTGTGGCACTTCAGATTCAAATAAATACTCTTTGTGTAGTTCTATGAAATTTCTATTTTGTCTTCAGAAGTTGGAGCTTGGATGGCAAACTTCTGAAAGAGTGGTAGCAAGTGTCATTATACTCACATATTTTGCTGATACGATTTATTAAAAAAAAAAGTCAAATGCAAGTTATCTGACTGAGTGGATGTTAATTGACACACATGAAGAAAGAGTAGGTTAAATCAAATTCTTTCAGATATTAGGTTTCAGAAGATTCTGTATATCTTGCCAAGTACCAAGCTGAGTATTGGCTTGTGGGTTGTTTTTTTAAATCTGCAGACACTTCTGACTGCCTGTGAGTCTCAAATTAAAACCCTGTTTATGTGTTGAAGTTTGCTGTTGATCAGTTGTTCAGAGCAATGGCAGAAGTAACAAAAACAGGAGAAAACAAGAGTTTTGCCAGAGCTGACCAGTGTCTAGATTTGAGAATTGTATCTGTCTGGCTGTTGAATTGACTGTCACTTGAGAATCAAAATGAGTTCACTGTTTGGTCCTAGGATTCAGATGTTTTAAATAACATTAGTATTAAGTTGACTTTATTAAGATGTCAGGTTCTTATTTCCAAATGAAGTTAAACATTTGTCTAAATTGTGTCCTAAGCGAATGGAAACAAAAAGCAATTGTGCTATCAGGACAGTTTGAGAAGTAGGAGTTAACAAAACCTCTGTTTGATAGAGATGCAGTGTTTCTTTTAAAGAGAGAATTATTCTCTTTATTCTGCACAACAGTTTTAAAGTTCATATGCTGAGAGTCACTTAACCATATACAGAACTGCTTGGAAATGTTTTTTATTACATCTGATGCTTCTGAACTTTAATTGCCTATTCATCCCAATTTAACTTCAGAAGAGCCCTTGCAAGTAAACAAACATTTTGTTTAAATGTTTCTTGTGAAAGCTAATGTATGTACATCTACACTAGATCAAAGAACACGGTTATACAGTGATACATAATCCATGTTCTCTGTAGTCATTTCCTCTATAAGTGTAATGAATGATATGGGGAGGAAATAATGTAGACTTCTCTTATTTTACTATCTAAGAAGTACCTCTCTAATCAATTAAATGCTATTAAAGATGTTTGGAAACCATCATTTAAGTTTCTGTAGTATACTAGTTTTTCAAACTGTACAGATTATTGGAATCTTTTGAAGAAGGGATATAAAATGGGCCACACTTGTTAGGAGAGAACATGGCTTCCAGTGCAGGGTGAATATGCTGATTTGGAAGGGATCTGTCATTTCTTAGACACTTAAGTTGCTGTTTTCCTGTTATCTTGAATCAGTAGCTTCATTTGCCACTCAGCTTTTCCACCTGTGAAATGAAAATAAAAGATAAAAAGCCATTGTGTTGGAGCTCGGTTATGCTGCTTTTGCACAGCAATTTAAAGCATGCCATGAAAATTACTTGGATTGATTTAAATGAATTCACATTTTTAGCTAATATGCTAATATGCTTTCCAAGGGCAATGGGGCAGTTTAGAGCTGATGACTTAAAGTTTGTGTGTTGAGTTGTTTTGTTTTGTTGTTGGGTTTTTTAGTTGCTTTGTTTTGGTTTTTTTCCCCCAGAAAATCTATTACAGTGAAAACCTGTGGACTTCAAATATTGCATCTGGCTGAGTGAATTTTATGATATGTTTGAGCGAGATCCTACAGCAGAGTAGTAACTTGTGGTTCTATATTGTTATATATAAGGCTCTTAAATCTATTTAATCACTTTTATTTTTCAGTTTAATGTTACTACAAAAACATAAGCTACTTTTCTCTCTGAAGTCTTTCATGCCACAAGAGGAATGCTACAATAAATCACCCTGAAATCACTTGTTTGTTTGTTTTTTTAGACTTCTGTAGTAACTTATGTTACTGTATGTTAACGTAAGTTTGATTTTTTTAAAAAAAATTTGTTGAGATAAGGAATGCCATCAGAATAGGAGTGAATATAGGAGTGAATAGGAGTAAGTCAATCTGTATTGGTATAAAGAGGACCAAAATTGCTACAGAAGCATAAACACATGGGTAACATTGCATTCTAGTGAACAAATAATACAGGTTAGAAATCACTGAAATTATAAAAACCTGCTTCTACTCTCAAAGTATTAATTATGGTAGGTAGATACTGTCCTGTATGGAAATGCAGAATATTCATGCTGAAAGTACATCCTGAGACTACTCACTGGTTCATTTTCAAGTTTTTTCTCTTGTCCATTAAAGTATTTTCAGGTTGGTTAGAAATAGAGTACTGTTAGTTGTTCATTCTGTTTTTATGGTGGATTTTTTTTTCCTGTTATTTGAAATGATCTCAGGTTAACAACCCTCATTATTGCATATCCTACATTTTTTTTCCATAGGAGAGAAGGACATGTTGAAGTCTTTTTTTTTTTTCATGCTGATACCAATGCCTTGGTGCCAACTTAAAGAGGTTTCATTGAATATAAATATGGTGTGCAAATTCCATTATTATCCTTCACTTTCACTACTTCAAAGTTGACTCTTTTGCTGCAGATTTTAATGTGGAAAAAATGGACAAGGCCCAGGGGCCCTGCTTATAAAGCCCAAATAAAGAACTTGGTTATATCTGAGATGCCTATGTTGGAAATGCCTTGTTCATCCTTTTTCTGTGTATGTGTTTAAAGAATCAAGTGTATTTAAAGGAGTGACAGAGCCAATTGATGACTCTATAGCTGCAAACAGACCAAAGGTGGTTATGACGAATGAACAAACTTCCAAAGGTTTCACAGTGGGTGAGAATTTCTGTATGCAATTAATTTTAATATACATTTGCTACTCTTTGTATCTTGTGGGATTTAGTGTTTTACTGATGTTAATTATAGCTAGAGCAATTTTAGTGAATAATTTTACTAATTTATAAACATTATTGAACCAGAGCAGTTCCTGACTTTGATCATATCACTAAGAGTTATTCTTAATGGGTAAGACAGTAATAATTTGTCTCTTGCTATCATGATAAAACTGGCAAAGACAGGTTCATACTTGTAGGGCTTTTTGATAGTGCAATTTTGGAGAATACTTGTTTCATTTAAAGAAACTATTTCATTTTAAGCCACCAAACAAAAGTCCTTATCTTACTGCTTATTACTTGGCATTTGAATGTGCTTACTACAGAATACTCCAAGTTTGCCTGTGGCTTATTTAAATGTGAAAGAACACATGTGGGTAGCTGGGAAACACATTTTTGCAAGCTATTATCCTTCTCTCCCCAATTCAGTAATTCCAAATACAAGTGTGCTTGCCTGCCCCTAGGTAGCATTGATATGTAATTGCCTTTGACGGTTAGTTGGCGTTGTCATGAAAAACAAATCTAGGAATTTTGTACAATAATGATAATATTCCTCGAATCATTTTTCAAGATCAATATAGAGAAGTTTAGCTACAGTGTCTTTGCATGCATGTAATCATCTACATCAGAATCCTCGAGGAATCACAATAACAGTGATTCATTCATAATTCACAATTCCCATTATCTTCTTTCTACATTTAGTATGTGGTAAAATTTATAGCTTCATTTACATTGTGTTCCATGAATAATAGAAGAAATACAGTGAAGACCATGGGAAATGATCTTGTTGCTGCAGATGCACTCTTAAGAAAATCTGCATTACAATGCAGCATTTTGCCTCCTGCATGACAGATTCTACAGAGCCTGCAGCTGCAGTGGGGACACTTCAGATTGTCTTCATTAAATGGAAACTCTTTTATTTTCATCTTCTAAGCAGTATGATGATGAAACCTTGAATAAATTGCTGTAGGTAAACGATATAGTTGCAGCTTTTAGTCATTCAACTGCAGTGTAATATCCTCATTTCAGCATACTCGTGGACAAGTAGAAACAGGAGAACTTAAGGAAACAACTACAATCCATTGAGGCAATTAATATTACTTTGGTTCTTCACAGAAAAAAACCCACAATGTAGTATCCCTAAAAGTTGTTTTATTCTAAGATTTTCATGGTTTTCAAGATGTTGAATAGTCTCTTTTTAAAAGCCCAAATAAGAACAAAACAAACCACCCAAATTAAAACTAAACAAAACCACCCAAACCACCACAAAACAAACCACCCAAAACAAAACAAACTAAACTTTGATTTTTTACAGGGGACAAATATGAGAAAGCATTATTGTACATTGTTTTGAATGAATTGCAAACTTTAATTTGGTTGATTTAATTATCTTCTTTTTGTGTTAGCACTCAGCTAGTTATACTTTAATGAGAAACACTGAAAAGAGTATATACTCTGCTATAAATGACAGGTCATTCAAACAAAAAATAATGACAATTAAAAGGAGTGGCATATGTTTCAGTTTCTGAGAATTCAATGTTTTCTATGCTAAACAGTACGGCATGGGTTAGTTCTCTGAAATATTATCAAGAGTAATATTCAGATGTCAGAGATGTCATACTTTAATTTCTGGTTTCTGGATAACTGATCTTGTCTGTGTGCAGTAAGAGCCATTTTTTCCTGTTTGTTTTTTTAAGTCCTATGTAAAGATTAGCCAAGCTATTTCTTGGGCACTTCATTATTTTTTTAATTTCTCCTTCCCTGAAAGTGTTGATACTTAAATTATGCTCTTATCTCTGTGATACTATTGCTCAGTTGTGCTGGTTTTGGTTCCTACAATCTAGGCCTTATCTAGCTTTTCAGACATGTCAGCTACATCTACACTTGATCTTTAATGTGCCTGTAGCCAGGCTGCTTTAATTGT
Source organism: Pachyramphus minor (assembly GCA_013397135.1). Classification (NCBI taxonomy): domain Eukaryota; kingdom Metazoa; phylum Chordata; class Aves; order Passeriformes; family Tyrannidae; genus Pachyramphus; species Pachyramphus minor. The sequence continues at coordinate 144,605 of VYXB01006185.1, forward strand.
TTTTGATAATCCTATCAGTGAAGTTGTTCAAGACTGAGTGACTGAATGCACAAATATGAATGGTGTGCAAGACTGGCTTGTGAACTCTAGCTTTATAAGTTTTAACTTTATAATCTCTTTAACTGTAGTTTTGTTGTTTTTTTTTTTGTGTGTGTGTGTTTGTTTTTTTTGTTTGTTTGTTTGTTTGTTTCAATGCAGAACTAGTCCTTTTCAGCTCTGCCTGTACCTCAGTTACTTGCAGGACTCCAGTAGAAGGGAATAGTTTGAGTTCAATGCAGTCCCTGTTCTGTTAGGGTGACTCCTTGTCTCTCGAGAAGGAATGTGAGTGTTAAACCACACTGCAACATTGTAGCAATCCCATTTTTTCCACAGAGATTTCTGAAATGAATTCACTAGTATATAAGCACTGATTCCATCTTAAATACAAAGTTTTCAGTCTCTGGAGGAGTGGGAGATACTACGGAAGGTAGAATCACAATATGCGTTGGCTTATCTACGTCACAATAAAAAGTTATAACTGCTGTTTTCAGTCCTGCCTGTTGAGACTGGATACTGAGATTACGGAAAGCTAGAGAGGAATCTGAAATCAGAACCACGAGGAAAAAGATGGTGAGAACTAGGGGGTTAAGAAAGACTTCCGGTTTGATTTGGAGTAGAACAATGGTGAAAATAAAGTCTGTGAAATCCTCCAAAGTGTTTTGTACCTCTCTGCTGTGATGGTTTGCTGGTGCTGTTCTTTGGTTTCTCTGTCAGGCTGCAGTCAGAATTCCAACCTTGCTAACATTCCTGCTGGGTGTTGGTGTCTTCATACATCATGGACTACTCTAATTACACAATCTCACACTTCTTTCATCAAGAAATGAGCCTCACTAGCAGCACATGTTTGGTGATGAGTCAGGGATGGATAGTTAGAAGGAGTTTTGTCTTTGAACTCTTTCCTGGAAAGTTCTAATGACAGGGAAGAGAAATCAAAGAATAGTCCCGTGTTAAATTCTAAACCCTTGCCTCATGGGAAAACTCTGAGAATTCAGATTGATTAATCCACACCTACAAAATTGTAGGGCAGAATACTGATAAATGCTGAAGAAAAATTACATGGAAAAGTTTACTGCTGTCAGGATACTCTTTCAAATAGTGTGCAATAAAGAAAGTAGGAGTCACTTGGGTTTACTGTCAATGAACCAAAATATTGAAGATATGCTTGTTAAGAAAACTGCCATTCTGTGCACTGAATGAGGCAGGATATTAATTAACTCAGTTGTTTCCTAATTTAGAGGCTTGAGTTTGCAACCTATTACTTCTTGCTTTTTTTCGGGGGGTGTGTGTGTAGTCTATGATTGAGCTGTGCTAAATGTTACAATGTTTTGCCTCAAAGTTCTGTTCGGTTTAAAGTTTTTATGTATGTTGAGGGAGTCAAACAATTTTGCTTAAATTTGACATGTCTCCTAGCTACTTGGCTACCCATAAGTACAACGTTTAATTTTTCTTGTTCATGAAACAGCTGGTTTAAATTCCAAAATCACATGAATTTCGGAAGTATTTTTCTGTCATTGTTTGATATCAGTGCTTTGTTCCTTTTGGGGGCTTTTGTGTGTCGAGTTTTTTTAATTTACCATCAGAATATCTCTGTAGTGATTTACTGCTCTTAAAAGGGCTTGACCAGAGAGGCTGTGTTAGGATAACATTCCAGAGTGCTACTATTTGGATGACGTTGTTAGAAGTTATGATACAAATTTGTAGGAAACATCACGAGAATCATGACTTTTAGTCCTTATAATAGATTTTTTATTTTTATTTTTTCAAAAGAATAACTAAACATAAATGATTTTCTTTCATGGCAGGGTTTGTAAATGCGGTTTAAAGTTGCCTGTTTCCAGCGGGCTGAGCAGCTTTTCTGGGATCATGTAGGCAGGACAGCAGGAGAAAACCTGAGGTATAATCCTATTGTTGGATGAATATTTTGCAGTACTTAAAATAACCTATCCTTTTAACACTGTTCAGCACTGTATTTTAGTGATGTCCTCTGAATATGCTGAGTGATTTGGAAATCTGTAGGATTAATTCTGTTTTTAAAAAAGCAAACAAAGCACAAACAATCAAGAAAACCAGCATTTTAAGTCTATGATGTCAATGACATTTTTTTGTGGTCACCTAAAAGCTGTATTTACTGATGTGTCTTAGAGAGATGTAACCATTGTTAACCCAGACATGTACTCTGGACTGCAATGCTCTTATCCACACAAGCATTCAGATGTTCCATCTGCTTAGGTGGAATACCTTTCAGTAAATTCTCTCACAGTTGGTAATGATATTGTCACAAGATGTGTTGCTCTTTTCTTCAAATTGGTGATAAATTTGTGCTTTATCATAATGCTGGGAGGTACAGTATGAAAAACCTCATGGATAATACTTAGAATCATTAAAGAACATGCAATTTTTCTGTAAGATGGAAGGTATTAGCACCTTTCATGTCTGGAGTGTTTCCAGCTCTGCAATTAAGTTCTGTAATTATCTACAGCAATTTGAAATGAATAACAGTAATCTTTAATGTCCTGTCATAAAAACTGATGTGTGCTGCTGAATTGCTGCTGTATTTCAATCCACAAGTAGCTTTATTTTACTCACATGTAGAATTATATCTACCTCTTTTGAGGCTCTGAGAGTATATTTTGAATTTTTGATTTATGAAGTGTTGAGATGTCATAACATATGACGCATTGATTTCATGATGTTTTTCTTTTTCTGATGCTATCTTTGCTCATTTCTACTAAATCATACATGGATGTGATAAAGCCACATAAATTTTATTTACCAACTAATCATCATTCTCCTCCTTTTTTACTCAGTATATTCAATTACTTGACCAAAGAATATTTGCTGTCACTTATAATTTTGACCAACACTTTTGCCCTACCGTTTGAGGCTGTACCCCTCTGTTACTGGGGGAAAACAAAAAATGGAAAGTTTAACATACAAAAAAAAAGTTGAGTGTAAGAGTACAAAAATTATTTGATTGTTCAAGACTAGAACATAATCTTACCTACTGGTATGTTCTAGAATCAGAGCAGACATTTAGAAATAGTCATTGATTTTCTTTCTGCCAAAAAAACATGGCTTTTTTTTTTTGCTTTTGGAATGAAGCTCTGAATTCTGCTTCAGCTTTTCAGATCTATCTTCTACAGGAGCAGTTAGTTGCTTTATGGATTGAAGAAATGTATTGGTTTACTCACCTGTTAGACCTATAATAATATTGCTTTTGGAGTCCACCTTCATAATAAATCTGAGCACTCTGTTCGCCAGCACAAAATAATTAAAACAAAAATTGAATGTGCCAGAAAGTCTGTACTACAAATAGAATGGAATTGTGGGCTATAACTCTGAACATTTGAGTGGGCACAGTGTTCTATATCTTGAGAACAAGAATGATTTTTGCCATAAGACTATATTTCACAAGGAACTTTAAATACAATTTTTAGAAGCTTTTTTCTCCCCAAATAAAGTTGCATGAGGTCCTACTGATAAGACTTACTGTATCATTAAATTATTTTATTGCTCTAATTTTAAGAGGTGAGTTACTGATTTGAACTCTGCCTGTGGAATTAAGAACATACATTTGAATGAGGTATGGGAAAACTACAGGTTTGGGGAAGCCAAATCTCCTACTGCCAGCCAGCATATTTACATTTTGTGTTATCACAATAGCAGTTCTGAGTATGTTTGAGCAAATCTGCTGTATTTAAACTTTATCTTGATAATTCCATTGTTGAATCTTAGAAAAGCAAACATGCTCCCCCCTCCAACTAAATGCAAAAAAATATTAGCATGTTCTTATATGTTCTACGTTTTAATTTATACTCCTTTTTTAATGTTGTACCTCTCTGATTAAGCGTAGGTGTGAAAATCTATGAAAGCTGTTAAGAGAAAAAGTTTTTTAACTTTTGTGCGTTTTTATACTGTTTTGCATTAGTTGGCATTATTGCTAAATGCTAAGTTACATTATAAAGTGTTACTGACTACAATCTTCTCTTTAGAGAATACTATGGAAAATAGAAGGTTCTTATCAAAGTCGATAGGACTTTCCCTCTGAAAACCCTTGGTATGCAATATTTAGTTTGTAGTGGGCTGAAGTTGTAGAGTTTGTTTTTATTGAAGATAATTTACCAATTTGTTCTGTGTTGATGAACCAGCAACAACTTTGGCAGGTGCTTCCTGACTCACTCTCTTTTCTCTCACCTCTTTGAGCTATAGTTTCCTTTTGGGTAATAAAAATAGGAATCTATATTTTCATAAATAAAGATGTAGCTCATAAAAGGTAATTCAGTGCTTCATATTTCTTGCAATATGTTACAGAATTGTTGTGTTGAAATTTGTTTTTCATGAAGGGATGGACACTGAATACTTATGTTTCCAGACTTGTGAACTACACAGGAGTTTTTTGTCTGTCCTTCAGCTTTTCATTCTTTAATGGATAAAGGTGACGCACATAATAGGTGATGCACTGTATTAACCTGCTCAGCTATAGGGGGATGAAAGTTTATATACTAGACTTTGCATAAATATGCATTGGTGTCATGGCTCTCCACTGGTCTTGAAAGACCCTCATAAATCTTTAGAGGTGGTATCACAATTACTGTTCAAGCTGGAAAGCTACTCCAGTAATCATGCTACTCGGTAAGTTCTTTATTTCTTCTTCTGTGAAGGGAATTAATGCTTGTTTTTGTGAAATCTGTGCCAATTTCCAATAACCTGGTAGAACTGGCAAGCAAAGTCTAGTTCTCAGAAGCAATCCACAGACTATGCAGGTGTCTTCAGTGGGCTCCATAGTCTGGTCTGCTGGTAGAAAATGTCATACCACATTATCATGATCATGAAGGTATATAATTAATGTTATATTATAAAGGCCACATCTTGGAGAACAGAGTCAAAAACAGTTTCTGGAGTAACATAATTGAAGACTTTTCCAGTAATTGTCTTTAACTTTCCCTTAGCTCTATCTGTTGTTCCCAATGGAAGGGGGCGGGGGGGGGAATCTATCAAACACTACAATTTAGTCTTTGTGAAGACCAATGCTTGTAGTAATAATAATAAAAAAATCTTCTGTAAAGGAACAGTATTTAAATTTACAAACATTTCCTGAGTTCAAGTAATTTCGTTATTAAATGGAAAAGAATAAGCTGTCTTAATGTGAGCTGTGACTAGAATTTCGATAGTCCTTGTCCTTGTGGGATGTTTTTTGTGATGTGTATCTAGTGGTGTTAAACATGCATTTAAAATCTCAGTCTTCTGGGAATGATTTTTTTCCTTGCATTCTTCCAACAGTCACAAGGTGCACAAAGCAGCTTTGCTGTGAACTCTGGGACAGTATAACAACATACTGAATGTTTTGTGTGTATTTCACACAAATTCAGACAAAGTTTAAAACTTCTGTTTGGAGCCAGGAAGAGAACACAGAGACTAGAGATACTTCTCCAAGTGGGGGTTAAATGACTTTACAAAGGCAACAGGATAATACCAGCAGAGTTAGTATCACAGTTGTGATGTTCTGTGTTTTTGTTCTAGGTTGTCTCATCTTTAAATCTTTGATCTTTTAATCTCTGTTTAATATAACTTTTTCAGTGAGCTTCTGAGGACCTCTTCCCACTTTGGGTCACACATGGTAAAATTGTTTCCATAGCTTCCAGAATTTTGATTTATGTACCAAAAACAAGGCAAAAATTTAACGCCTTCAACTGAGAAACTTTGTATATTTCTAAATCTACTTTCTGTGCCCTTCCAAAGTCTCTTCAGGCAGTGCTGGCAGTATTTTCTCTCACAGAATTGTATGCAACGGCCAAGCAAGAAAAACCATTGCTTCCCAGTGTAGACCTATATGTGCTGGCCAGTCTGGGAGAAGTGATGTTTGGGGATGGAGCATCAGTGACTCTGCAGAGCTCGTCATTTTGAAAGCATAACACCTGAACATAAGACAGACTGATGGTTAAGCACCCAAATAGTTAATTATTAGACACTGTAGAGTTACATTTCATTCTATTATATTGAGAATGGAAATGATGTCTAATTCTAATATGACACAAATACAGATTTTTTTAAAGAGCCTGTGTAGTAAATAAGATTTCAATACACTTCCTAAAGAGAGTTTGGAAGTGATACCATGAAAAATGCTGGATATCACCACTGGAAATTGCTTCTGGCTTTACTGTTTAAGCTTTCAACTCTGATATCAAGTATCTCCAAGTTATTGAGGTCTGGAGATAAGTTTTCTTTAAGATGTCATGATTTACAGTAGGGACAGAAGTTCAAAAGAGCCCAGATCTTTCAAAATTTACTGATAAATAATACTGTGAGAGCTGGGTTTGAATGCTTAACATTTGAGAATCTAATTTTTACTGGTAGGTTTATTGTTGTATCTGTTCTTAAATCTTTCTCATGGAGCATTGAGATAAGTAGGTTAAAATGAAATCTCTTCAATTTGGTGAATTGAACTGACACATTTTCTTCCATCTCAATTTGCTATTGAAATATCTCTTTTGGAGATGCCCTTTGCCTTATAAGAATTGTAGATTATGCACTTCATACCTCTGCTGTATTCTAATGAATGCAAGGCACATTTGAAATTAAATACCTGTCGAAAAATATGTGCACATGCAATACCTAAACTACATTTTTCATGGAACAAATAAGTGGGACAATGTATGAAGCTGAATTGATAGGCACATATTATTTAACTGTAATTTGAAATTGCAGTATCTCTTCTATAATTGCTACAAGTAATTGTGGCACTTTCTTATGATGTTAAATGAGTTTAGGCAAATATTGTGTCTGTATTTCTAGTGAGATATATATATATTTTAGCTATTAAATCAATAATGGTTTTTTACCCCCAGATTTTGTATGAAAGATACACTATTAGCTGTTCTACAGTGATAATAAATATGAAAGGTATTTTCAACCTTTGTAGCCATAAGTTCTGCTAAATGCTTTTCTCTAAACCCCCACAAATGTTCCCAATTTTTAAGTGCTCCCCTGATTGTTCATTCAAAATTATTTCTGTCCCCTTTTAATCTGTTGTGTCTCATTAAAAACTGGGAATTCAGCAGCATAAAAAATTTTCAAATGTTTAAATGTACTTAAACATACCACTTCCTGAGTCTTTATTCTTTCATTTCAAAAGCTATCCCTAATTGTGGCCTTTTTTTCTGTGGTATTTTCCCCCCACCTTTTTCATTAGTTATTCCCTCTGCACACTAAATTCCTGAGCAGTGCCCTCATATTGTTATCACAGGTTCTCTCATGCTGGTATTATTTATGATCCCATGCTGGAGTATGATATGTATAATGATCACTCATGAAATTATTAAGATAACCTTTTGCAAGTTACATTTGTCCTTCTTTAATACATGAAATTGGTATTAAAGGCAAGCTGGACCAAAAATAATTGCTGCCAATTCTTCTACGGCAATAACCAACCTAGTGGCCTTGTGTGATGGAGTGACATCAGTGGGCCAGGGAAGGGCTACAGATGTCACTTAACTGGACTTCTGTAAAGCCTTTGACATGGTCCCCCATGACATCCTTTTCTCTAAATTGGAGAGAGATGGATTTGATGAATCCACTTGTTAAATGGATAAGCAAGTGGTTGGACAGTCACATCCAGAGGGTAGTGGTCATCGGCTCAGAGTCCTGATGGATATCAGTGACAACTCGTGTCTCTCATGGGTCCAAATATTATTTAGAAATTCACTTAAGGCTACTTCTTGTGCTATTTTACAAAACTATTAAAGGGTTCATGTTCAGAAACTTACCTGTTACAAATGAATATCTGATAATTTCTTGCTCACCATTACTTCCTAAGCAAATGCAATTGCACTGTGCACAAATTGACTTTAAAGAAAAGAACTTAAGGAGGGGGTGTGGGGGGAGAAAACCAGACAGTGAGCGAACTATTTCCTCAATGACCAATAAATCTATATGACTCTGGGGTTTTTATAGGGCTCCAGGGGGTGCTTTTTGGAAGACCTAATTATGTTTTTGAAATGCTCCTATTTCGTTTTGGTAGTGTTGTGTTACAAAAGGAAAATGTCTATTTCTGTTTGTCTCTTTAGTGTATATGTGTGTGTAAGGCAACACTTGAATGAAACCTTTCATGAGCCCAAAAGCATTTTTATGTAAGTTTTGATCCTACTAATGCAGTCTTGATAAAGTTTTCAGCTAAGATACGTTTTGTTCACTGACTTTTAATGAGGTGCTAATGATACCGAAACCCAACTGCAGATCTCTGCCCTTCTCAGATTCGTTTTCTTTCTACAGCATCATCAACCACAGATGTCATACAGAACATGAACTTCAGCTTTACAGTTCTCTATAGAGAAAAGCTGAGCTGCTGGTTGTGCAGAGGGTGAACTGGCATTGGTGTGGAGGTGGGATGTGCATGTATGACTAGGCAGAAGCTGACAGATCCTGGTATGTTGTTTGTGGGTGAGCTGCAGGTGTGTGGTACCCAGCTGGCAGAGCTGCTGTTGTGCCAGCGTCTGGTACTTGCTGTTTACACCTACATCTGTCTTCAAGTTATGCTGGGACTCCAATCAAAGTTGCATATTTGCATGTGTAGGGGGTTATATGCTGGCTGAGTAAAACTATTTGTAAAACTAAGGTATAGTAGCTGTTTTATTTTGCTGCTTCACTGTCCCCACAGATCCACATTTTTAATGCCTTATTTTCTACTTTACATGATCCCTAATTAGGAAAGCATACTCCTGAGCTATGTGTCTGTATGCACAGTCTGTAAGGTCCCTGGTAAGAAGGGTGAAAGGACTTTGCTGTGTCTGCAAACTAGAAAAAGTTTACACTTCGTTTCTGAGTGCAACTGGATTTGTACCTGCCTGACTTTGTACTTGTTCCTAGGACAGATCTGAGCTTGTCATGTTTATGTGAAACTAAATATTCTGAGCAGCTGAGTGCCCTGAATTTGTGTTCTGAGCAGTGCTCTGAGTTAGGACTAAGTCTTTTTGTGACCATGTGATCTACCCAGAAGGGAAGGACCTGAAGTATTTCCCTTGTTGATAAGCCCTTAAACATTGGATACACTGAGGTCTCTGTGAGGCCCTCTTTCTCAAAATTGAGAGGGAATAAGGGTCCTTAATCTGTAAACTCTCTAGTCCTGTATTGGAAATTACAATTTTAAAATTGACAAGTTTTGAACTATTTCCAGGCAGTGCTCTAAAAATCGGCAATTCTGAAACAAACAGTGTTCATGGGCTTTTCTTATTGTCCTATTTTGTAAAGTGTAGAAGAACTACTGTCACTATCTTAAGTCTTTAGCTCTACTACATACAATGGGTAGTGACTTCTGGCAATTTCTTATCTCACCTTCATCTACCTCAGTGCTGTGGAGAAGGAGGTTTAGATGTTGATATTTTCCTTGAGGGGAGCAATAAGGAAGATGTCTTCTTGCTGCTAAACATCAGAAAGACAGAGAAAAACAACAACGCTAGACTGTCTCCAAGTAAAAAAGTAATAGAAGTAGTCATCTAACAAAAACAATTGAGTAGAAGAAAGAAATACGCTGGGAGTGCTTTATGTAAATGGTTAATGTTTTTACAGGAAAACTAGAGATAAGTACATCTCCCGAGGAAATCCATAATAAGCAGCTAAACTGAATCAATAGACTAATGTAAACAAGAGCAAGAGAAAAATTTCAGTAACTACCTTAGGTAAGTGTGAGCCCACTGTTCCTCCAAAAGCAAAAGAAAATAGTCATCAAGTGACAGGGCTAATTCACAGTCAAAGAATGTTATTGTGACATCATCATTAAAGGACTAATTTTAGAGCACAGAAATTCAGTTCACATTTTATGGGACCAGAGGAAAGGAATTTATGCCACAGCAACCTTACATGGACTTGATTAGTAATATCCTACTTCTTGCATTCCCATTTGCAACAGTGGCATCTTGGTGTCCTCTTGAAGCAACCCCATCCTCATGAAGGCTCCTGTTTGCTACTAAGCCTAACAAAAGGAAACTTACAGTTTGGGTTTGATGCAACTCTTAAGTAATAATTGTTAGCAACATTCCCTCTCCTGCCCACTTCTCTTCCTTTAAAGACAAAAAACCCCAAATTTGTACACCTATTGCAATTTTCCCATTTCAGTCTTGGATGCATGAAAGGCCTTCCACATTGAAGTCTTTGACTCTGGAGAAGGAATGTTGCAGAGAAACACAGGCAAGGGTTTGCTCCCAGTCAGGAATTCCTCTCCCCACTCCTCCCCACTTTTTGGGGGTCTTTGCTTACTTTGCACAAAGAATCAGTTGAAGTTGTGATGAATAAGAGTCGAGAAGTGCTCAGGGACTGACAGGAGGTGGTAAACAGCAGCAATTGTGCCTATCAGACAGTCCTGGTTCTGTAATTTAGAGAAGAGATTGAAGAGATGGTGATAAATGTAAGATCAAGGCCAGCAATACTACAACAAAACACTTACCTTTTTTTTTTCTTATGTGAGTACTTCAGTGCCCATACTCAGTAAAGGAAGTTTGTTCTGGATGCTTATTAATCTGAAAACACTTCTAGATTACCTTGAATGTAGGATGAGAAAATCTTTATAAGCAAAACCTGTGTGTATTCTGAGTGATATAATTAACTTTGGACAGTGACCAACTGCGTACAAAATTAAATTCTCCAGAGGCTCATGGGGAAAGTTGTTATAAGTAAAAATACTCAACAAATCAAAAGTAATTTCTCTGCCTTCTCCACCTTTCAACTGTGACACATAGGTTCCTGGACACCTGAACTCCTTCTAAAGAGTGTGCAAGGGTCAAGGGGACCAAGCTGATTCACTGTACAGAGATACGTACATTGTATCTGGAATACTATTTTCATCTTTTTCAGCAAATGCCTCTTATTTTTGTGGACCAGGATGTGAGGAAGACAGCTTTATTCAAAGTACAAGGGTCTAGGGTCACTGCCTTACTCCATGTCACTTCTGTGGACCTGTTTCAAGTGAATGGATTTCCAAAGGCAAAGTTAAAAGTTGAGTTCTCCACCAGCGTTGCACTGATAAGGAGGGTCAACTTTCCAGGAATTTGCCTGTTTTCAGTGCTGCTTATTGCACCATATAACAACTATCATGCATGTAATATGTTGTAGTAATTACTTAAAATCAGTAATCATGCTAATGATAATGTAATTGAATTGGGTTCCTTGTTGTTTTATTGCTATATTTGTCTGATCAATGTTATACTCGATCAAAATCTTTCTTTCTAATTACACACTACTGCTCAGATCTGTTGGTCAGATAGGTACATAGTTAATAGTAGAATTCAAACTATTTGGTTTTTATTGCTTTTGAAGGTGATCTAGGCTTCCGATAGATCTGACAACAGGATGCAATCTATTTTGTCTTTGTTGAAGCTGTAAGCTGAACTGGTAAATGCAAAGTCAGGACCTGTATACCATGTCCCTCATATGAATAATATCATGTGTATATGATATAAAGCTTCAGGTTTTAAAACTTAAATTTGTTACAGCTGTGACTTGTATCAATACCATGTAAGCAGAATGAAATACCCTGGTATGTAAAGAATCCTTTGTACTTGTCAGTCAGCTTTGAGATCGAGGGGAAACATCTCTGTGAGGGAGTACAATTATAGAGTTGCACAGGACTGAGAAGCAGCTTGATAATAATTTTGAGTAATTTCTGTGCTTAGTTGCATTCCAGAAATGAAAAGCAAATCTGAATTTCTTAGTCTAAGCTCCAAGACCATAAAACATGTTTGTTTACCATCTGTACCATCCTTTCAGTCCCTAGAGGCACATGAAAAGATGGCTATAGCAATGGAGTACTGGCTTGCTAAAAGCAGCATCAGCAGAGCTCTAAAGACAAAGCGGCAACTTTCTGAACAACAGATGAAGTGGGAGAAACAGCTTGTCTTTCTCCCATAGGTTTAAACACGTTTACATGATTGAAAATGCATGGAAACATTTCTCCCAAGCACATATCCATGGCTATATTACAGCAACAATGATGGTGATTTCTTGATGTCCTGAGGAATTTCTTAATCCTTTATAATCTTTTATAGTCCAGATGAAAAGTAAACTGAGTTTGAATTCTAGCATCTTGATAGAATTTAAGATGTGACATGCATGGCATTTTCAGTGTATGTTGAAACTGAGTTCTAATTCATATCATCAATCCTTGAGTCAGCAGAAAATACTTATAAATAGATACATTAGAACATTGAAGAACAAGTTTCTTGATTTCCAGTGTTTTCTTTCATATTCATTAGCTTCCTGCAAGACACAGGCAGCTGTGTAGGGGCGATTCAGCTAGTCCTTGTATGACTGTATAGCCACAGAAAGAACTGCCTTGTGATGAAAATAATGTGCAAGGTGAATTTTGTGGCCTAGTTTAAAGTCTTGCTGCTAGTTAGCTGGGAGGCAGTGGTCCTGAGCAATGTCTCTTATTGACAATGACACCAGGATCTCTTCAAGGATTATATACTTTTCTTAATTTGGAGATCCCAGAATTCAAAATTTATGAAAAAGATTGTGCAGTACTTATGTATGCTGATAGTTCAGTATTTAGTTAAATCAATTTCCTTCAGACTTCGCGAAATTCTTAAATATGCAGTTCTTTATTGTCTAATTCCCATTATACCTCTGTAACTCTAAAATAATAGCATTTTCAATGAATATTCTAATAGTGAACTCAGTTTATGATAACAATAATGTCAGTCATCTAGAGAGCCATTAGGCAGCTTATTAAGGATATAAGCTGAGTCAGAAAAAACAGATTTATTTTTAAATACCCACTTGGTCCTGTATTTTTTGGTTCTGCAGACTTTATTACATTACCTTTGCTTGTGGAGGGTTTTATTCCTCAAAGAGACAAGACTGTGCAGCTGAAACAGTGTCTGTATACACTGGATGGTTTCCTCGGTTAAAGGAAAGAAGAATGTTAGTTGTGCTGGGTTGGTCATTGCCTTGATTTTGGAGTAGAGTGAAGAGTTACTGAGGGCCTAGTATATTAATTTTAATAAAAAGCATATCATAAAAGACAGCAATGTCTTAAATGTAACTTGTACTCTGAAAAATCACATTTAGTTTCCAAGTGAGCACTTCCTTGTGTTATTTTAGTTCTACATCTCTGTCAGCCAGGTTAAAAATGTTTATGTGTGGTGTTTGTTTTTTTTACCCCCTCCTCCTTGTTGGTTATAGTTGGGAAAGGGTCATGATTTAAAATATTTAAATTGCATTTTTTTTCTGCAAGAATAACTTAAATGACAGGAATTGCACCACTTAAATCATTGCCTATTGGCATTGGAAGTATGTGGCTGGAAATCCTAGAGTTCAGAAAATGTGCCCAGGGCTGTGATTTGCTTGTGGTGACTTATAACCATTCTTTCTAGTCTATGGCAATGGTGCTGGAATGTTTCAGGATGCAGAAACTAGACTTTAACATCAATAGTACAATTTGAGAGTTTAACTTCTTTGTAGCAAGATAATGTTTCAGTAAATGGTGCTGAATAATAATAATAATAATGGCCAGACTTCGCGAACGAAGATCTGTGGAAGGTCTTTGTACGCCTTCCAGCCTGCGCATTGGATTTATTTTAGGTGGGACACAGTGCGCGCAGAACTGAGCCCACCCTTTAATCCTAAGGTTCATCTGCCGGGGCCAAGCGAGCTTGGACAGTGGCAGCGAGGTCCTCAGGACGTAGGTGGATTGCCTTACAGGGCTAACGGGCTCCACCTACCCGGGGAGTTTCCCCGACCGGGAATCGAACCCGGGCCTCGGCAGTTACAGTGCCGTGTCCTTAACCACTAGACCACCAGGGGCTCCCAAATGGTGCTGAATATTTTCTACTGAAAAGCATCTGTGAACACAGGGAGCTGAAGTGACAAAAGTCTTACTTTCCTAATCTTGTTATCCAATGGAAATGTAATTTCTGATAATATTTGCCTGGGTCAAGTTATATAATAAACAAGGCTCTCTGAAATGTTCAGCAAGAGCAGCAGCACTTCCAAACCTCATTTTAAACTTTTTTTTAAAAGCTGGGGTGGGAAACGGAAGGATGATTCCCTTTTCTAATACCATGTAATGTTGCTCTCTTCTAGACGAAAAGATAAGAAAGCTTTGAATTCTCAAATTTCACTGATGTTAAAAGCACCCAAAACAACGCAGGGATCTCTTTATGCTGATTATTGATGATAGGTGGAGTCATCAGCTGGTGGTGGCCTCTCAGTGTGTGTTTAGTTTTTTGAATGCTGGAGAGTAAGCCATAATTGAAAGTATCTGGCAAGTCATGTGTTATGCTGTATCACAGTTTCTTGCCTGATCCAGGACTGAGTTCAGAAATCTCCTCATGCCAGCCCATTCTTGAGAACAGAGTCTCTGGTACCTTTTCAGCTCTTCCTGGAAGATAAACAGTCCCAACAACACTTCTCCAAATAAACTGTTCTGACTGTTCTGTTCCGTAGTACTAGTGCAGAAATTTTGCTAGTCCTGTGACTTTTTAGATTTGTGAAACACTTGAAGGGGTAGCAGATGATGTGTTTCAGTTTTTGTATGTGAAGGTTTGTGCATCCACACCGGCAAGATTTGTCTTCTCCCTCTTTTTAAAAGTGCTGCTGTTGCTTAGACTTCTGGAAAAAAAATATGATGTCTTTTGGGAGATAGGTTTATAGAACAAAAATTATGTTTAATGTTTAAATGGTCAAATTTGTATAATACCTTTGAACATGGTAGGATATGAATGGGGCAGGAAGATGAACACAGACGTGAATCCACACGCATCCAGCATGTTTGTGCTCAATTCCTCTATATGCAATATGTTCCCTCTTTCAACCCAAAAGAACTTTCCCTGCTACCACATGACATTTCTTTCTTCAAAATTCCCATGTGTCTGTGTAATAGGATTGGAATAGGAGGTAGTCAGGTACATGTGGAATCCAACAGGATCAACTCGTGTGTAATAATAGACATACTACTTCCAGCTTTAGCTACTAGCTTAAGTTAAAATATGGTTAAGTTTCCATTGTGTTTATTTTTAAGCATATGAAATGTTACCATCATCCTGCGGGTGAGTTTCTCAATGTAATGTGTGTACATATGTATCCAATATGGGTGTATTGCTGGTTTGGGGTCTTGATTATTAGAAAGTTCTTGAATTTTTTTATTTTTTTTATTTATCCAGTTGTGACTGTGATGTTCTTTTCAGGAAATATGTGAAATAATCGGAGTCTCCTGCAGTTTCCAATGAATAATCAAGGTATCAAATTAAAGTGAATAACATCTATCCATAACAGCAGGTGCAAAATTGTCACTAATTATGAATTCGCTGGGTTCAGTAGTGACTATGCATGAATTATGTTGCATTCATTAAAGGAAACATTCAGAACCCAGTTGATGACAAGAGGAAGAAATATCTTTAGACTATTTCTCCAAATGAATTAATATTACCGAGATTTGCAAGTGAAGACAACTGCAGAAAGATGAAATGCTACTCTGCCTATGTGTCTGACAAATGCTTCTGCTAGAAAAACAGTTGTTTTTTCACTAGTTTAGAAAACATTAACAAATTCCAGCACAAATATTCTGTCATTCTTTTTAGAGAAAGACGATTTGCATGTGGGTGTTGTCCTAAATATGTGAGAAATTTCTATGCATATGTTCCCAGTAAAAGTGGAAGAAAAATCTTGTATTCAATACTCTCCTCTTTTTTTCCTGGTTACCCACAGAACAAAAAAAGAGGAGTGAATACTTTTACTATATATGTTTTTAAGTTACTTTTATTTGTCTTTTATTCATCAAATGTGAATATAAAAAGTGAAACAAATATATGAAGTAACCATTATGTATTGACTGCATTTTAGATTACCAGGACTTAAAAATGAACTCCATATTACCAAAATGATAATTCTCTGAACCTGAAGAATTATCTCAGATGTGGAAGGAAGTCTAGTGAAGCACTATAGTAATTCTGGAATCTAACTATAATGGAGTAACTGTTAAGAATCTTGGACTTTATTCCCTTTTCACTCCATTAACTAAAGCTTTTTCTTATGACAGAAATGTCGATGTCCTAAAAACAAGTGT
Source organism: Pachyramphus minor (assembly GCA_013397135.1). Classification (NCBI taxonomy): domain Eukaryota; kingdom Metazoa; phylum Chordata; class Aves; order Passeriformes; family Tyrannidae; genus Pachyramphus; species Pachyramphus minor. The sequence goes on from VYXB01006185.1 coordinate 160,695, forward strand.
GAAATGAAGCAGTGTCCCCATGAAGAACCTGTTCATCTCCTCTTCGTCCTGCCTGCTGCTGTGCAGGCTTGTCCTTTCTGCCCTCATCAGCTCCTGTCCCTTGCAGGTCAAAAATTTGTCCAGGTCCCTGTGCATCTTAAATCTGGTCAGCTCCATCCTCTCAGGAGTTTCATCTGGATAGATGTTTCTGATATGCTGGGAGTAATTTCTGTGGTTGGGAATCATGTTTTGGTGCATGTCCCCACCATCATTGTGACAACTCAAGCAGCAGCTCAAGTGCTGAAGTCCTTCCTCCCTCCCCTGCTGTTACTTTTAAGCAGGTTCTTAGTTTTAAAGCTCATAAATGTTGGGAAGGGCTCTACCCACGCTTGCTACAGGCTCACTGATGGCTGAAAAGGCCAATGCACGACAGACAAGTCCGGTTGCAAAAGGCACAGCAGAGAGACTCCCCCATATGGCACCAACAAGAAGTGATTCTTTCTGCATTGTCTTTTCTCCTCTAGAGTGATCCTGCGTGAGTTCTCAAAGGAGGCAGCAGCGTTATAGATCTATACAACTATTCACGTGCTTAATTCACGTGCTTAATGTTAAACATATGTGAAATGTTTTGAATGCTTGGGGCTGGGGGATGTGGTGATCAGCACTCTAGGGAATAGAATTCTTAAAGAGTACACAAAAATCAAAGAGTGAACACTAATACTGCTCCTAATATTTTCCATTTGGTGCCTGTATTCAGCTCTAAGCCAAAATATATTTTTTTTTAATTATTAGTGATTCCTTTACTTTGAAGTTATGGCCCACTGGAATGCGATATGTCAAGACACCAGTGGGCTTATATTTCTGCTGGTGAGAACTGAATTAGTGACCATTTGGACTAGTGATGTTTTCCATATCTATTAAAAAAGTAGTTCCTTAGTGTTTGTCAAAGTAGTTGTCCTCAATCTAAGGCTACCAGGTTAATTGTTTGTTTGGGGTTTTTTGTGGTGTTTTTTTGTTGGTTTTTTTTTTGGTTGGTTTTTTTTGTTGTTGTTGTTGTTGTTTTTTTGTGTATGTTCAGCCACTTGCTAAAGAATCTCAAAAACTTCAGAATTATTTGTTCATTCCTCAAATAAAAGTGCTATTTTGGAGGTGGTATTAAACCTACTAGAATAAGTTTACTTCTTCAGGGAAGATGAAACAGTAAAATGGGCCTATTTTCTGCTGCTGGTCTATTCCATCATGTTCAGTAAGTGTCTTGAATGAATTTATGTTCTCAACTAATTGCTTGCTTTTGCTTCAGATAAGAGCTAGTAAAATAGCTGCATGTAATTATGATATCTCCTTAATAAGCCTTCCATTTGTTTAAACTTTAAAAAGGCAGCTGAAAATATACTGTATATTATCATATGAAAGAGCTACAGAAAGCACTTCTCTCTTCAAAATGCAGAGTGGACTTGTGTCAAAATTATTTCAAGTGAAGTGGAGGTTAAAAAAAAAGCCTTTTGACCATGGATACATTCAAAGATGATTTTGATTAATACAAACACATTTCATCACTTGTATTTGAAAACATTTTAAATTACCTTGCAACCACAACCAATGTACTTTATTAGTTTTGAATTCATTTTCATTAACTCAGTGCTTACAACAGCATGAATTCATTTAGTTTAAATTGTCTGGCTTTTGTTTTTAGCTGGTGGCATAGAGAGGACTTCTCACAGGAAGCTTAAAGGCACTTACTACAGTCATAATTCAGTGTTTCTACTTTCCAAGCCCCCCATCTGCCTATAATTATACATCATGGGTATAAATCAGCCTTCCTTGTACTTCAGAATTAAATAATGAAAGGTGACAATGCTAACTGTGGGGAATGATAAGAAATGCTGTCAAAACTGAAAGTGTGTGCCTCAGTTTCATCCATGAAAAATGGCCTGCTTCACAAAACAAAAGCCTTGGACAAAAGACTATAGATTCTGTCCATTTTACATGAAAAATAATGGCCAGAAATTTTTCTAAGATATGAAAAATGCAGGCAGACTTGAAAAATATGCAGAGAAAACATCCCACGAATTTTAATTGAAATGCAAGAAAGAACCAAGTGCTTGTGGATGTAACAGCATTGAAAACAAGATATTTGCTACAAAGCATTATAACTGGAATACTTTAACAGTTCTCAGCCTGCAATCTCATTAGTTCTCATACTTGCACATTTTCCATGGTTATGCAAAACCCTTCAAACTTCTCATCTAGAAACCTTTTCCACCATGAACTGGTGCTATTTCTAGGAGAACTTGATATTGGTTCTCAGTGGAAGTTAAAAGATTTGTGTTCCAGAATTTACTTAGCTGATTGGGTAAATCGATATGTTTTTTAATTTTGAATGCAGCACACATACCTAGTTTGCCTTTTATCTATTCCCAAAATAGTCCTTAAGATGGTTCAAGTATAAATGATTATGAATATTTCTGGTAAGAATTCACCTGAAAACACTGATGGGAAAACGAAGATGCAAAATAAATGCACTTGAAACTACACAGTCCAGGAAAGGTGTGAACACAGTTGGGTTTTAAATCAAGGGCACTCAAGTGTAGGCTGATGCTACTTCATATGTCAAGTCATCGAAAAAGTCTTGGGGAAACAGGAGAAGACATAGTTGTTACTCTCACTGGGATTTTCTGAAGCCCCTGAGGGCATCTTTTCTCTTGTGTTTGAGACATCAAGGAAGCCCTTTGATGAAGGAAGCCCTAAAGAACTCTGACAATCTGCATTCAGGTAGAGAACTACATTGATTGTCAACTGAATAAGTGCTTGGAAGTTAGAGTGCTTATAAAAGTATTATTATAGAGGTGCAACGAGAGCTGTTGGCTTTGGGTCTAGGCTGAAATCTGTTTTCATGGGTTTGCATGACAGTCTCCAAGGTCTTGCTTGTAGTAATAATGTAAACACAAACACATTCCTCTACCAGCAAGTTTCTCTTTCCCTGTCAGTTTTGCATTTATACAAACACAACGAATTGTTGCTTTGATGTGTGCATGGAACCAAGTTGCACATAATTGAAAATTAGTTTAAATTGTATGAAAATGATGCTTCTGTAAGCAATACTCACAGAGAGAAGCTAGTACACTAATTTACGTTAAAACATGTATTATATGCCAGAGAAACAAACAGCTATTAAACACTAAATCCTACAATTCGGGTGGGAGGGGGGGAATTAAGCAGGCAGTGGAATGCTGCTCTGCAGTGCAGTGTTGCAAGTTTACATTATAGTGGCAGTATCCAATCAGTAGTTTTAATTCTTTTAATTACTGAACTCCCTGGAGTACATAATAGTGTGGAATATACACATGTATCTGTAACAAACAACATGTATCTTGAAGAAATGGATTTAGTTTTGGCAACAACGTGATAGGGAGATCAAAGAGCTAACTGGCATTAAAATGATTTAGATACATTTGTCATAGGCAGCTGTTATGCTAATCTCATTTATGCAGTTGTCAGCTGATAGGTTCTGATGAGCCAGCTTAGTGGGAAAATCATTAGTAGATCCCTATTGTGATAAATGTTATTTATTACTGTCAAATGGTATTAATGTTTGATTCAAAGATGGGAAATGGGCATCATCTACATGAAGTTCATCCATTCATGGTCATCGATGACAAAGGGAGCTGTTGAATTCCGGCCAAAGGAACTTCATTTCTGTAAGAAAAAAGAATAATGGATTTAATTTGCATATGTTTTAAAAGGGTAATGAAGTAATATGATGTTTATCTTGGTTGAAGAGTGGTAATTTTTGCTGGCATGGCTCCAGCAACATTTGAGTCATTGTGCAGCATTTGCTGTTCAGTTGTTGGTTGTGGAAGGGGCTTTTCAAAGCAGCAGGTGCATAAGGGGGGAGGAAACTAAAATGATTTATTCATTAGGCCAAAAAATGAGCAATCTCTGTCTTTCCCCTTACTCTCCAGAAATATATTTTCAACCATCTTCCTTCATTTTACTTCTGCTCCATCAGTGTCTCTTTTTCTCTTCCCATCTGAGGCAGTGCTTCTTGAATTACTCATAGATCTACACAGATTTCCACTCCATCTTTGTTGTGATTTGACTTCTTTCCACTTTGTCTAAATAGTTAAATGCATAGAGACAGTAACATCCCACTTCCAAGTATTAGGCAGATAGAAATTGAGAGGTGGTTGCATATGGCTGTAAAGTGGACTATTTTTAATTCATTTTTTCTTTTTTAAGAGGAAAAAATAAAATCCTATTATTTTGGCTAATTAGCTGTGCAGCTGTTTTTTAAGTTGTTGAAAAGTGTTCCCTCTGCTTGTGAATTTGCATGGAGGCATTCCTCCTTCTCTCTATTCTGATACAGCTGCAGTGCTATAACCTATTTCTAGCTGATTTGAAATTAAAAAAAAAAACCCACACAAAAAAACCAAACCAAAACAACACCCCAAGGTAGGAAGAAAAAAAAAGGAGGAAAAACTCAACTAAGACTCAATTATGGTATTATGGTGCAAATGGTCATGCAGTGGGTGAAATTTAACTGCTCATTGCCAGGCATCAGAACATTCAAACAATATGGTGGACTATATTCTGTCACTAGTATATTTATTATTGATAGACACAGAAATTAACTCTATTCATGGTACTCTGAAAGCTTTAAATGTTGTAAATAAATAGTAAAGTGACAATGCAACAACCTGGAGAAGAACTGACCAAAAAATATTGTAGATAACACCAAGAAAAACAAGATCACAACTGTTTCTGTCCTGGTCACTCATTAATAGACTTTATATTTGAGTAATAAGAAATTTATGATAATCAGACAATCCTGGTCTTTTCAAAAGCAGGTAGATGCTAAATTTTCATTGATTTTTAGCAAGAAATGAGTACATGACCATCTAGATACAGATTGTTTTTCATAGGATTTTAATTATATTTTCAATTGCCAGTAGTGGTATTGGAACATGAGTGGAGACAGGAACTACATGGAATTCTGTAAACTAAAATTAGTGATTTGCATCTTGTAAATGACCTGGTAACAGTTAATGCACTGCAAAATGTGTAGACAAAATACTACAGGAAGGTATGCATGTCTTGACTTGAAAAAATGTAGACCATGTTTTAGTGATGTGTTTTGTATCAACAAAGTTCCTGGGAAGTGTTCAGGGTTACCTCTAAAAAGCCATCTACAATATTAATTTTTCAGGTTATTGAAAAAACTATTTTCAGATCTGTAAAAGAAGCTTGTAATGCAGTGCTGTGAAGAAACAAAAAGCAATTCTATCAATTTCTGATGCTAAAGGTTTTCTGGCAAGTTTCAGCCCCATATTTAAAACATTTTGTGAGGCTGCTTTCAATATTACACATATCTGTGAGGCAGAAGTCTCTTGTGAAGTCTGCCACCCAGTACACGTGATTGGGGACGTACAATGTGTTGCTGTGCTACAGAGAGGATTGAATGGGCTGGCTTTGTGCATTCTGTAGGTGGATTTAGAAGCTGATATTTGTTTTATTTGCAATCTCATACAGAATACCCAACTTTCAGAATGATGTAGGTGTAGCTTCTGCCTGAGAATATTGAAAAGGTGAAAGGTGTCCCTGTCCATGGCAGGGGGTTTGAAACCAGGTGATCTTTAAGGTTCCTTCCAACCCAAACCATTCTGTGAATCCATGAATCATCCAAGTGTCACCAGTTCTTTCAGACCTTGTAAGCAGGACTTACCAAAATGTGACCCTTGACTTGTCCCTGCAGCACTGCAGTCTCAGCATCCATATTGTCTGTTATCCTATTCTTGGATAATATGCTTCATCTTCACTGTGATTTTTAGACCAAAAATATGTTTCAATAAATATGTATAAGCTGTTTCTCCAAACAGCTGCATCTTTTGGAGGCTTACTGCAGATAGCTCTCCAAGTTTTCTGAGTTTGGATTTGGGTCCATTTCCTTTGCTCCCTCCCCTGCCATGTCTGCATTTATGAGTGGTTTCCTTGGTTACTTATGGCAGAAATTACAGTTGATCCTAACCCACTATTAGGATACTATTTAGTACAATACATGGAATGTAAGGCTGTGGATATTATCTGTTTCCTTATTAGTTCCTGGCAATTCTCAGGCTTTTAAAAATTTTTTTTTTCTTTCTTTTTCTTTTTTTTCTTTTTTTTTCTCCAAGCTGTGAATGTACTAGTTTGAGTTAAGATAGATTTAAAAATCTTGCTGTGGGAGAGCACATATATCTTTAGCTTACTTTGATAGTCCTCTGAGGCTGTTCTCTAAAGCAGATAGATTTGTCTCAATCTGTCTTTATGTTGAGATGTGCTGGGCTTGCTCCATTTTTTTGTGATAAGAGTTGCTTTGTAGGTCATAGGAGATAAACGTAGATCTTGTTGAGAGATTTGCTTGTCAAACTGCGTGATGTATTCCATGACTACTAACTTCTGGAGAGTGTGGGATTGTTATGACATGTATAATATAGTGTAGGATTCATCCTGAAACCACTGAAATTCATCACTCACACACTGGCATATTGAATCACCAGTTTATCAAGGATACTGAAAGTAGCTAAAATTGTTTCCAGCTTACGAATAGCTAGTTGACTAGTTAACTCTGACATCAAGATTATCTCTGGAAATACTGCCAAATGTTCAGTAAATGAACATGTTTCAGTGGGTTTCTCTTTTCAACTCTTTCTATCTTTCAGATGCTGTCTACTTTTCTGTGGTGTCACTTTTAGCATTGGGGTCAATACTGTTGTAGTTTGGAGATAAGTTTTTCAGTCCTGCAGCACTCTGGACCATATCTGTAGGGCAAGTCATTTCTCAGTGGACAGATTGTTCTTGTACTATTTAGTGAATTCTAGGTAAAAATTGAATTTCTGTTAAGAGGTGACAGATGTAATATGGAAGAAATTTGTGCTACTTCTCTCTACTGTAGAGGATTAAATGGTATCTTGTGAAGTCATCCTTAAGCTGAAAAAAAAATCCTTTTTTCTCCCTAAAAAGAAAAAAATCCCTACTGTTGATTTGCTTGAGAGTTTTTCTATACAAGGTGATGAAACTTTTCTTGGCTGTGTGCAATTTGTTGCAAGGACATGTGACATGAGTTATCTGTAGAAGAACTCGTGGATGATTTAAGGAGGGAAAGGAAACAGCTGTGCCATCAGGAGTTTGCTGGTTTGACATTCAGAGAAGTCTCTTAAAGAAATTGAAGGAAAACAATCTGTAGGATCAGCCAGCAACAATATAAGGTCAGGGAAGTGGGAGGTGCTACTGGATCTCTGTAGAAAGCAAAATAAGGCAGTGGAGCAGTGAACTTCTCTGTCCTTCACTCCAGATCCAGTCCTGTGGTCTGAGACTGGTGAACTGAACTGAGGTGTTGACGGAGGGGTTCAGAACAAACTCTGCTAACGACCAATGTGATCAGCAGTGTCCCATTTTATTTACATAAGCTGCTTTTTTATACACTTCCAATACACCCCGACGCGTGATCTCACTAAGATTATTGGATACATGCTACTGTCCATGTGCATTACTAACACACTTTTAATTGGATTACCACAGGTGTCCATGCAGTGTGAGGACACTATTTACTTCTGGAACGCCACCCTTATTTTCCTACGGGTTTCTCTTTGTTTCAGCCCTGAAGGCCTGTTATCAGCATGATTCAGCATTTCAACACCGTCTGTGCCTGGCCATGTCAAGCTTAGGCCTACAGAAATGCAGGATGGATTGATCACTATAATCCTGTTCTCTCCACACTGAGGGAAGATGTATCTGAGAGCAGGCTGATGCTGCACCCAAAGAGGTCAGCTGCTTTTGGGATCGTTCACTGTGGGTGCCAACCCCCCACCCCCTAGTTCTGGTAGGGAAAAAGGGAGCTACTGAGAAGTTATTACTTATGAACAGAGGAAAAACAAGAGAGGGAACAACAGTTAAAGGGAACAACTTAAAAGCAAATATTAGGATAATTTTTTTAAAAGACTTAAGAGAAATATGAAGGTAACTTTGTCCATTTAGAAAGGAATCACATAATGAATGCTTTGATTTTTATCAATCCTGATAGGCATTTAAAACATGTGAGGACACATACAGGCAGGGAGCTGGGAAAATGGCTTTTGCACTTAAGGATCTGTTGAAAGAGAATGAAGTTTTTAGTTGTTTTGCAGGAACTGTAAATAAACTATAAGAAAGACTGAAAATACTAAAATAACATCTGTGTTAAAACTGCAGAGGCTTTCAGGTCATGTACTATATTTTCTTGGAAACATGCCTCTTGTACTTGATTTGGCATCTCATGATGCATTTCAGAACAGCTTGCATGAAGTCATCAGTTGTCATCTACTCTCTGATCAAAACCTGGTGAATTAGTTTTTGGCAAGTCTGGTCTGTGTCATTATCCTCTGCCTTACTCTCTTAGGCTCTCTTGCCTGTAAGCAAACATCTGTATAAAAGTATTTGCAATCAATAATGATGCTTTCTCCCTGCAGTAACAGGAGGCAGCATTTTTATAAGTTTACATGTGGACAAATCCCAATAAACTTAAATGCTGAATCTCGAGACCTTTGCACCTTATGAATTCGTTTATGTCAATACAAGCAAGTGAAAATCACTCTAGGCTCTAAGGTAACCTTCTTTTACTATCTGGTTTAGGTGCAGGTGTAGGCCAAGCTAAAGAGCATAAATGGACAAGAAATGCATTCTGTAGAACGACCTAACAGGAGCCCTGATTCTATCCTTTACCAATTGAAATTATTTTCTTACCTTGTATCATTACTGATGGCTTCGTATTATCACGATTCTGTTTATCACATACATAATATTTATGTCTCACTCGGAAATCCAAAGTTGATATAGAAAAGAAGACATTCTGGTAAGTAAGTCATTAATTAACACTGTAATTATACAAGATATGAAACAGAATTGCAATATAAATGAGAACCAGAAGTAGCAAAATATTTCTTGTTCCATCTGAGTACAGCTAAATAGTTTATTTAGGGACTATAATTATTCTCTGAAGTGAGCAATACCGTTTAGAAAGTTTGGCTTACCACTGCTTTACAATTTTTATATAGCAAACATTTCTATGCCTTATATAAGCCCACTAATTTGAGATTATTCTGTTTTGTTTTGGATTTGGAAACTCAAGCTGTTACTGTCTTGTTTCTGTGAGAATTATTCTTTCTCTCTCTCTCTCCCAGCAGGTTGCATACAGAGATAGTCTGAATACCTTTGTATTTCCCCAGTAACTGATTGGTCAATTGATTTAGGTTTTAAAAAGCTTCTGCATCTCTACCAACATACTGATAATCACACACCCCCCTCCAAAAATCCAAATGCATATGCTTCTTTTCATCTAGCATCTTGATTTTAGAGTATGAAAACACAGGTTTATATCATAAACTATGTGTGATCTGACTAGGAAATGATAGAAGAAAAAATTATGGAAGCTGAAGAAATTGTCCAAATAGTTTCCTTACTTGCCAGGTGATAAAAAGAGAGTACTACCTGTTCTGATTAAGTTCTCTAGTCTGTCTCCTGGTTTTGGGGTATTTTGTGTTATCTCTTACTGGCAGAGGCAATAGATCAAATGCAAGAGAGCCTTCATAACAAGGGACTATCCCAAAAACATGTTTTCTACGATTACTTTTCTTGGCCAATAAGACCAGAAGAGCCTTTGAGGGAGGAATGGCATTGTCTATACTCCTAACACCACTTCTTGTAGCACTTAATGCTTTCGCAGCAAGGAGTTAAAAAAAAAATCAAATTTGACAATACATCAAAGTAATAACTCTTTCACTTTTCCTTTCTTTCTCTCCCTTCAACCTCAGGCATTGCTGCTGTACACCTTAGAGACCGTGTTAGCTAATGAGTGCCAGTCATGTTTGGATAATTAATGCAGATGACAGGAATACAACCTCTATATTTGCAGGTGGTTATCAAATCAAGTGAACTTATCTCTCCCAATTCACTTTATCTGGTAGGTGTGATATTTAAATTATTTTACTGCCTTTTTTTGTTTGGGATTCCAATCTGTAGCAGTTAATAAAGGGTTACTTCAAGGAGAGTGAAATTACATTACATTACAACTGACACTTCTAGGATTAATTTTACAATTTGTGATTTTAATTTCACTGAAAATGTATTTAAAATTATCTCTTGGCAGGTTCTCAAATTAAATATAATGAAAGTTGATAATATTCTAATAATATTAATCTGGTTTTGGTAGTTATAAGGCTGGTATGAGAAGATTGTTCAGGCTAAGAAAATAGTACATTTAAAAAAAAAATTAACAGCATTGTAACAAAAATCATATAATGTTTTATAAGTCTGGTCACTTCAAACTGTTGTGTAATAATTTTTTTACATTTATTGCATGACAAACAGTCATGTAATAATTTTGAAGATATCACATGTATTGAGAATATGCATGAACAACTGTGGGTTGATCTATTTTTCTCTGAAGCTAGTAAGAATCTTTGATTTCCAAGAAGAGTTTGATCAGACTTGGGTAAAACAACCAAGGCTATTTTGAAAAGAAAGCCAGTAAGATGAGGGAGTGTGTGGTGGCCTGGCATATTGTGCAGTCCTTGTGAAACAGCGTATGATTTCAAAGGATGTGCTGTGACAAGGTGTGCAATCTGATCATAAACAATACCTTGCAATTTCAAAACCTCATTAATAAGTCCTTGTTCATGGAATATCTATGCCCTTAATATAGAATTGTTCAGGCATCCAGTAGGAGCAGATGTTAATAATCCTAACGTGTATTTATTTTTTTTCTCTGGGTAACTGTGGTGCTGCACAACACCTGCCCAGTCACCCATAGAGCATGATGTAAAGTTACTTTTGCTACAGCAGAACTGCTTCACGACAGCAGCACTTATGACCATCACTTGATATAGCAGTTGTGGTCATCATATTGCCCTTCAATTCCCACTATTTCATTCAATCTAAAGAGATGTATTCTTTCCCTTACTCTCTTGAATATTCTGCGTATTTCAAAAAGATTTTCATCTTCTAGGGTTTTTTTTCAAAGACTACTAGCTGCTCACTCCTTGTGAACTTAACTTCCAGAATTTCTGTAACATTCTGATTGCCCTTTTATTATCTTCACTCTCAAAATATCTGTTTTATACTAAAGGGAGAACTACAGCTGCATTCCAAATGTGGCTTCAAGTCCCCTATGTAGTATTAGAATGATTTATTCCATGTGTTACTCTTGTTGACTATATCTATCCTAGAATCTCTCTTGCCTTATTAATTTAAGTACAGTTAATCCTTGTTTAGATGGTTTTAAAGTTCTTTCCAGTACTAGGACCATATTCAAGTCCTGTTAAATGTTTTGTGGCATATGGCCATGGAGAGAGAACTACCTTTTATTATTTTTTTGTCATCTCATAACCTTATCTTTCTTTACAATGAATTGCAGATGCCAGTGAAACCTCTAACAGTATCAGCCTGTGATCCTGGTCTATTTGTCATTCAGAATTTTATTGCCTTTCTCCTTTCATCTTTACAAGTTCTATTCTCTGGTTTTGTTTCATCAGCAAATTTCTTCACCTCCATGCATATTTCATCCTCTAGGTCAGTGATATATAAAATGAACAAAAATGGGCATAATACTGATTCTTGTGGCATTCTACTAATCCCTCTTTCCCAAGCTGCTCTGTCTCATAAACAGCTTCGGTCTGTGACATTTAAGCCAGTTCCCTATCCACACATGTGGCTCACCCCAATACCATACTTAATGACTTTGGACCAAATGCTCTTTTCAATTGTGTGGTGCAGAGGGAAATAAAAGACTGAAGGAAGGATAGAAAGGGAATGGAGGTGGAAGAAGAGACTTAGTGACCTTTGTCAAACCCATGCAGCTTCAATTCCTTCTACTGTGTCTCCTCAATTAAAATTTAGGTTTTCTCAGGTGGTTCTTCCACTTTGTTTTTACTCTTGAAGGTAAATTTTCATCTTGTCAGCTCAGGATTGCAATTTAATTATTTGCTCAGATGTACTATTTTGATGTCATGGTTTTTGTTACTAATTACCTTGTACTTTTTAACCCATCTATCTGGAAAGCAGGTAAGTTAATAAATAAATTATTAAAGCAAGAAAAGAACTCTTAGATTTCTTGGAATTTAAGTTGTAAAGGGGACCATGTACAATAACAGTGTTTCCCATGTTGCAACCAGCTACAATCTAACCAAAGAAAAATTTTATACCACATAGTTATAAAAGCTCATTCTATCTTTGTAGGTTAACTTGTTGTATGTGTTTGAGATGACTTTTTTCTTTTCAAGACCTGTGGGCTACCTTCTTGTTGTCTTTAAGTCATGTAGATGTAGTCATAGGACGTGCTCTAAAATGCAACCTGTCCACCAAAAAATAAGTTTCAAATCAATTCAAAAATCACATGTTTTCACATGGTGAGTTAAATCCTTGTCTGAGGCCTGAGGAGCTGAAACCCCTGTGTCTGTGGCAGGCTGAGAGGTCTCTTTTGACGTTAAATCAGTGAGGGGTACTAAGTATTAAGAGGGGTACTAAGATGTCTTTTAAGAGTGTGTGCAGTCTGTGGTTTTTCAGATGTTGATCTGTGGGTGCCAAGTGGGGACATTCAGAGAGGGAAAGCAGATAGTGTTTTACAGAACAAAGAAATTTCCACAGATTGACAGCGTCTTCTCACAACATCCTGCTGTCACCAGCTCCCTGCTGTGTTTTCAGTCCCTGAGTAGTACCATACTGCAGACATGAGAACAGAGCACCAGTGTCAACTTTGCAGTTGTTCAACGTTTGTAGTTTCAACCTCAAAAAGTGTTTTCTTATGAGAAAGGTAGCACACGGTTTTCTGCATAAAAGGTCCTTTCTGCCAGGGACTGATTGAAGATGAGGACTTCAGCTAAAAAGGCATTCCTTGCTGGAATAACCAACTTTGTTTTACTTAAAACTGACTTAGTGCTTGTGAAAGCTTCTGGGATGACAACAAGTAATAAACTTATGTGAGAAGGCAGTTGTGGTTGCTCTTTAACTCTGTTCCAAATGAAGAACGAAGTTAAACATACAGTGCCTGTTACTGGTAATTGAGAGAAGATGGTTTATCATGAGATTGTCAACTTATACAAATAACCACTTTGCTTTCCATCAAATATACTCTGAGGGGAATTAATAGCCAACCTTCAAGAAACTGGTTGGAAAAATGTAAGCTGTGCTTCAGGAGTTATTATTTGAGCTTCCTGTGGTGGCAGTTTAATGGTAAATCAGTGTGCAAAAGTGCATGTAGGCATCTGAAGACATGGCTTATTTCGTCGCATGTGGGAAAGATATTGACTGTTCTACAACTAGAATATATCTATCCACATGGACAACATAAATATTACTGTTAGAGTGGTTGAAAATTTTTGAATATAAAGTGTAGGCAAAGAATTTTTTATTGGCTTTTCACCAATTTCCCATAAGATAGAAATATTCTGTCTGCCAGTTCATTTTAATGAGGTTTTGCTGCAATTGCAAGTGAAATTTCCCTGTATTGCAAAAATCTGATTTATGTATGACAGTGCAGTGTGAGAACTGCAGGTCGAACAGTAAATATTCTACCTGCAGCTAGGACAGTATTGTGCTTACGGCATTATCCCTTTACTTAGTTGTTTGATATGATCTCCATTACATGTTTTCTGAGATTTGGGTTTAATTTCTGATATTAATGTAGATTTTCAGGGTGACTTGAGTTAAAAATCTTTTAGCTTCAATATCCAAGTTTTTAAATTTGGAGAATTTTTCCCTATGTTAAAGGGTGTCAGGACTGACAAGTTAATATTTGTCAATGTTACAGGAGAAATAAGTGACAGAGAAAATACCAAAGTTACTGAAAGCAAGCTCTGGAAACACTAACAGGACAAAAAAATAATGACAGCAGTTGCTATTGTCATTTAAATTTTTATTCTAACAATGCAGTTTAAAATTAAAAATAAACTGCATTGGACAAAGAAAAAGCATAATTTGTATACATCATATGGCAGTTGGTTGATGTTTCTATGGATGCTTATAGAATTTGAATTATCTCCTGCAACCACTGGGAAGTTCTAAATAGGAAATAGTTCATGATGGCAGTAGCCATAAATAGGTTTTACTTCCATTTGTATTGTAATCAGAAAATAACAACATATTAAAATGCCAAGGCTGAATATCAGAGTGGCAAAACTTCCTTTAGACTTTAAAGGTTCTAATATCATGAGATCCATTTTAGTTTGTACTTCGCTGGTCATACTGTGCTTCATAACCTAGTTTGCTGTTGGGAGGGTGTTATGCTTTAAACAGCACCTGTACCCAAGCACACTGTTGTGCCTCCAAGATGAAAGATAATTGGAGGATTTCTGTATGGGGGGGGAAAAACAACCCAACAAACCAAAACTTATTGCGGTTATCATTGAGACTTTTTTTCCCCTAAGTTAGAATGGTATGTATTGTTTCTCTTAAGTGATTTGTGACTCTTACCCTTTCATCAGAGGTGGTCATTCTGCTGATGAATATTATCAGAGCTCCGGTGAAAGCAACTCTGAGATTTTCAAACTTGCCCAGTGACTGGAAACCAGCACTCCATGCTGACAATCTCCCCAGCCACAGCCAGATTTATTGCCTGTTCTTAAGTGTTCTTATTCTCTCTTGATCCCAGAATACTGACTTAACTAAGCCTTGATCCTCAAGGCTTGAGTTATCCTGTGTGTCTTGTCTAGTTTTTCCTGTATTGATGACAGCTGATAAAGATGCTTCCCAGGAACAGCTGGAGTTCCCAATGTCACTGATAGGATACTGGTACTGCTCAGCCAGCTCTATCAGTGCTGGGACATACCTCTGAGCAGATCACTCTCCTGACATCAGATATGCTCCACAGTTTAGTCAGTGTTGCAATGTCCATATTTTTTAAAAAAAGCTGATTCTTGGTAACAACTCAAAAAATTACATGATCTGTTTTGTCCACATCAAGGAAAGACTTTGTCTGTGGAAACAGGTAAAAGGTGAAGAGAAGGAAGGCATGGAAGAGAGTTTACGGGGTGTAAGGAAGGAATATTTTTATAAATGCTGTGATTAACCCCAGTTTAAATGAGTGGAGCATACAGTGTTTTTGAAATCTCATTAAGTTTGCTGAGTATTTCTATGGTAAGGTGGCATTGAGCTTATATTCTGAATTTGTCTTCTAAAGACAAAATATGGTCACAATATTCTATATATCTCCTTTCGCCTCACTTGAAAAATATCATGTGGAATAATGACCATTCTTGTCTTCCAGAGAACCAAGTGTTCTCAGCCATGCATAAGCTGTCTTTGGTTCTTTTTAATTTACAGTATTTAGAAACAATCCAAACTTTGTCAATTACTTGGTCTCATCCTGAGAATGAATCCTGAAGTTCACGATAGTTGAAACGGGTATTGTGGGGAAACTTGAGTATTTCTTAGTAGTATTCATGTTGTCGTAGAGACAACTTCAGCAGAATCTGTTAAACTCTAGTGCCTTATGCCTCTTCTGTTAGTGTTAAGCTTGTCAAATTAAACACAGGAAAACTTCTGTTGTTAATTAATTTGATTATTATGGTTATTCACTTAATAATGTTTGCATGTATTTGTGATCTCTATGCAAATATGTGTGTCCTTTGTAAAATGAAACCCCAGCAAAACACCAGTTCTTCTTCTTCCCCCCAAAAATTGCAACCCCTCAAAAAAACTGAAAACCCAGTCCTTAGAGAATTTATTACTGGTCTTATATTCATGGATCCTTTAGATATGGCATTACAGTGAATCTGCAAACAGAATTAACAAGTATACTTTGTTGAGGCTGTTTTTCTTCCAGTTGTCTTCCTATTCTTTATTTAAAAAACAGTTTATCTTCATTAGTTATCTGAAAAACCACTTTAAAATTGCCTTTGAGAATTTGGGAAAATCATAATACTGTTCATACCTGCATCCTTAGAGATCTGAGTTTAAAGATGTGGCCTCCTGTGTTAAGCTGTAAACCCCAAAGCTTTGCAACACTTTGCTCAAGAGTCCAATTTATTGAGAACTTGCAAGGGTACAGGCATACACACTGCACAGGGATTTAGCTGTGCTGAGCCCCTGTTGCAGAAATTTCACTTGGCATTTAGATCTTGATAACTAGACATGAATGATAGTTTAGCAGCATCGTTATGTACTTTACAGTGTTAGTAGGAAATGGAGAGAAAGGAGAAATTACAATTTCTTTGGCAAGTGTGAAGGACAGGAACTACTACACAGAAGAGAACAGGATTTCACTGACGGCTGATAGTTATGACCATACTACAGGGATTTGGTGATCTACTATTGAACTTAGGATACCTGTACAACTTGTACTACAACTCATCAACTACTGTTTTCATTCTTCTCTAGTTGTGTTTAGAGTTATAGTCCTGAAATAGCTGTACTTGTTTCTATTTGCAATGCAAGCACAGTAGAAATTAAATACTGGTACAAGGAGCTGCTGGAAAGTACATCCCATCATTCTTGTTGAATATCAAATATGTGGATTTGAAAACTATTTGCAGTTCAAAACAGTTCCTTAAACTAAAAGTAACATCATAATTTGCCTTATCACTCTCTAATTTCAACAGAAATGTTTGCAACCACTTTTTGACCTTTGATTAGCATCTCTTATTATGTAAATGAAGAAAGGCTATGTGAAAAGCTGTACATTTACATAACGGTGTCCTTTCCTAAGATGAGCAGTTAAAACTAAATCAGTTTAGAATTTCTTTTGTCTAATGGCTGTCCCTTTATTTAGTCTTTAAAGGTAAGAGGAGTTGAGTGATTTGTTCTTATAAAATTTTTCTTCAAGCAGTATCTTGGTAGTTTTAAAGGAAATAAAATTGGTAAACATTAAAACATCTATTCTGGTGTTTTAAGAAACAGGATTCTCATGATATAAACCAGAAGAGAATGGATAGAACGCACACAGTATCAACATTAATGTTACTGTGGTACAAGCCAAGATTAATTCTTTTTTCAATTGGTAGAAACAAATTTTTGATGAATGAATGCCTGCAGCAGACATGTCAATACAGGAAAAACTACATGAGCTTCTTTTGAGGAAAAATATGAAATGTAACCCCTCTGGAATTTCTCAGGCAATTCTTTCTAAAAGCTGTTTTGTACACAGATAGATTATATGCCAGAAATGAAAATGAAGTACAAAATAAGGCAAATAATGGTGAGCATCCTAAGTGTAGAAAATAATATATAATGCATGATACTTTAAATCTCATTAAAAACAGAAGCATATGTAACTTCCTAGCAACCAAACCTCCAGAGTCTCCCTGGAAAGATGTTCTTTCTCTAAGGGCTCCCTTGTATAAGTGCTTTAATAAATGAAGCACATACGGAAAGTATATCAGTGTTCCCTGTGTGCACAATATTTCAGTGTTCTCAAAAGCCTCATATACGATTGTATAATTTCCTAATCTGATATAATCAACACAAAAACTCTATGTTAAATTAATGTTCAAGATCTAATTTTAGTCAACGAGAGCAGTGACAACTATGCATAAAGCTGGTTCTCCATCCTTAATTTCCCTTTTGCTCTGCACTAAAAGCAGTGTCCCAATACGGCCTTAGCGAGCTCAATGCTGATTGAGATGCCATCTCCTGGCTGAGCTATAAAACCGAGCCGCAGACTTATTGTGGTTATTCAAAACGCTGTAGTGACTGTTTCCTGGCCCCAATCCAACCCTGGTAATTATAGTTAGATTTTGTAATTTCTCGTTCCACTTTCATCTCAATAGGGTATTCTTCCTTGCCGCCTGTCCTACACTGCTGTGCAGTGTTAATGTGGGCTGTTAAACAGCTGCTGTGTTTCTCACTGCAAGTGGCTGCATTTCGGTGGTAGGTAAATGTCTATATCGTGCAGCGCCTTGAGAATTCGCAGGATAAAGGATACTCACTGTTTTTATTTTACCACTTGGGGCCTAAGTTTTATTGGGGTCTGGCCTGGTAGGTATTCCTGTGCGACATACGTTTGTGTTTCGAGGCCTAACAACAACATGGCAAACCAAAGAAGGAATAAGTGCCTCGATTTTTAATATCCTGAATGTCGAGAGTTTTATTTAAGGCTATATGCAACTAGTCTGTTATTTTTCAGAAAGTGGTATATGCCATCCAAATCAACGGAACAGAAAACATAATCCTGTATATAGATCCAATTTTTACTGTAAAATAATGAGACTTTGTGCATGGTCTGCACCCATTTTACATACTAGATTTGATTACCTATTTGAAAAAAAACGCCAAAAACCTATTTGGAATAAGGGACAGTGATTTTTTTCTTTTCTTTTTTTTTTTTTTAAGGCAAAGGCAAGCACTTTTTTAAATGTTCAAAAATAAAAGCCTTGAAGAAGAAAAATATGAAACTGAACAGATAGCTTCTATTATATATTTTAAGTTTTATATAACAACCTCTGAGGCCAATATTAGCGAAATAATCACAAATGCATTCATAGTGTATGGCATTTCTGCTGAACTGCTGATGGTTGTTTAAGTCATGATACAATATCAGTGGGATGGAGAAAATTCTCACGTTCATAAACATGTGAGATTTTACTGGCATTCTGTTTGCTCCCTTAGACATCACAGAGTGTCAGTGCTGCTGCATTGGATACTTCTGTTGACATCTTACCAGGCTCATGGGTCCTTTAAATATGATATGAGGGCAATGGGACTATTAAGATTTTGTCAGAACACGTTATTGTCTCTGCAGATACAGTAATAGCTCTTTGAAAACTATGTACTTGGTGTGTGAAGATCTTTCTGAAGATTAATTACTTGGGGTTTTGTTATAATAGCAAAACCAACCTATATAACTAGAAGCTGGCATTTAAATTGTCAAATCCAGGTTCTTGTAATTATAAATCTGAAATCTTATTTTATCTGTTCTTGACAATAGGAACAGTTTAGTTGACAAATGCTTTTTTTTCTTTAAGGTAATTAATTCATACTAAGAGCAAATATGTTGCATCATTCTTCACTTTGATATGTGTTAAAGTGGCCAAAGTAGAATCTCTAGAATGCAGCCTGTGTTGGGATGATGACTAATTCGTATCATTGCAATCCATTCAGACCAGAGCATGATGTTCACTTTATTTTTAAACCTGCTTGCTACAAGTAGCTGTTCTTTAACAACATAGTGTTCAGCTGGTTTTGTCTCATTAGTACAGACAATGAATTTTTGTTTCATCAGCTTCTATCCTTAGCCTATGTTTTGGCAGGTCTCTGTTGTGTGTGTCTTGCATATTTATCTCACTCTTCCAGCAAAGGCATTTAAAATTTTGGCTTGGCTTATGGATGTTTGCTCTTGGTGTTAGTTTAATGTCCATACATCTAATTGATAAGTTATAATGCATTTTTTTGTAGCTTTAACCAGTCATTTAAAATAAATAAGATCATAATGATCAGTTTCCATTTACCCATTTATTAAATAACAATGTTCACACTGAGCAGTTTGATTTTGTGTTACAATAAGGCAGACTCTACATGATGACAGATGGTGTTTCATTTTGCCGACACTGTGCTAAAGTGCTGTGAGTTGTGATGTGTTTGATTTTATTAGAGATCAGATTTAACACATGCATTCTACATAACTGCAATAGCATTCCCATTTCTCATCTGTAGGAGAAAATGAAACTGTGATGAAATGTAATATACTCACCCTCAGGCAGAACTAGTGGGATTGGGAATTGCAACATAATAAATCTAATGGATATTGCACTACAGGACACTAGAAATTTACTGTTATTATGTTCAGGGAAGGAACTTGGTTTTGTAAAACTCGCTTTTATTTCACTGGCATCAGTGCAATTTCACATTATTTAACCATTATATCCCAACAGTTTGCTGCATTGAAAAAGTAACCTAAGCTCAGAGGAACAGAGGAGTAAAAGAACTCGAAAGGGAAAATACCAATTCTGTATAACAAAATGACTGAAATTATTAAATGCAAATTACTGCCTGACAAAATAGTTACAGTTAATAATGGGTTATTGTGATGTGCATTCTTAGATTAAATTAATAATTTATAAAAATAGACTATTAAATATAAATATCACCTACTCATAAAAATTAAAATGCCCAATTTGTTTTATCAATACTTTTGTACTTGAACTCTATTCAAGTTTAACAAGTATCCAGATAATATTTATTTTTATATGACTGTCACTTATGTTTACACTTCTCCTGACCAAAATCTTTGATCTAATCTATCATGTCTATCAAAAAGGCTTTTATAGAACACACAATGTTATCTGTACATAATCTACTTTAAGAAACCAGGGATCCTAACTGGAACTGCATCACAGTAATTCCATCAAGAAAAAGGAATAGGTATTATAGTTTAATCATAAGATAATAGGTTTGACATATTGTGAGCGTATTGACTAAGTCAGTTGCTCACAGCCTCAGGCACTTTTGGAACATTCCTGGGTGTACCTGTTTCCTGAAAGAAAACTTTACATACCATTCTAAAACATGAGTATACAGGATATTCACTTGGCCTTTTATATGTTACTTGAAAAGTATGTTTTCAGAAGCCTTTAAAAACTTTAAATGTTTTTTAAATGCTGCATTTGCCCAGAGTGCCGCTCCAATGCTTTTTTGTGTATTACAAGATGACGCTGGTCCTGTTAATGAGAAATGGTCTAACTGAACTGAATGAAGGTCATCACTTTTCTTCCTAAGTTTCTTATGAAATGCAGTACTTGCATTCTACTTCAGGAAAAATAGAAAAGTCCTTTTAAATCTCAGATACCTGATTGAAATACCAATCTTTGTCTTAAAAGAGTTCACCTGAAGGACTACATTTAGCTCTCTGTGCCTTGAGGAGAAGCAGCAGAACACATCTGCCATGGAAAGTAAAGCCAAAGCTTCTGGGAGTAGCTGTTAATTTAGAAAATTCTTATATTGACTAGCGTTTAGACCTTGTATTAAGCTCACCTTTGGTTTGTTAGTGGTTAGCAGTGTTGCTCTAATCACATGAATTGAAGCTGTTAGTGGCAACTGAATTTAGTGGGTCTGATAGCCTAGAGTTAACAGTGGGGAACATCGAGCAGCTCTTTTGTGGAAAAGGCAGTAAATCACTTCAGGTTTAAAATAGTACAGCAGAGAAGAGAGAACTAACACACTGGGAAAGAGAAATGCTCTAGGAGTGCTGGAACTAACCTGAAAGCAGCAGTGCACTCCAAGACAGCTGTTCCCTCTTGGGTCACAGGATGATACTGCTCCACGTTAAGGCAATGTTCTGTATGCACATATGGATTTGCCAGAGGGTATCTATTGGGAGACAGGTAGATATGCTCTCTGATTTCAGATGTCTTTATACAACACAGAGTAATCAACTTCTGTGTTTTAGTAGAACAAGTTCTTTTCAGAAGGGAAATTAATTTCTTCAAATGAAGAAACGTCATAGTTTAACCTCAGCCAGAAGCCAAGCCCCACGCAGACACTCACTCTTCCACGAGTGGAGTCAGGGAGAGAATGGAAGGGTAAAAGCTGGAAAACTCATGGGTTGAGTTCAAGACAGTTTAATAGGGAAAGAAAAAGCCATGTACACGAGCAAAGCAAAACAAGGATTTAATTCACTGCTTCCCATGGGTAGGAAGGTGTTCAGTTATCTCCAGGCACGCAGAGGGGGTACTTGGAAAGATGAATGTCATCACTCCAAATGTGTTTCTCCTTCTTCCCTCCCTCCCCCACTTTATGTACTGAGTAAGATGTCACATGGTCTAGAATATCTCTTTGGTCAGTTGGAGTCACCTGTCCTGGCTGTGTCTCCTCCCAACCTCCCATGCAGCCCAGTCTCCTGTGGCAGTATGAAAAGCAGAAAAGGCCTTGGCTCTGTGTAAATACTGCTCAACAATAAAAAAAAAAAATAAATCTCTATATTGCCATTGCTGTGTTCAGCACAAATCCAAAACACAGCCCCATACCAGCCACAGTGAAGAAAATCAACTGTACCCCAGCCAAAATCAGAAAAGAAACAAGCAGGATGTGGTTCTTAAAGTACAGCTATGATGTAGCTACCAGCTATTGTTCCCAAGTTGTGTGGGAGGTCAGAGAAAAGTCAGCATGATCAATGATTGAAACTTGGTACCACAGGCTTAAAAATACGTATAAAACCACATATATTCATGTGTTTTATTAGTTTTCTCATTTGAGTCACAATATGAGTAAATATATTCTAGAAACCTGATGATGAGGTACAGAAAGGATATTTCACTTTTTCTCATTTTGTTTTTTACTCAACAGTGTCATCACCTTGGTGACAGAGTGTTTTGTGTATAGTGTTATCCCTATAGTTGTTTATGGCTATAGTGTTGAAGGTGCTTTAATTTATTTAGGCTAATTGTTATGCCTTTTGCAACATGTTAGGCTTCTATTATTCTAACACTTTCCATTATTTCTTTTAAGGAAAAATACTCTAGGGTAGAACAACTTTATAGTTTGACAATTAATGATAAAAACTGTTTTCAGTTTTTAGTGCAGCTTAGCATTGATGCTAAAGTCTGTAAAAGTATTCTTGAAAAGATATATATATATATGTATCTCTTACATAGATGTACGCATATATTTATATATATATATATGTTTATATACATAAAATATTATCCCAAGTGTAAAATACACTGCAAAATACTCCAAACATTTCTACTATTGGTAAATAGTAAGTGCAGGTAATATACTTTTAAAGGAAGTCTATAGCTCTATAGAGTTTTGTTAATATTATACTTCTGCTACAAAGAAAAGCAATGAAGAAGTTGTTAAAAAACTTTGTGCAAAAAAGCATTGATAGTCTATATGGAGTAATCTCTTCACTGCTATGCTTTTTTTAAACCTTTTTAACCATAGTGTGGCAATCTTTCTACCAGTAGTGCTGCTTTGGTTGCATGAGTGGAAACAGTGAGAGTAAATCACATATATATCCATGAATTAATCATTATGTCTACAAGATACTCATTTTCTGTCAGGTGCATTGCAAGCATAGTCTGTGATGCTCTCTGTTGAGAGGAGCTCAATTATAGTGTTACTTTTTTTTTGACCAGCAGTAGATCAAGTGCTGCTCCCAGATTACTGACAGTTAAAATACTGACAGTTAAAATACTGAACTGCTACTGAAATGAGGGTGATCAAATTTGGGCAATGTGAAACACAGGAAGCAGGGCCATGCTCAAATCTTATCATCACTTTTTTTTACTGATAGTCCTGGTGCGTAAATTGATTTCAACATGAGAGTTAAAATACATGTGGAAAAATATTTTGTTCACTCAGTTTCAAAATTTAATTGCAGCTCAAGTGACTTGTTTCTCTGAGCTTTTAGCTATTGCCAGGCAACTAGCAATGCAGCTCTCCTGTAAATCCCTAGGGTAGAGAGGCAAAGCTGGTAGAGGTTACTGTTTGCCTCTGTGCCTCTTTGTCCTGGTACCAACTCTGATTTGTACCTATTCCTCTTCCAGACAGTGTTAAGTGGGGGTCTCAGTCCCAGGAGGGCTGGAGTCTGAGAACTCCTGACTGTTTTGTTTGGGTGTTTTCCTTTTATGGTGGCAAGTCCACAACACAGAGAGCATCCTACCAGGTCCTGTCACTTTTGTGTGACTCTGCTTGCAGTTGGTTTGTGTGTTACTATTATCGTGGCTAATGCAAGTCAAGCTGTCAGCACAAAATCACAAGTAGTTCAAGAACTTTTCTCTCACACCATGTGGAGGAAATCACACAACTGAAAAAGTGAAACTATATGAAGCTTGATAAGTTTCCTGGAGATCTGTAGCTCCAGCCTCCCTCCAAACCAGCGCATGATAACAGATTTTAAGGACAAAATCCTGTTGTGCCACTATTACAGCAGTGTGGATATTGGTCTTAGGGTTTAAGAAGGGGGTTGGCAAAGGTGAAGAGACTGTAGTGGCCTTGATCTTTAACTTAATAATTAATTTTTAATATACTTGAATTTCTAACAGGAAAAGTGGCTAGTGATTTCTTTCAGTTATGCTGACTATTTACCTCCTTCCTCCCCACCCACCCTTAGATCTGGAGGAAAGGCAATGTTTTCAGATTAATAAGGTCTCTGGCTATAAAAGAGGGATATGGCTTGAAGTGGCACCTGATTTCAGCAGGGTCTCTCATTTCAAACACCTGTTTCAGTGCCAGTGTTACTCATAACGGTATCTCCTTATTCTTTCTGACGTTGGTTGGCTTTCATGACCTGAAATAAGCATCTCTCCGAGGATGCTAGTTTAGATCCTCCATGTATTGCACTCTTTTTGGTTTCTTCAACTATGTTACAGAAAGTGAATTGTTTAAAAAAGGAGGCGGTATTCAGTGGGCATCAGCTTTTGAATCAAAGATCAATATATTATGTCCAATGGTTATATTTTTATCTTCAATAACCTATGTTAAACTTTTTCTATCAGTTCTTAGAAAAAAATAAAATCCAGCATATACTTCACTGCTGGAGCTTGTTCTTTAATTTAATTAAACTGTATTGTTGCATTTCCTGCCCTCCATCCTCTTTCTCATTCAATATACTTCCCATTATCCCTTTCATTGAAATTACTTCCTTCTTTTGTCAGAAACTCTCCCAACACTTCTTCAAAGGTGGAAAAAGAAAGGGTTTTTATCAGCAGTTTTAAAATGTTTTCTGTGTTGTATTCATTGTATTGAGAGTCACAGCAGTGACTGAAACCCAAAAAGCCCAGTAATGGTTATTATTGCCTATACAGAACGGAGACTTGACAGGGAATCTGGGCAATGCCCTCATAATACTGAGCACTGATACTTTATTCCTTTTGTATTTTGTACAGATCTCATCTCTACCACTGCATACAAAAGAGAGCCTCTGAAAAGATGTCCTATTTATGAAGAAATAGATAGCCTTTCCTTGAGAGGATTTTTCTTTTTAAAACTTTTAATTGCGGATAAAATAAAAGCACTGTAAATTGAATCTGATTTGCATGAAATTGCACTGGCATGCTGGTCGTGTCCTAACTAAGGACTCTCTATTAACAAGAACATTTACCATGTTGATCCTTTACCAAGGTATTCATGGAAAAAAAAATGCAAGAGCCCTCCAGTGGCCAAAATAATGCCATAAAACTTGTTGGTGCTTAACCAAGGCCTGTCTAAGCTCTCAATAAGCTTTTGGTACTTACTGTGTGCTGTGACCTAAGTTTATCATGCTGCTTCTCTTATCTTTCATTGTTATCCTTTGCTTCCTTATTTTGTTCATCTGCTCTTCTCGTATTTCACTTAGATTGATTTTTTTGAAGAATAAGTCTTATTTTCATTAGATGTGTATTGCCCCTGCTTCAGTAGGACTTCTATTCCTCTATAGGGAGGGACTATTGATACTCCTGTTATATAAATGGCATAGTTATGTCATAGCTTGTTTTAGTGATACTGGAACTGTGTTGTATGGATCATATTGTTATGTCAGCCTTTCTGTTCTTGAATTAGAAGAGTACTTCTTTAGCTGGTGCTGACTGTGGACAAACACGGCTGATCTGTGTAAAGTTGTCAGGTTAAGATATCTGAGTTTTGGCTAATGAGTTCTTGAAGACCAGGAACGTACCTCTCAGTATTTTCTAATAGAAAATAATTTCTTTCTAAATAATCTAAATATTATATATGTCTAAATATTATCTATTTCTTATCTTACTAATGGAGTATAAGAGCTGATAGAAAAAGATGCCTTTAAAATGTCTTGAAAGGTTTTGATTGCAGAAATCAATTATTTGCAATGGGAATTCACAAAATTACAAAATACAGCTCTGTTACTGGTGTTTTAAGGTTCTCTTTTCCTCCTGTGTTCACTTTGCTACTGCAGACTTTTGTATCGGTCAATCCTTGCCTGTTTTTTTGATAACAACTGTTCACCCAAAACCTTGACTCTTACTCCTGTCAGATATGACCTTGTCTTATCCCTAATCTTCTAGTCAGGAGATATTATGGGGCATAGGATAGTGACTCTGTATTACAGTAGTGACAGTATGTTAAAGTTCACACCGGTGTCAAAATGGTATTCCCATAAAACCTTTCTGATAGCTTTTATATATATCAAGACAATTAAAAATAATGATTTGTGGCATTTCTACCAACTGTTAACTTCTAATTTGGGCAAAAATTATTTTGTAAAAACTTTTAAAAAAATCTAAATTATTTATTTTAAATCTTCATCTCTAGCAGATAAATGTATAGAAAATGAGAAATTCAATGCCAGTTTTTAGCAACACCAGTATACTTCTAGCATGTAGAAGAACAATTGTTAGTGATCAAACTGCTTTTCACTTAGATGCCACTGTATATCTTCTACTAATTCAGAAGAATCTGTGTGGGTTCCAGAATCATGGATTTACAGCTTTGGAACAGACTGGAAATCCATCTTGTTTAGAACTGTATCAGGGACTAATACCAGAGGTTCCAGAGTAAGACATAAATCCTAGAATGTGTTCTCAAAAGTCCTAATGGCTGTTTCAGCCATGTTGAGGTAAAATTTGCAAACCTTAAATGTGATAATCTATTGGCACAAAACCATGTGACAATACTGGTGCCATTTTGCATTAGAATGCAAATTTGATTAAACTGGAATATAATTACTTTGGAATATCTCTTGCAGTTGGAAATTAAAGTCTTGGAGAATGTTTACCAGCAACATTGTAGTTGACATGAATGTGGAAAGGAATGCAGAAGTGTTGCCTTTCATCTTAATTTCTATATGGAAGCTTCTGAAACTTTTTCTGCCATTCCATTAATTATCTCTTTGGCTGGTTTTTACTTCCTATTCTACAGTAATCAGCTACAGTAATTATTTAAATAGTGAGAATTACTGTAGAATACTGTAGCATTCTATTTCAGCTATGTAATTGTGAAATCCTGCAAGCTCCAAATGTTCCCTGTGATCAATGTGCCAGTCTTGTGTTCAGCATTTTCCACAGCCTATTATATGAAATGGGAATATTGGAATTCTACTAGCAGAAAGTTGTGTCAGTTAATGTTTTGGGGTCCCTACTCTCCCCTCAGCATTATCTGATTGAAAAAAACAATTTTAACCTAATTAAATGCGATGTTATACCTTATTATTCCTTGAGACCCATGTGCTGATTAGAGATGTCTGGTTTAGGTTTCTTTGTGCTGTTATCTATAACCTTGTTTGTAAGTGTTTCATGATTTTGTCATCCCAAATGTGTTTTAAAATATTATTATTGTATTGCATTTAACTTTTGTGTCTGTGCATAAAGTGAAAGTCAGGAGAAAAGCAGGGAATTCCCCTGGCTCTCTAACTGCATTTGAATTTAATTTGCCCCTTTCATCTCCTCTTTGTCTTCTCTGTTTAAATTGCAAGCCTTTTGGAATAGATTCTCCTACATACTTCATTTGTAATGTGCCCAACTCCATTGTCAAATGACCCTTAGTCTTTTCAGTAATAAACAAGATTTATAATAACATGAGTTTAAAGATGATCTGGAGACACAAAAGCCCTAATTATGCAAGGGTGTGTGGGGGTGGTTGGGGATGGACAGTTGGAAACCTCTTTTAAAAACACTTGATTTCTGCGCAAAACATTAGGTTCATGTATTAATCTTCAATTGTATGCAAGTTTCTGGATTTGTTACCACACTGCAAGAAAGAAAAAGATGCACAAATAGTAATTGTGAATATGTCATTTATCTGATATCTCTTGGCAATGTCATATCAGTTCAGCTGAAAAGACATCTAAAACCCTGAATAAAATAAATGTTTTTTATGGGGTAGATAAAAAGTTGAACTTTTTCTTCTTGGGACACAGAGATTGAGGAAGTTGCTAAATAACCGGTGGATCACTGGTAACTTGTGAAAACCTAATCAACATTTGTGTCTTATGAAAAGCTTACCAACAAAACACAGTGTTCTTGTTGTGTGGGTGACAACGCTCCATGATGTTTTCATCAAATCCACATCTTTTTGTTGACTTTCTATTGTATTTTACATTTTAAGTGATTCAAAGACAGCTTTAAGGAACAGGTCTGCCCTCTCCATCTAAATAGATGGATGCCTTTAGCAGTGTTTAAATTAATCACTCAAGCATTTTAGTGGGGATTGGTTTTGTTTAAGGTCACATTTGAGTTTTACAGGTGTTAATTCAGAATTCATGAAACTAGTAATTTTCTACTGGTATTTCATAGTACCCTACATTGTCTCCATTTGCTTCAAATTTTTAATGTTAAGGTCAATTTTATTGATTCTCTGGATCTATTCTTCCGTTGAATTTTTACTAGGCACATACAGAAAGGGTAACTAATCTTAGTATCTTGTGTTCACAATTCTGTTTAGCATGAAATCAGTAACAGATATATTAATTATAATAATCTGTTAAATATATTTTACCTACATGTTAATTATAGCAGACCATTCTCATTTATTTTTCTGGGTAGGCTATTAATTCAACCCAGATGGTACTGCTTTTTCAGACTGTAACACTCAGTGTTAACGGAATAAATCATGTTGCCAAGATACAGGAGCAAAAATGTTATCACATCTGAATAGGTTTTAAAATGATATAACCATGAAAGAAACTTGCCTTTTAATCAGGGAAGAAGCTTACTTGGAACAGGGTCAGTAACCCAGGCCTGCT
Source organism: Pachyramphus minor (assembly GCA_013397135.1). Classification (NCBI taxonomy): domain Eukaryota; kingdom Metazoa; phylum Chordata; class Aves; order Passeriformes; family Tyrannidae; genus Pachyramphus; species Pachyramphus minor. The sequence continues at coordinate 189,307 of VYXB01006185.1, forward strand.
TTGTGAGACGGGAAGAATTACTTGGAAGTACAGGAATTGCTATTGTATTCCAGAATATTAACCATTTTGAGAAAATACCTTTTTTTCCTGCCTAAATTAAGCAATCTAAAAGACATGGTGTAAAATCATTGTCTCATTTTACTTGAGCAAATATTGAGTATTGCTAAAAAACTTCACACTCTTCAGTGGAAGGCATTAGAATGCCATGCTTACTGTTGGCAATTCCTGTTTAAATGGAGGGAATAATATATAACCTAAAAGAATATGTGAAAATTTTGTGCTCCTCACCTTCAATTAAAAAAGATATTGATATCAGTTCCTTTCTTTTCCACCTTTCCCCTGCTAATGTGCAGTTCTCTGCTGGCTACAAAGAGTAGGTGTTTTACTTTGACATGAAACATGTTTTAGGTGACACATGACTTCTTGAATAACTCATTTTTTAAATTCAGTCTCCCCTCCTACACAGATTCATGCACACCTCCACCGTGTTTACTTTCACAGTGTCTTGTGATTCCAGTTTTTTGGTTTTTTTACTCTCATTAGGCATATTCTAGAGACATAAGCTGGATCATATTTGGGTATTTCAAAGCCCACTACTTCAGCTGAATGAATCAAGGTAATCCTTTAGGAAATAAGATTAACGTCACCTTTAGCTTTTCTTTTACCTTATAGAATAAACAGGTTTTGAATGACGGGCAGGGAGTTTTTCATTTAAATAAACTTAGGTAACCTAGTTAGGCTGAACACACACTCTTTCTAAGTATAGTGAAACAGACTGTTCTCATTTTCTTACTGTTATAAAAACTATATTGAATAACACTTTTAAGTGTATTATCTGCTCGTGTCCAGAAAGAAAGTGATGAACTTGAGAAACCCTAAAACTTATGTATTCAGATCTTCTTGGTGTCTGGGTGTATTTACCAAAACACTCTGTTAGCATGATGGAATAAAATAGAATAAGTTTTCAATCTTTTCAGAAATACTCCCTGTAAGTGTTTTGTGAGGAGTTTATATAGGGTGATTAAGTACTGACAATTATTTTTTGAACCTTTCTAGGCAGTAACAGTTTCATGGTTCAGTAGCACCTTTGGGACATATGTTAGAGATACTAACTCAATAGTCAAGAGTAAGTAAGGCAAATAAATACCTAAAGTGTTGTTAATTTCTTGATCATTTCAAATAATGTGATTTTCTGTATTTTGAAAGCAAAAAAGCGAACCTTGGCTGTGACTTGAGACACAGCTCTGTATGAGTTATACCTCTTCATTACCATGAAAAAAGGATCAATAGTTGTTTTATGTTCTCCAGTGGGAACCCTTACTCCAGAATTCATAATCAGCTAGTATATTGCTTTACTTACCTATACTTTTTAGTATTAGAAATAGTATATTTTAAACTCAGTTGTAGATACCAACCATATAAAATGGGGCTGTTTGCTAATTGCTGTTAAACATGCTGTTAATTGGTTTGCTTGTTGTAAGTCTGATCGTTCATCTCTAGGAATTAATCTATTTCATTAAGGAGAGGTGAAAGGAGATACTTGAGTCCCAGTCTTAGGGATTTAAAGGAGGAGATAAAATAGTCCCAGATCCTTTTGTAGACTTGGGAGAACTGTAAGAGCAATTTCAATATCCTTTTTAACTCTCTGTCGCTCTGGACAAAATGGGGTGAAATTATTAAAATATAATATTCACTGAGTATGGTTTGGTCCTCCAGCCACTATAAAAGCCTTGAAAGAAACAGTTGACACGTTTCTCAACTCCCACATTTGTAGAGCTACACAAGGCCCTTAGCAGGAATTAGCATAATATACAGTCCTTTGGATGCCTCCATTAAGTTTGTTGGGCCAAATTTGACTTGTACAACAGCAGAAGGAAAGACCTCTGGGCTAAAAATGTCCCACTGAGTGCAGTACTAACCCTCAACTTGTAAGAAATGTGCATGAAAACAGAATAAAAAACAACAACAAAGCCAAAGCATAACCTAAAACATGAATTAGAACTAAGGAGTATTGCTAAGTTAACTATCAATAAGAAGTGCAAAACCACTATATGGTTATGAGTAGCTTTTAGCTAGGGAATGTAAAATCTTAAATGGCACAGATAACGTCAGTCTGAATTACCGTTTTCACAATGACACAGATGTTAGGATAAGGAAGCATAAATGGAAATTAAAGAGAAACAAATTCAGAACAGATGTCAGGAAACATTTTTTTCATGCCGAGAATCACAAATGTGTGGAATGGCCTACCAGGCAAGATTGTTAAGGCAAAAGCACAGGGGACATTCAAGAAGTGATCAGATGGCATCATAGGGGAATTGAGTAGTAAAAAAGGAAATGAGCATGCATAAGGCAAATGGTTTTAATTTAATCCCAAACAATGTCCGTGTTCTTACAATATTAATGCTTGCATATTTACCTTGGATAAACACAGAATTCTTCTGTAAAAAAAAAAAAGGCACAAAATAGTCTATTTCTGTTCAGAAAATCAAGACAAATTTGTCATCTTTTCTGTAATATCTGTAAACATCATGTATATAAGAAACACATTTTTTTTCTGTACAATATCTTTCTGTATTCCATGTTGGTGATCTGTAGATGTTAGTCATGAGGTCATAGGGGAACTTCTGAATAATTTTAGATATATTTCTCAGGACTGGTAGGTTGTTGATGTTGTCACTTGTCTTTTTAGGGTACATGCTCCCCTGAGCTCTATTTTTGCACAGTGTGCAGGTGGGAAGGAAGATATACTTCATCTTATCTTATGGGAAGAAGCAGATGTGTAATCCTCAAAGTCCCAATCTCACAACATTTATTCCTGTAACTTTGTGTTTTGCCTTCTCTGTTGATTTCAGTGGGGCTCTTCATGTCCATAGGTACATTTACAGTTGTTTGCAAGGTTCAAATGCTTTGTTTGACTCTTGTAGGACAGGCAAGTATCAAAATAAGGAGTTGTGCTTTCTGCTATGGACTTTTTTCAGTGTAGAGAATTCTAAACCTCAAATGTAGAAAGATACAGAAACTATAGATCCCAAAAGCCAGATCTAGCTTCTGAACACGGAATCAATATTTTGCATCATTTCTCTTTCCTGGGTTGAGTCCAATGGCAAATAAAGGAAAGATGAAAATAGAAAGCTGCTCTGACCTGTATTTATGGACTCTTTTTATTACCTTACTGAGCAATGAAAGTAGCTCTGGAAGTTCCTGTGATCACATTGTTTGCAGCTTAAAGGATCAGCAGAATAAGAAAAATGCTTACTTTTATTATTACTCTGTTCATTTCTCTACTGCTTCCCTGATGTTCTCACTGTTACTGTCATCCAACTGACCTCAGAGCCACTGCAGTGGGAGGATTCTTAAGAAGAGGACTATATAGAACAATAAAAAGGAGTATTGGGCACCTCTAGGAGCTCGGAACTAAAAACCGATCAGGATTTGTTCCTTTTCTGCTAAATAAAAACTTGGCTTAGAATTTTGTTTCTTGGATATAGAAGCTTGGCTCATGTGCATAATAATGTCATTGAAATTCAGTGTACGTGTGATGTGGTTTTATTTCCTCTCAACAGTGTTATTACAATAGTCTAAAAAGACCAAACCTTAACCAAGTAAATGGTGATGAGAACATAAAGGGAGTTATTTTGTAGATTTCAGAAAACCACATCCTCACTGTGTAAATTATCATGGCACTGTAAAAAACAATGACAACTGAAGTGAATAACATTCTTTTGCTGTCCTACTGGCTGGGTACTGGTTTATTGTCTGTTGTAACATTACTGCTTCTGTTATCAGGATTTTAATTTTGTGGACATAGGAATGTAATGGAATTCACCTAGTGGATAATTCAGTGTGACTTCTACTTTATCTTCACTTCTAGTATCATAAGTCCCTGATTTTTAAAGTAAATTAATCAATTAAACATCGATTTATATACCACTTCCCTTTAAGCTTCTCTTAGATAATATTTGATCAGTACATATCTAAACTCCTAATGTTTAAACAAATCATCGCCTTGTCACTTAGATGTAGACACAGAAAACTAAACAATACAGTGTTAACTTATCTGTTGCAGGATGAAAATGCTGTCTGGGCTTATCTTTTTTTAATGTGCTTTTGACATAAAACCGGTTCACCGAGTCACACACTGAGAAATTCAATATCAGAATGAGCTTAGTGATTTACTAAAATCATGTGTAAATCTCAGAGTCATATACTGTGTATAGATTAGGAAATACAGAGAAAGAGGAAGAGAGATGTAAGAAAACAAAGCAATAGAGCTGTGAGATTCTGCAGTTTTAATCATAATCTTATGTTGATATTCCTATTTCCATTATGCTTGGCAGCAAGATGCTGTTTTAACTTTATATTTGTATTTCATTATCAGCGTCTGAAACTGAATTACGGTGATCCATAGCAACATTTTCTTAATTATGTTACTATCAGTTAATTAACAGTTGTACAACACATACCAGGCACAGATTAGACAGAGAATGAAGACACATCCAGTGTCACGGAGAATAGGCTGCGATTTTACAAATGAAGATGTCTGATAGAGTTCATCATCAGTTCCCTCTGACTTTCTATGAGAACTCAACGTGCTTCTCCAGCACGCTTTGAAAATCCAAACCATAGAGTGAAGGGGTCACTCCTACAGCACTTCTCAGGAAACTGAATATGGCATGTACACTCCCTGGGTCAAAATCAAATTGTGTACTGATTTTACAAAACTGAACCATAAGACCGGAAACAACAGAAAGGAGACAAACTTCTTAGGGACATTGAATGCAGGTATCAAATTCTTACATGTTTTTGCTGAGTCATTTGGTGCCACAAAATTTTATGCAAGACCTTTGTAATGTCTTACCCAATAACTTCTGTTCATTGTAGAACAAAAAGCCCCACATTAACCCTTACCTATTATTGTTTCTGTATTTCCCTCCTAAAGGTAAGTCTCAAAAGTGACAATGTTAAAACCTATAAGATAAAACCTTGTTTAAGATAAAAGAAGATTTTATTTTTAGGCAATAGGAACAATGGGCTAAACATCTCTGAGTGACACCTTGCCACAGATTCATCCAAGGATGATTTTGAAGTGTATTTGAGAAATGTTATTTCTTATATACACCTATTCAGTAATGTCTAGCTGGTGTGTTAGAGGCAACAAAATTTTTATTTGTTTGAAAGTACCTGCAATTCCAAACCATTCTTGTCTATTTTCATGATTTTGAACACAAAAGGATGCATTCCTATATGAGTAGCAAGATATTTTAAATAATGAAATATAATTCCGTCAACACCGTGTTCTCCTGTTATTTATTACTCTACTAAATTATCTACAACTGAGGACATCCAGTTTATAATGAGATATCTGATGATTTATTTTTGAAAAAAATATTAGCTTTATTATTTATTAATTCTAGCAGTATTCCTCCATGTATACTCCATAAATATTAACATATCTGATGTCTCATAAAGATACGATGAAAATAGCATTATGCCTGATGTATGAGGGAGATTTGACATCTCGTTTTTATGTAGTTGGTCTTCTATAGCTTAAAGTATCAAGAAGCTAAATTAATTAAGAACTTGTGTCAAAAAAAATTAAAACCAGCTCTAGTGTAAGGATACTTGGAGATTTGCATTTGGACTGACTAACCATAATATTATCACAAAATTAGTAAAGTGGAAGACTATATTTTGTTCACTGGCAGAGAGTTAGAAAAATTGTAGAATCCCTTTTAAAATGCTGTATTGCTTAACAAATACCTACATGCAAATATTGAGAGCTATGTGAGGATATTGTGATATGTTCTCACGGGAGATCAACGGTTCTCCTAAAAAAAAATATAATAGATACTATTTTAAGTAATATCGAAACAGTACTACTACTGACATTTACTGTTTAAAAATAAACCAGATACCTCATCGTGATGCTATATGAATACAGCTGTTGTCTGAAACCCACAAAGACCATCTGGAATTTGAGATTTATCAGAAGATTATTGTTCAAGGTTGGTTTACCTCAAAAAAACAAGTCTTTTACATTTGTGCTGACATATCCTTTTGTAGAGTCTGATGTAGAGAGATTTTCTTTAAGCTTGTTATATATTTGATCTGATTAAGAACACTGCAATCTCTTTTATTTTGATATATGCAATTAAATACAGTACTGTCTTTGTAGGTATTTTAAAGCTAAATTTACATGTTGGTTCATTGTCATGTCTCCCAGGTTTTCTTTTCAGATAGAACACATTTATCACATGAACATTTGCAAATACACCATGTTAAATTTGAGATTATGAAGACTTAGAACAACTTAATGTTTATCTAAATTTTCCCAATTATAGGTAAGCTTGAAACCCTCAAAGGGACATTGTAGTGATTTGACAAATGCAAATTTAACACGGAATGAAAGATGACAGAAATTATTGGTATTATAAGTTGATCTTTCTTTTGTACTTTTGAACAGAAATCTTGTTTTTCCAAATAACTTGATACAGGTAAGTCAGCTAAAGGTTCATATTCTGTGGGGAGGAGAAGGCAGAGTTCCTGGTTACAGTTGCTTGACTGCGTATGGGTGAAAAATCCCAACTGATAATTTGGTAACAAGAGAACAATAGAAAAAAAGAGTAGCTTCATGGCTGTAACCAAAGCACATTATGTCAGGTACTCTATAAGGCATTTCACTTATTTAGTTAGTTTTCAAGGAAATGTAAACAGACCAATAGTACTTTGGTGAGCTCTGCTTTTATAAATGTGCATTATAGTAGTTGCAGATGTGTCTGAAGCCAGTGTGAAATTGGTGGATTCAAGAAGGCTTACTTGAAAACCTTAAAAGTAAACAGAACGCACAAGTCTAAGGGACTTGCATTGCATTTGTAAAGATTTATGTCAGCATGCTTGGTGTTGATTATTGCTTCTCTTATATCTCTTCTTCTTTCATTAGAGAACAGGCTGTGATTTTGGCTCCCAGCCATATCTTTTGGCAGGACTGGTAACGTAGAGATGGTGTGGGCATCACACACATCTTCGTGTGTGCGGCATAGGAGGGGTCCCTGACATTTGTATGCTGAATTGGAAAAATAGTGCTGACTTGACTTGCTACAACTGATATTAACTCAATAAAGCTGAATGTATTTGCATTTCAACATGTTGTGGTTTCAGGATCCCACTGTTTTTATATCACTATTCTTACTTACTGATAACTACATTTAAAAAAATTATATTATTGGGTTTTGTGACATAATATAAGGGAGGCATGTTGCAGCTCTTTAAAATGAGGAATGAAAGATTGGAGTTGCTGTGTATTTATTAGAACAAAAGGGAAAAGAATCTAAGTAGGATACACACATACAGTGTACAAAAACATATACATAGTCCATACAGGACACTGAATTAGGTAGCTGCTGCACACTTAAATGATGTTTTAAAGCATGAAGCTCAAGCTGTGACACTGTAATCACTGAAGGAGGGCCATGGAGCATTGAGCTGCACTGGCTGGAATGGAACAGCTCATTACTAATATGAGGTAGAATCCATGCATAAATTCAAGCCAAGAAACCTGTGTGTTTCCTAGGCATTATTGAGATGACAATCAGAGTGCAGCATGTGTGTCTGGAATTCTAAATCATTTTCTGGATGCATTTATTCCATATCCTTGGTATAAAACACCTACAAATAAATTCTAGGGCTCTCCAAAGGCTTGGATGTGTTTGCCACTGCTCACGTATTTCTGAAATGTATTGTCAGTCATTTGACAAAGACTCAATGTGAAATAACTGCCAGTTCACTAGTATTCCAGACTGTCACCTTCATTTTAGTTCTTTCCTGGGAGGAAAAGCATTCTTGCAGGTTTCTTTCTGGGGCACGAGGCTACAAAACATGACTTTCTTGAAGGGCTGTGGATAAGGGTAAGGCCACTGCTCCAGAGACTCAAAGCTAACCCTAAGCAGCAAGTTGAGACACTTCTTTTCTGAAGTGAAATTAAAAATTGAAAGCTACTTTGACCATAATGCTGCTCCCCACTGGTGTTCTTATTTGCTATCATAACTTCATTTTGGTGCAGCTTACATCGTTCTGAAAAGCTTTATGCAAAGCTCCTTGGTTCTATAATTTTGTTTGCTTTTGAGTCAAGGCAGAGTTTTTTGTAGATACTTTGTCCAGTATACACGTTATATCAGTAAAAATAACTGAAGTGACAAAACTTGTTTGTGTGACAGTTTGGCACAAAAGATAGAGGAAAGCAGGGCAAGGATGAATTGAATTCAAGATGTGCTTTTCTCCAGCTCAGAATAAAGAAAGGATTCGTTTAATCCATTTTAAAACCAAGAAAGTTATAACACAGCATAATATGAAACTGGAAGTACACTATATATTATAAAAACAAGAGTAGAAGGATTCTAGTCTGTGACTTAACTAATATATCTGTGTGTATAGGTTTTGTATATTTTGAGAGATTCCTTTTTTTAATAGCAATTTTGTAAAGTCTTTTTTAAATATTGGGACTTTGATTCATTATTCCTTGATTTCTGCATTGCATGCTGCTAGAACAATATAGAAGTTGAATGAAAACAGTCGTGGATCAGACTTTCTTGAGATTTTGCACAAGTACCCTTTTATCAGTACTTTCTCCAAACTGAAGGTTGAACATGGTGTCTTGGTTTGAGAGTGACAAACAGAAAATGCGCTCCCAGATTTGTATTAATATATGAAATGTATGAGTTACTTTAGAATACATTTTGTTTACTCTTCAAATGGTGTTACAGCCTTGCAATATGTCTGGTTTAGGCTTTTTTTTTTTCTTATGTAGTATTTTTTGAAGTGAGAAATAAAAGACCAGTGTAATTATTTGGGCCTCAGAGAATTGTGGCAGGAAATGTAAGTATAATTTAAATATCCAGTAGATATTTGTTAACTGTGATGCTGTTGAGCCAAAAATAAGCTTGATTAATGTGCATCTATCTAGCCTTTTTAAGGATTGTGTATCAAAGGATAAAGCACTCGCATTTTGTACAAAGTATGAGGCTGCAGCCATATCAATATCGTTATAATTCCACTTCTGATCTTTTCTCTGAGTATCTCAACTTTCCTTGGTGGCTGGCATCAAACTTTCTGAAAGAGATTATTAATATCCACATTTGAGTTTGTGAGAAATTTCATCTGAACTTCTGTCTGTGTTATCTGATAGAAGAAACAGTCTGAAAAAAGCATGTTAGCTCTTTTTATATTTGAAGTGTAAGAGTAGAATAGGATACAAAAATTAGAATATTCTGGGTGTATTTTGTGATCACTTACAATACAAATTAGAACAGACTTACTGGGTTCTATTTGGCAGAAAATGGTAACATTACCCAAGAAGGCAGATATCATGTCTAAATATGGGCAGGGATAAATGTAGCCAAAAAACCAGTCATGGATGCAGATGTCCCTGCTGAAGTTTTTGCACCTGGGCCGTTTGGTTTCCAAACTGACCTCATGACTGGCCACAATGGCTGCCTTCTCTTCAAGAGCCAAAAATGGAAGAGGCTTAAGTGGGTCCATATGGCACACAACAATTGACAGCAAAGATGCATTGCCAACTTGGTATTGCAACTACAGTTTGTATTTCAATGTGCTGTGGAATTGGTTCACTATTCACAGAAGAGCAAGTACTGCCAGGAGCAGCTTAATCTATGAATTTATCTAATTATGTCCTAAAAGCCCTAGAGAACTGCAGTATGATTTCAGATGTTGTGAGATGAAGCCAAAGTCAATTTAACCTGAACTGTGCAAATTCCCATTTGCATCCAAAATCAAGAATTTGAGCTTCCCTTATAGATGCGGTGGCAAGCAAATAGAAAGTTTTACCGTACTGAATCCTTCGTACAGGAAGCAGAATATACCATCACTTGACTTCCAGGAGTTAAAGAAAGATGATAAAGTATTACAAATAAGCTATTAAATACTATTATCTATGACCTTGAACAACTTTTTGTTCTTTCTCCTTTCCACCTTGGACTTCATAATAGAATTTTTTAAAGCAATGATACACATCTCAAAAGAGTAAAAGTATAATTCCCATGAAGCTAGAAAATCAAACGATATTACTGTAAAATCCTTGTAATAGCCTAGGCAATAACTTGACTGTGTTTGAGTGCTCTAGCTCTGTTTGTTCTGTAGTTGTTCATTATGTAGTTTTATTGGTTAGTTTTCCCTTTTATCGTCTGTTGATAGAGGGTACTTAACTATTTATGAGTCTCTCCAAGGGTGAAGCTTGCTGTTTCCTGGCTGGAATTACAAGGAGAGGAACATAATGGTACTGGGTACTGTAACACCTGTGTATATTTTTTCCATTGTGATATCTAGAAAGATTTATGTGAGCCATTCTTTCCACCTGTAAACAGCCACATAGCTTGGGTAGGACATTGCCTTGTGACTGTGCTATTCTTGTTGACTCGTGGAAGATATGAACCAAACACATATTTGCATTTGATAAGCCAAGTAAACACCTGTCCCTGATATTATACTTGAACCAAATCTCCTCAAGGTTTTAAAAAAAGAAAATAAAAAATTGAGGGATGTGTTTAGTTGGTGTAACTCTGAACATACTGCTTCTACTTAGTAGTGCTGTGGTAAGATAGTCTTCCATCAGAATTTATTTGGCTCAGAGTTGAGCCTAAAAATTGGCAGTAATTAAAAAATTTCTGATAGTTTTAGCTGAGTAAGCAGCATTCATTCAGTAATATTTTTTTTGTAGTGTAGAAAAACCCATTTTTCCAGACTTTGTCACTACTATTTAGCTTGTGCAGCTCTTTTTTTTCACCTGCCAGTGAGTGCCATAAGCTCACATTTAAATTTGTCATGTTTTCCTAATGATATTTTATTATTCACCCCTTTCATCTTTATTCAGAAAAGTGTTACTTCCAAAAATCCACACTTCCAAACTCTGGGCACATATAGCCTTACATAGTCAACATTTTACAGAGCTGCTGCAAAGAACAGGTTTTTAAATAATCTTATTGCAAAGCCTGTGCAGTTATGCAGATGACATACTTACCAGGAATGGAAAACTTAGACTCACAGGATTTTTACAAGTTCAATAACGTTCATCCTGCCATCAAATTCTCTCTGAAATGATTCTATACCTACAGTGCTCTCTGAAGCACTCTGTAAAGTCTTTAGAAATAATAAAAAAGTAAATCTAATAGCCTACAAGCAATAGTACAGAGAAGAAATCTCTGCAAAAATAGCAGTCAATCTATACACACCAAACTGTTTTTAATATACAACAGAATCATCAGACATCAGTGCCTGTGCCACAAGCAGAGTGTTTATACCTATCTTATTAATATTAGACTTCTATTCAGTGAGGCTACTCTCCTAAGAAAACAGAACATATTTTTGAGAGGCCAGCTAAGTTCATATAAGGAATTGCTTCCATGCAGAAAGAAACTCCATAGATTATAGAAGTCTCATTATGACATACAAAGAAAAAATCATTAACCAGTTAATGATTTTTTATCTCTATAAAATTTATATTGTGTAAAAATATATATTAATAAGACTTCACCTTGAAAGAAACTTCCCATAATATCCTCATCTAGCCTTTCACCAGGCACTCTTCTTCCAGTCATAATGAGAAATAAATTCCCTGCAGTGCAAGATTTACCAACTGAATGGTTCTAAAATGAGAGCTGAGTAAAATTGTAAAGATAGTTGACATATTCCACTATGCCCACAGTAAGTAGCCTCTCCCAGCACAAACCCATGAAAATCCCTGAAATACTATATACTTTGCCACTGTTTGAAACTCCCCAGTGATATTAAATAATCACTACACATGAGAAGGATATAACACAGCTAATGAGATGTAGATAGGAGTATAGAATATCCACTTACTTACTGGAAAAATTCCTGACAAACTAGTTACTTCTCTGATAAGTTTATAACCTGTCCTTTCTTCCAACCTCCTGTCCAGTTAATACGCTATGCCTCAGGTACCTCCCATAATTTTCTGTCAGCAATTTTTTAAACCAATAAGTATCAAATTAAACCATAAATATTTATTATTTAGTCTTCTATAAACCTAAAATATTTTCTTCCCTGGGGCTTCTACCACTATGGAAACTTGAAAGATGTCATTTTCTGTCCATACTGCAAGGGCTGAAAAGAGATGATGTTGCCATCAACCAGAGTCCTCTTGTCTGTCATGAGGTTGTCATGCTGAAAAGTAGATTTAGATTGTGGAAAGGGAAGTAATGCCCAAATCTGAATGTTTTGTACTCAGGGATGAATGATGGAGAACCCCTTGAAGACAATCCATTTGGTAGTACACAACCAGCACAGAAACCAGAGATAGCAGTTCTCTAGTATTGATTCATCGGGTAAAAGAGACCAAGAGCACAAGGTGTGGACTACAAGAATTTGGCCTTGTGTTATATTCCACTGAGGAGTGTGTCATATGTCTCTTCTGAAGAACAAATGTAAGAAAGTCATTTGACCTACAAGAGGGGCCCCATCGTCAGCTGAATTTCACAAACATATATTGATCTTCTGAGAGATACCCCTGCCTTGAATAAGTGTGGGGAGGTTGTATAGTGTTCTCTTCCTTGGCTTGTGAGCTTGCAGGGAAGGGTTTCTTTCTCTTCTTCTAGTTTCAGTACAATATGACAGGGACAATGTTTCTTTAGTTTGTGGTGGAGGAGTGTGAGTTTATCCATTTGTAAGCAGGGTAGGGAGGGTCAAAGTGTTTGCTTAGGAGCACTGGGTGAAATGAGTACTGGGTGAGGGTGGTTTATACAGCTGGCACTGCTACAACAAGGATAGGATGATCTTAAGCAAGTACAGCACTACAGAGAGTATAGTGGCTCCAGAAGCTGTTTTGTTGAAATTCTATATTATAACACTTTCCACAGCTGCTGCAATACTTTCTTAATATGAAATAGATCTGAAAAGTAATTTGCTGGTTTTATTTATTATTGAAAACTCTTATGTGCGAAATTTGAATGTCACTTGGATATGAAGCTGGTATAGCTGTAGCTTTCCTTTATAAGATTTTGATTATTGCAGATGACCCTTGTATATTGCTTACGAATTCAACATCTGACTTGGACTTCTTGTGATCTTTTAGGAAAGGACATTAACCTTATTCAAAACAAACACAATTGTTTTATATTGTGTGCTGCTGTTGCTGTAAAAGCCCTTGAGCAAGGAAGAAAGGAGTATCTCAGTGATACTCACTGTTTTCTGTATTATTTTAATGCCCATAAATATATGCAACAAAAATAGATATACTGGGTTAAATTACAAGCTATTGGATGGGCAACTTTAATCTTGCCTGTCCTGTAATTGCCATGATTCAGCTGTGAGAATTTCATAGCTTAGTAGAAAAATGCATCTTTCCAATTGTTTCTGCATAGTTTTGTACAGCTCCAGTACTAATTTTGTTGTATATGTGAAGTTTTTTCTATTATGTATTGCTGAAACAAGATCAAGACTCTTAAGACATCTCAGGCTATACTTCTGTGTACATGCAGACCGTGCCACTGAACACAACCAAAAGCATTTAAAAAATAAATCCAGTCTACCAACCACTTCTAATATATTCATGAAGTAGAATTTGATGTGAAGAAAAGTAGTTGCAGAAGACAGAAAATCTTGTGTTAAGAATGTATTTACTTACTAGAAGAAAAAGATGCTTTAGAAGCCGTGTATTACAATTTTCCTGTGAGAATTTTCGTCTTGTCTTAATGTGTCAAAGATAAGGTTATTTTAGGATGTTTTGTTTAGTAGGTTCAAAATACCAATTTGCCAGAACTTATTAACCTTGATGTATGTCTAGTGTAGTAATAGACCATCATAATGCTATGTACATTCTAATTGTGATTTTAAAAAAAACAATATTAAGTGATCTCTTAATTCTAAATTTGTTCAAACGACAGATCAGTGTCAATAAAAGAGCAGTATTTATCACATACTTGGAGGCATGTTCATGTAAACTTAAAGGAAATGTAGAGACATTGTAGTAATGTTATTTTAGCATGGCTAAACAGAGAAATTGTAGATAGTCACTTAAAAAGGACCACAAATGACAGGCCTGCACTAAAGATTTCTGGCTACTTATCACTTGTGACAGTGGGCTGCTGAGTGGTTAAAGCAGGTCTCAGGACACTTTGTATGGGGTTCCTTGTATTTTGTACTGGTTTTCCATTCCCCTGCATTACCCCATTGTTTGAATGATTCTTAGGAGGGTCCTGGACATTGCACAGTAAGAGACAGAGTAGGTGCTCCCCAAATATGCTGAACAACTTAAGACTCTTCGGAGAGCTATCCCAGAGAATCATGACCAAACTCAAGTGTGAGATAATGCTGAAACCAAGGGAGACCTCTCAAAATTCCAGGTGGATCAGGAATGCTCTGTTGCACTTTCAATGCTGAAATGGCAGTTGTGGAAGTTTTCACGACAGGTTTGTACTTCAGCCCCTTCGCAGAATTCTTTGTTTTGGAAATATCTCTTGGTTGTCTGTGTTTAGAGATAGTTTGTCTATTTATAAATTGGGAAAATGGCAGTACCCCTTTTGTTCCACAGCAGTCAGGGTTATGTAGGTGATCATTAAAAAGAAACATCTGTTGGAGAATGTGCAGGCAAGTCTGTCTTACCATAAAAGCAAGAAGCTACCACACACTGGAGGAAAGAAGTGGAATGCAAAGTCTCACAGCATGTTCTTAAAGCTACTGTAGCTTCAGTTCAGCTACTTCTGCCACTGGTTTATGGGCTTTGTCCATTGTGCCTGTGGTAGTACCATTCTGACCTTTCCTTGGCCCATCTGGTATGCTTTTCAAATGGATGTTGCTGCTAACAATGCCCCAGTTCAAGCTCATGCTGGAGTGCAATTTAGTCATTGTTCACCAATGATTAATCAAGAAGAGATTTCATAATGAAGCCAGCATTAAAATGTATGGGCATGTGGCAAATCAGATTGAATGGCAATATCTCAGAATATATAGCATCATATTGTTAGGTTTCTTTTGTGGTTTTTGCTCTCCTGGGGACCTGAGTATAGACTGTGATATGCTGAGAGCCCTGTTTATTTTACATTTTAAATGATTAGTAGAAGATTAAACTTTCATGCTAACTGAAAAATATAATGAAAATGCTAAACTCTGGGCTTCCTATCTAAATATTATTAGCTTTTACGTGATGCACTTGGTTCTTTTGTTCTTGCTGACTCACAGTACATAACCTTTCTTTTGACAATGTATTTTAATTCCCTGTTCAGTATCCCCAGAGAAAAAGGCATTGTGATATAGTAGGGGAGGGAAGGATAAGAAATAACCTAAAAGATAAAATAATGGAGAAGAACTATTTTTAGATGCTGTCATTAAATATAAACAGAATTAAAAATAGTCACTAGCTGATGAGGAAGTGGATTATGTTAAGTGGCTGTGACTTTTGAATCACAGAAGGTAAGTTACAGCTAAAAGTAGCTTATATTAGGTAAATGTGTGCCTGTGTGTGTGTGTGTTGTAGCTTGTACCTGGTGCTGTCCTGTAGTAAGAGGCCAGGTCAATCCCACTTAGCCAGATCAACAGAAATTCTGGGATGGAGAAAACATCTAAACTTGTGGATATCTGGATTTTGTCTGCATTTTTGCCTGCTTCCATTGCAAATATTTAAAGGCTCTCTCAGGCTGCCCTCATGAAAGATTTTGTAGCAGGACTATTTCTCAAGCAAATGGTGATACAGATTTTCCAAAATAATAGAGTCCTTGATAAACAACAGCAACTGGTATTTCTAAACAACTACCCATTTTTAATCTCTGAAAAGCAAATAACTTGTCTTCATATGTATCTGATAATTCAGGCAAAGGTTTCCTACAGATACCAGGGAAGAGGAAAGTGAAAAGAAGCACTGTAAGCAATGAGAAAAGGTGATGACACTGTGGTGTATAAAGGAGAGAAATATAGAACTGAATACATAGTTAAATGTTCTATATACTTCAAAGAATATTTGTGAAGGATTATTTATAATGCTTTATCATTTAACAAGAAGTTCTGAGATCCTGCTTTTCTGTTGTCTTGAAGATACAATTTATTTAATCATTCTCAGAAGTCAGTAAAGGATAAAACCAGAAAGCAAGTAGCATGGTTCACCTTGAATTTGAAACAACAATCAGAGTTCTGACTTCAACAAATTGAAAAAAACCAGTGAATTCAAAAATGTTCACCACCAAACCTCTTGTTGCGATGGTCATCTGACTGCTGCTGGAAAATTATCCTGCAACAGAATATGTTAAGGAAAATGGGCAAGAGGTTTGCATTTGATGGAATACTTGTCTTTACAGCAAAACATGTTGTCTCTGTAGTTTCTTACAAGTAAAGTAGACACAGGTGACTGCAAATGCAAACTGTTATGAATTAATGGATCTGCATTTGGGAAAAAAAAAAAAGAGAAATTAAATTTACTTCTTTCCTTTCTGTTGTAGACAAGATTGTTATTTATAGACCCATGGGAGCATCTGATCCTTCTTTTAGTTGTCTAGTGGATGCATATCTCATTTCTAAAATTATTCCCAAGCATTAGCAATAGTCTTTCCTTGTATCATTTCAGGGAGTAAGTATGGATCTTCCTTTAAAACAGTATATATTTTGGAATAGTTTTATCCAAGAAAGCCAAAAGATTTAAACCTATCAGGGAGGTCTAAGAACAGTATATACTAAACTTTTGTGTCTCCATTAGGTTTTTTACATTATAGGCATCTGCTGACTTTCACTAAAATATCCCTAAACTTACCACTGTAAGACAGCTGAAAACATTTTAATCATCAATACACTATGGTGTATTGATCCCAAATCCAATGAAATCTTAATTTAAGTTAACAATATATCTCATTCCAAGAAATGTTTTTCATTAGATCCCTCATGAAAGACTTGGTTGTAGGGTATGAGTTCCCCATCTTCTTTAATATGCAGCAAAACCCAGCATGTTTTATTCAACGAGTCAGATCAGTGAGTGTATTCAGATTATAAATTTGTACATTATGTACAGACAAAAAACATACAATGCCAAGAAACTGGCAAAGAAATTTCCAGTTTGTGGGGTTTTTTGTTTGTTTGTTTGGGTTTATAAAAATAACTGTGGTGCATCAATTATTCCCTATTGCCATGGATACAAGTGATACTTTATTATATAACTGTACAGCTGTGCTCAGTTCTAATATGGAAAACAGACTTTTTCATCTTCCTATTTCATAGTTACTGAACTGAGATAATAACATCTCCTTTTATCTATGAAATCAATTTCTTTACCATTCTCTGAAGTATTATTGATTAGAATTTCATTAAGGCATTTATAACAAAATCTATAGTAAATGCTTCTGTTCTACTACAAGGATGCTATGGATGAAGGTCATTCTGTTACATACTGCATATGCAAAAAAGGTGTATACCAGTAAGAGTGCTATTATGGTTTAAAAGTCAAGCATTTGAAAACTACAGATTATTCAAATTCAGGCTATATTGTTTATATATGTGTTATGATGCAATTTTCAGTCAGATAAGTATAATTCCTAGACTTTAGTTCAGATTGTTCTAACAAGCAATAATTCTGACCAAAAAAAAAAAAAGTTGTAATTCTGGTATAACTTGACAATATATAATTCTGATGGGTTTTCCTGTAGAAATTATCACTGTAGTGTCAAAGCCTTCATGCACATGATTAAATGTTTCCTTACAGCAGCGCGGGACGTAATCCCATTTTACAGCAAGGGATCTAAAACTTAAAAAGATCATTGTTTCAAGATTGATACTTATATGAATTGTGAAATTAGAGGGGTCCATGACCTGATTTTTTTTTTTTTCCTAATGCTTGACCTGGTGTGGTATTTGAATAGTTCAGAGCCTTGCTCTTGCAGACCTGGCTCAGAGTGAGCTCCTGCTGGGAAGTGAGCCTCTGACACTGAGGAGTAAGCAGTCAGCAATATCCTCTGGGAAATTTGGTTTAGAACCACTTTTCTATTCAGAGAACAATAGAGCTCTTTGGGCAGATGCAGGACAGCACAGTTCTTCCTGAGTTACCTCCCCATCCCTCCAACACTTGCATCTTTGGTCTCCATGGTTATCAAATTATATATCCTGTTTAAAACAATACCCTGTTACTTCTAATATGTGACTGTTGAAACTTTTGGACCTGATCTATACCCCTCACATGTGTGACAGATTTCAGCTGAGGTATGTGCTGGTTATTATTCTTGGCCGTGTTAGCTATAAAATCCTCGTGATACTGATAGAATTAGACTACTAAAGTAAATAGTGTTTTATATTGTACAGGTATTTTTGGTATTAGTTTTAGAAAAGTAGAAATAAGTAGAAGTACCTTAAATACTGTTTTTGTTATAAATAAGGTACTTTTTCATTTGTATAGGACATTCAGTAGTAGTGCAAAGTAATAACACTAGTGAGAATGCAGAGATTCTCACAAATTACTTATGGTTGATGTAGCAGGGGGGAGAAAATGTTTGGAGAGTAAGGCCAGAATGACAAACAGAAATTATGGAGCTATACCTGGCTGTAGTTTTGGGGAAAAGTACAGATAGAAAAGGACTTTTACATATTTATTCCCAATATCATTAGTCTCAGGTTTAACATGTTTTTCTACATCTTGTCCTATTACATAATCGGTGAAGAATGTGAAAGGAGAAAAGATATTTTTCTAGTTACATAGAAGGGTATTTTTCTAACATTACAAAGGGCAAAAACATAAATTCAATCTTAACGGTCATGTGCTGCTTATATGCCAAAATATAAATGCTCCCTCATATTACAGTGAATTTAAGCAATCACACATCTTCTCTATTTTAGAAAAATTGGAGAAACTTACTGGTACCAGTTAAGGTGATACTCTGTATGTAAGTCTATATTTCCTTATTTTCATTTGAGTAAGAGCAGATCACAGAAAACCATACAAGTATGCAAATATATGCAGCTATTAATACTTGTAGATAAATGTACTGTTAAATTGATTATCTCTGTATGGTTACAAGCCAGCTCTTTACATATACAGAGGTATGTAATAAATTTTGTCAGTTTGAATGGTTTATTAGCTTATATAGACACTTCCTCTTCTTGGATGGCACTGCCACAAATGACATAATGAAAGAAATTAAACTTGTGGTGACCTGGTTTAATAACTCCACTTATGTTTTCTCCCAAGCACTGGAGATTCTTTGGAAAGAGTGATAGCTGTATACTCATGCACAAATATTCCTTCGGATGTGAGTTCATGTACACCTGCTTATGGCTACAGTGGCCCTATGGGACAATCCACTGAGGGCAGTAAAGGTGCTGCTCCAAGCTGCACTTAGGTGAGAATCAGCTCCAGTCCAGAACAGGAGGAATAGAACAGTGGCATAAAGTATTTTAGAATAAACTGCCTTAAGAGTTGTTTTTTCTCCTGCAAAATTCCATCACCTATTGAAAAATTGTCCTGTACAAGGCCATGTACAAACTAGGGCTTAGAGCAGACTTTATGCAGAGGACTTTGTAGGGAACAATTTATAGTGAAGGAATATAGACCTTTTACAGGATATCTTTCAGGATCTCCCTGAATATCAATTTATGGCTTCATATATCATAAGAAATAATTAGAAATGCCCTGTGGCTTCGTGTTAATGTCTCTGTGGTGCAATAGAGATCAGTTAGAGACTCTAACTGCAGATCATTGTTTTCAGTTACTAGTCCTTTATCCTGAACTTCCAGGCCTTTTAGGGGCAAGGTACCTGGAGAGAGATTCCTGCTGATGATAAGATC
>VYXB01006186.1:0-23070 GCA_013397135.1 Pachyramphus minor
TGCTCTGCTGAAGAGCACCAGAATCCTGGATGTGAAAAAAGGTCCCGTTGCTCACTGAGGCAGCACACTGGCTCACATTTACATCTGTCATAATCATTGCACAGCAAAAGCAAAATATTCCCAGCTCAGACGTTTTTAAAGTAGCTGTCCTAGTGAAGTTCTTCCAGGCCTGCTTTATCTCAGTACACCACAACACCTCACTATAATCTAAAGGAGAGGCTATAATCCAAGAGAGGCTGCAGATCAAACTTCCAGTGGTGCCAGCTGAAGCTCCTGTGAGTTTTTCTCTTCCATCCCACTACTCATAGCACTCCCATGTCTGCAGAGTGACATGAGCCTGTTCTTCACACTGACTAATTTATCAAGAAAACGAGGCAAGAAAGGAGAAGGGAGAATGAATCCATGGAAAGGCATGAAAAATCCATTTGAACTGGTTCTTGAGCATCCTCCCTACCTTCATCACACAGTTTGCATGTCCTGCAGTGTGTTAAACCATTGGGGTGATCTGTGTAGGTCCCCTCCACACAAGGTATGCACGTTGTGCTGGAATTGGCAGTGCAGTGCTTGAAAACCCGTGATCCTAAAAACCATAAACCATCCTCAAAGAAGAAGCTCTGTTAGCAAAGCTCAGGTGGCCAGGGGCCAGCACTGGCATCCAACCACACCTAAACACTACAGGTGAACTGTGGTCCCGGAGGCAGAGGAAGTCGCCCCAAGCGAGCGGGCAGGGCAGGGCAGGGCAGGGCAGGGCAGGTACGTACCCGCAGCACACATGGGGCAGCACTCGGTGCCATTGGGGTACTCGCCCAGCTCACAGCCCGCGGCATCCGAGCGCTCCAGCTTCGTGACCAGCACCACGGCGAGGACCTCGGGGCAGCACAAGGGCCGGGTTTATCCCCCGAGCCCCGGGCCGCCCGCCCGCTCTGAGGCGGCTCCCTCGGGGTCCCCCGCCCGTCCCGCGGGGCGGTTCCCGGGGCGGGTGTGCCCGGCCCCCCTCACCAGCCGCACGGTGACCCGGGCGGGCTCCCGCAGCCGCCACCCCCGCGGCCCCGCGGCCCGCGGCCGCTGCCCCATGCGGGACGGGGCCCGTCCCCGCAGGACGCCCGAAGAAACCGAAAGCGAAAGGTCGACATGAGGTACAGGAAGAGGAGAAGCAGCCGCGCCCGTCGTTGTGCCCCGTGACAGTCTCTTTGCTTCCTGCCGGGTGCCGCGGGGAGAGAGCTGGACCGAAAGTCAGTAAAATACCTCAAATTGTGACAAAACAGCCCCTCAAAACCTGGAACAAACCCCTCAAGTCGTGGCAAACCAACCCCTGAAAACCTGGCACAAACACCTCAAAACCCGGCGAACAAACCCAGCCCTCAAAGCCTGGAGCAAACCCCTCAAAGCCTGGCAAAGCAACCCATCAAATCTTGGAACAAACCCTTCATGTCGTGGTAAAAACCCCTCAAAACCTGGAGCAAACCGCTCAGGTCGTTGTACAAGCCCCTCAAATCGTGGCAAACAGCCTCTCAAAACCCAGCTCAGGGGGTCATTGGGGAAAGACCCGTGTGGAAGGAAGGAGGACTCAGGTCGGTGCCTGCGGACCTGCTGGGCAGGTGCAAGGTCTCCCTGCTCAGGGCAGGGGTCTGTGTGGGCAGGAGGTCTGTCTGCCCAGGGAAATGCTCAGCAGGATTCAGCCGAGGGAATCTGGGTGTCAGGAGCACTTCTTACCCCTTGGGCTGAGGGGGGACTCATGAGAATACAGAGTTCACCAAAAAACCCATTTCTTCAGAAGACTGGCATTAACCTTTGCCAGGGGTGCGAGCGGCTGCACATCCCTCAGAGGGACAGAACCACACACAAGTTGCACACAAATGCATTTTATTGCTCTCTACACACACAGAGACGCATACACAGTATGCACATCAGCCATAGGGCAGTCCCAGCACTGGGAGAAACACCATTCACCAGGAATTCAACTACTCAATACAGATAAAAATCATTATTATAATGAAAATGCTAAAAAAGCATAGCTTACACCCAAAATGTATAACATTGACAAATCCAGCCTGTTACCTACTACCTTTTCTTTAACATAAAGCATGAACATCTCTTTTTCTAAATTGAAAAAAGCATCAAAGAGTAGAAATATTCCACATAGTTTCCTAACTCCTGGTCATCCCTCCCTCTGGATATACAGAACTATGAAAGGGCCACAGGGGAGAAATCCAAACCAAACCCGTTTTTGATGCTGCACAATTGGTAAACAAACAGTGGGAAATGGATTTTAACCAAGTCTGCACGGACCAAAGGGAATAAATTTTTCTTCTGGAGTGACTGAGCCAACCTGAGTCACTTGTCAAGCCAGAGCAAAGCTGGTGGCTCTTACAGGGAATATTAGAGAAAATCTCCTACAGCAATTGCTGTCCATCACAATTGTAACATTTACAAACACCCTCCATTCTGAAGACGTTGCCCCTGCCTGGGCAGCACTGCAGCAGTGCCTACACAGCTTCCACACCAAACAGAACACCTCAACTTTTGCCAAAGGATCCCAAAAAGGTCAAAAGTATGGCATTCTTGCACACATAAGTGAAATACAGGGGAAAATAAAATTCCCTACAGCAGAGAGGATCAGAGCTGGACTATCAGATGCAGTCAGATCCTTCCTCTGGACTGTCACAAGTCCCTGCAGTGAGGACTCCCTGACTACCAGGGCCTCCAGAGAGGGCAGGTGTCCTTTGGAGACACTTGTTTCATGGGGCTGGCGTTCACAGGGCAGCAGGAGAGCTCCGGAGCAGCCGACTGGCTCTTCTGGAAATGGCTTAGAAGTTTGGTCTGGGTTTCAGTTCGGACTTTATGGAGAGAGAGGAAGTGGAAAGCTTCTTGCAAGCACCTGGAATAGCCCTCTCTGAAGTCAAACTGGGAGCTTTTATGGAAGGATCCTGCAGCTAGAGAAGGGAAGAAAAGAGGGAGAGGGAAGAAAGAATAGTTTAAAGCAGTTGTTTGTGGCTCAGGATTAATACAACTGTCACAGATTTGCAGTAAGAAGGAGAATGAAACAAAATTCAATACTCACTCTTCATCTGCAGCTGGCTCTGCTGCTTCAGGTAGCTGACAGTCATCTCCAGGATGTCAGCTTTCTCCAGCTTGGAGTTGGGCTGGTGCCTCTGGAACTCCTTCTCCAGGAGCAGTTTCAGCTGCTCGATGCTGCTGTTAATCCGGTCCCGGCGCATTTTCTCCACCACTGGCTTCCTCAGCTGTAAAAAGCAAAGAGAAAGACACCTGTTATTAAAGGATCCTCTCTCTGTCACCCCTCAGGGCTGTTTGGTGCCCATCCCTGCTCCTAAACCCTGTGGGGCAGGTTCTCAGCTGGTGTCAGTGCTCTGGGAGCAGCCGAGAGTTTGGCCGGAGCTGCCGGGCTGTGCCAGGACTTACTTTGTTTTTCTCCTTTGGTGTCAGCAGGTTGTCGGGCTCCAAGAAAACAGTGCTGGGAGCCATCTGTCCTGAGGAGGGAAGGGAGCTCTCGGAGTGGAATCCAGGAGAAACTTGTTGCTGGAAGCTGCCTCTGCCTGGTATTTATACTGCCCAAGCTCAGGGCGAGTCTGTGGGTCTGCAGCTCGGTGGCGTTTCCCACAGTCCGCAGCCAATCCGGGAGATGGGAAGCACAATGGGAGAAGCAGCTATTCTTGCATGCTCCAGTGGCAGTGAATAGCCTGCGGATAATGACCTTCTCCCAGATGAGCAGGTGGGGAGTGTGTGCTACGTGAAAGCCTGGGATCAGAGTTACGTGTCAGGAGCTGGGAAAGAGCTGGCCTTCAATGGGAAAGGCTGCTGACTAATGCCATGGATCAATAGCATTCCAGGGGCGGCCTGGGGTTCACAGGCAGGAGGAAGGAGGAGAAGGAGGAGGAGGAGGAGGAGGAGGAGAAGGTCAGCTGCCGATGGCGGGAAGGCTGCACTGCTCCTGGGAATGCACTGAGGCACACGCTGGAGCAGGGCCATGGCACATGGAGCAGGGATGTGGCACATGGAGCACGGATGTGGCACATGGAACAGGGATGTGGCACATGCACACATGAGCAGCTCCCAGCGCTCTGAGAGAAGGAGCAGAAATTCCTCAAATCCACTCACCTGCTTTCCTCAGTGAGCCAAAGGAATGGTTCTCCCTCAGGTCACTCAGGCACCAGCTTTGCCCACGGGAAATAGAAAACGGCCTTTCCACTTTGGCTTACCACAAATAAATATATTTAATTTTAAGTATACACAATTACAGAAAAGATTTTCTGGTTTGGTCATTGCTCTCTTCCCTCAGTACCTCATGTAGCCCTTTAGAAAACTCTGAAGCCGTGTTACAAGCACTTTGTGTTTCTGTTTCCAAATACCTGCAAGATAAATACATGTGGAGAAGGGTCTTGGGATGTTTGGGGATCAGCTCAGTCTCATGCTGCTTCTCACTTCCTCCCCAAAACACATTTTACTCTAATTATTTTCATTTAGTCTATGCACTAAGGAAGATTGGCTGCAGAAGAAATTTATATCCCTACCAAACTTATAAGAAAGCAAATTCCTGATTCCTCATTATTCTCCACGGGGCCAGTTTCCACACAGAGATGCTCAGGAGGTGTCTGCAGTGGGAAGAGCTGACAGTGTCCCTGTTTGTGTCTGATAAACACAGAACCAGGGATTCCTGTCGGAAAATTTGAACCAGATCTGCCAGCAATTCATCTGTCAAGTAATGTCAGGGCTGACGTTTGGGGAGCTCTTTCTGCAGTAGTAAATACTGCTCGTGTTTACATTAATATGTGTGTGTTCTTCTGCACATTAGCACGTGTGTGGTCACTCGTGTCTGTCAGTGTGAACACACACACACACAGGGCACATTTGTCTCCCTCTGCAGCTCAGTCCTGCAGGCCCAGGTAAGGTTTAAAGGAGCTCTTCCAGGCTCTGCCATTCCAGCCCCATTGTGCTGCCCTGAATGGGCTCCTTCTCTCCCTTCAGAGCAGCAGCTGTTGAGCTCCCCGTCCTTTATGTCAAGTGGTGGGAAAGCTTTTGTGACACCGTTTCACATGTTCTCCTCAAAGCCTGTGGATTATCTTTGAGCCCATGTAATGCCACCTCTGAAACCAATCCTGCTCTCTGCACGTCCCGCTTGGGGAGATTCCCTGACACAGAAACTCCGGAGCTGGAACTCGTTTCTTGAGCTCATTAATTGAGCACATGAGGAAGAAAAGTGCCAGTCCTGTGATCTGCAGGGTCACTGGCAGTTCTGCTACAGACAGTTGCTGTTTTCCTCTTACTTCTCCACTCAGTTCCCATATAATTACTGCACTAACTCCATGGAAACAGTCATGCCAACCTTACCCTCCTTGCTCTTGGTAGTGGTTGTGCACTGGCACCAGTCAAGGGGTCAGTGCTCGAAATTTCCTCTCCTTTTGGATCCAAACTGACCCAGAGCCTGCAACTGAGCAGGATGAATGTGAAACAATCTTCTGTGGCCTTGAGAAATTCCCTTTAACTATGGAGGCTGGGGGCCCCACATGTTTACATTACATGTGATAATAAAAATTACAATATTCAATGTATTATTGGGAGGTGAATGTAGCAAAACCTCCCTTGGATGCTGAATCCATTGAGGCTCCTACTCCCTCACTCTGTGTCACGAACAAATTTTAAAGCATCTGAAATAAAAACACATACTTTTTATATTCTCTTTTGTTTCACAATATGTGAGGGGAAAAATTAGCCAGTTATCGACAGTCTTGGAAGAGTTACTCAAATTAGGTGCTCAATTACCCAAAACAGATGCTCTGCTTTGGTTGGAAATCCTTAAGAAAGTGATAACAAAAATTCCATGGACTTTGCACTAAGGAGAATGAATTTGGGCTTACACACCTCCTCCTGCTTTCCAAACACACACAGCATTGCACAGAAAACTCATTAGGATCCCAAAATACTGCATCTGGATGTTTGAAATAGGGCATCAGCAATTAGCCTGCCCCCAGAATCCCTGCCAGATGTTATCCCTTGAGGAAGACTTAAAGATGCTGCTGCTTTCCCAAGTCTCTCAGAGATGCTCCCTGCTCCCAGTGCTTCCTGCGGGCCCTGCTGCCCAGATGGCCTTTTGGGAGCAGGGTTTCCCACTGCACACAAAGCAGAGCCAAGCACCGTTGCTAATGTGGTTTGTAGTTGGGCACACTTCCTTTGTGACAGGAGGGAACGGACTTAAGGGATGGTGTGGGAAACTCCCGAGGACGCAAACTTCCACAGCCTTATGTTGGTAAGTCACTTGGAGAGGTGAAAGCCTTGGGAGCAGGGACAGAGATGAACTGGGAATGGGAAAGACAAAATATAGGATATTTAGTTTGTGCTGAGTCCTACAGTCCTAGAGCCAAAAATAAAATGGGGCCAATCCCAAGGTGGGATCCCCCACTGAAGCCAATAGAGAATTTGGGCTCCAAGCTTTGCCCTGCAGCTCTTGTACCTCCAGAGCTATTTCCTGATCTCTGTAAATACAAATCAACTCTACACCTACAGCAGATTTATCAAAACCCAGCTGGCAAAATTTGAGGCTGATCCGGGTCTGTTTCCCATTTCTGTCACACAAGCAACACAGAGTAGTTTGGGAGTATAAATGAAAAGAAGAGCTTCCCCCTACTATTGCTGGTATAAAACCTCACCTAATTTCCTTAAAAGCCAGGCCCAGCTCCCTTAGCTCCATGTGAGTCCCTCATGGTCCACAGGAATCCCAGGATATATTGAACAAATCAAAGGAGTTGAAGAAGCAAAGAGGGGGTGTGGTGTGGCTCAGACGCCTCAGAACAGATCTAAACCACCTGTGCCACCTTCAGTGGGACATTTACCTTTGGCCTGAGTGGTGGATGGGCACGATTCTGTTCTGCATCTGCTTTCCACGTCATTTCTTTCCTGCCCTTTCCTGCATTTCCTCTTGGCACTTCCCTGTCATTTCCCCCTATAACTCTTCCCTGCTTTTCCTCCTTGCCCTTCCCTGCATTCCCTCCCGCCCCTTCCCTGCTCCTCGGCTGGTGCCATTTCCGTCTGCCTGCACATCTTCCTTCCCTTTTTTCCTTTTCCTCAGGGTTTGCCTTCCCTCCGTGCAGGTTTCATAATCTGATTTTTCGATCTGTCACTCCTTTCCCCCCTGGCTGTCACAGGCAGATGTGCTTTGGGGACAGGGGTGTCTCCCAGGCCGGGGGACGCGGTGAGTGTGGAGTTCCCTCCAGTTTCCCACACTGCTCTCCCATTCAGGGCATTCAGGAGGAGGATAAAGGAAGTGTGCCATGCTACAAGCTGAATTAGAAATGGTGTTTGACTTCCCTTTGTGCTCCACAGAAACCTTGCTCTGGGCACACCATCTGCATAGCCCCTCACCGTGGAGAAAACCATTGATCAAGGCCTGTCAGCCCAGCTGGGGGAACTTGGGAAAGTAATTCCTTGTGCCACTTCAGTTCTTTGGGGCTTAACATCTGGCTGGAGGGGGAGGCGACAGTTGATGGTTTAACAGTCGTGCTTCCTTTCAAGTTTGGGATGCTGTTTTGATCCCTGATAAGCCTTTCTGAAATCCTGATTTTAATAACATGGAAAGCATCCAGAAGAGTGGGAATAATGCACTGGCTTTGCATTTTCAAAGTGCTTTACAAATACCAGCTAATGAATTCTCAGCGACCTCCTCTGTGAGATGAGGATGTATTATTAGCAATGTTTTACAAAGGCAGGAAAATGAGGCAGAGAGGAGAAAACCTTGGTTTCAGGATTTCAAGCAGCCTACAGGTCGCGGGGCTTCTCAAGTGGCTGTTTGAGACATCTGGTTTGCAAAGGTGCTCAGCACCCACTTTTGTTTTAGCTAGCTTTGGGTCTCTGAAAGGAGCCAGCTCACTTGCTTGTTGGGAGAATTTGGGATACCAGCCTGGACCACACTCACAGCCACACACCACCTAGATAAACAGACACCAAAGTTCTTTGCCCTTGAGTTCAGCAGTGGGGTTTGAAAATGTTATTACGTATAATTTCTTTAAGCCCATGAAATGGCTGGAAAGGAAGATGCTCTCAAATCCCTTTTTGATCAGGAAATACTTAATGGTGTGTTCAACAGAAAATAAATTCATCTCTGTAGAGAGCAAACTAAGTTTTAATTGATTTGTGCTCCTGCAGACCTACCAAAGCCAGAGATGTCCTCAGTCAGGATGGTGTGTCTGAGCAGCTCTGCCTGTCAGCACCATGGAATTCTGCTCCCAGCAGTTCTGGTTATGCTAGGCGGGGAGCTCCCTGGAGGAGAGGATGCAGTATGCCCTGAATTACAAGGCCTCCTGAGTTTATAAGGGAATCTGACAGCACGCCTTGCCCTATGGATGGTGATGAGGGCTGCCAACCCTGCCCTGTGAGAACCAGGGCCTGGCAGCTCCTGCCTGTGCCACTCTGCCAGTCCCTTGCCTGACTCAAAACCAGCTTTCCCACCTTCTGAAACACAGGGTGGGTGCCTGCTTTTACCAGACACGATCTCTTCATTCTGCTGCCCACTGAGCACGGCAAAGGTGCTCCTCAGGCCTCCCAAACCCACCTGCCTGGCCAGACAGGACCTGCCACAGCCCCAGGACACTGTCCCCAGGCATGCTCCACAGGTGGTGACTGACAGCTGCCAAGGAGGAGCTTACAGCCAAAACTCACCCCAAAACTCAGGCTGAGCTCGAGGCAAGGGGAGAAATCCACTGGGGCACAAGGGAGAGTCAGCTTCAGGTCACAAACTTCAATCAGGGACGATCAGAGAGGCTCAGGGGACCCCCAGGAATCCCATGCCTGTCATCTCTCCCCCCTCCAAACGCTGCCCTGGCTGGAGTCTGAGTGATTAAATATCTGCCACATGCAGATGGGATTAATTGCTGCTCCTGCACGGGGGAGGTGCCGCCCTCCCCTCTGGCACGGACACACCATTCCCATCCTGTCAGTGACAGAAGTGGTTGCTGGGGCCAGACCTCAGGAGCCACATTCCCAGTTCTCAACCTGCTCCACTGAAATATCCTCCCTGCAGGATACCTGCTCCTTGCCAAAAGCTTGGCAGCACTGTTTGCTCGGTCTTGTGACTTTTATCAGGAGGCTCAAAGTACTTATGGCCTTCAGCAGGACTTCATGTCCAAGCCTCATAATTCTATAAAGACAGAAAATTAATGATGTCAATCCAAAGCCTAAATACTCAATAAAATAATCAAAACTTAAGTAAACCCCCTCCTATCGATATCCTTTTATTTTTATTAGAAACATCAAATGTTTCTGTTCAATTCCTATGACACTCAGCCCATTTCTTGGTTCCTCAAAGCCCAGATTTGACATTTGAAAGGCTGGCAGCAGTGCCAGACACCCGGAGGTGCAGAACCCATTGTAAGAGCTGAATGCCACCGTCTTCCAAAAATCCCGCCCCAAACAATGCGGGAAGCGCATGAACCCAGCAGCTTCTGTTCGATCCCTGCAGGGCATTGTCAGGGACAGGCTGTTCCCTCCCTGGCCGGGGCACAGGAGGTGACTGATGGGGAATTCCGGGGCACTTTGGGGAGCGTGTGCTGCCCGTGGGCTCAGGGTCTGAGGTGCTCGAGAGAACCCTCACACCCCTCTGGCAGCACGTGTGAGATCCCTGCTGGGTGCCAGCCCTGCTCCCGAGCTGGGGAATAGTGCCGTTCCCAAAACCTTCAGCAGCTCAGCCCCGAGGGCCGGGAGCCCCCGGGGACGGGCAGAAGGACAGGATATACCCCGCGGTTGTTTTCTCTGGGGCCGGAGGAGGAGGGTGGTAAACACGGAACATGGTGGCTCCCGCCAAGCCTGCTCCCGGGGCAATGTGTTCCTTTGAGCCATAATTGATTCCTGCCATCAGGCACCAGCCTGCTCTCCCCCAGGGTCAGCGCTTTCCCACATCCAACCCCATTATCCCACAGACCATGCCTTTTGTACAACACACTCCAGCTATTCATGTGCAAAGCAGCTGTAATCCCCAGACCTTTCAGAGTCAATATACCAGGAAATAATAAATCCCTCTTGTGCGCTCTTGAATATGCCGAGAGGTGACTTGTGGGAATTTCAGCTGGGCAGAAAAAAAATAATAAATTCTCCTTAATTTTTAATTATTTGTGATACTTACTGTAGAAGGACTATGTTATTTGTGCATGACTATTTGGGGGTCACCACACAAGCAGCTATAGAAACTGCTTTTACTTCCAACAACCCAACAAATGCAGATCAAGTTGTTTCAGATGTTTCTTAATGATCAAAGTCCTCTTTCCCTCACCCATGCACCTGGGAATGGCAGCATATTAAATATTCTGGATCTGAAGAAAAACTAATTAAAAAAGGTTAAACCTGTGAAGAATGTACTTTACAGTATTAAGACCCCTTTTTGAGGGGGGTCTGATGTCTAAAGGAAGCAAGATAATGCCATGCTAATGACATTTAATGGAATATTTTACACAATGGGTGCAATAACAACATAACCTTTTCCCCTGGAAGGGCAGATTTCCCTGCACTCCCACTCTGTCAGTTCACACACAGAGTTATGCTTGTCTTGTGGGAACAGAAGCCAATCCTGAATAGCAAGTTTTACATGATAATTTCTTTATATAGTGCCTTCCAGGCAAGCAATTTTTAAACTGTTCAGTGTGTAGAATGTCACGTCACTGAAGGAGCCTGAGCAGAGCATGGGAGGCAGGGTTGGGTGCACCTGTGGGGCTGGAAAGGGATCTTCATCTGAGACACCAAAGGAAGCAGTGGCTCCTAAATTAAAAACTATCAGAGGATCATTAGGGGTCACTCAAATAGGCAGTGCCCTGTCTTTTCACACCTTAGCCAAGAACCTCCACAGAGCCAGTTGGAAGAGCATGAGGATGATGAAGGGATGTGGTAATGCTGTGGGGATTTGTGCTGCTGAAATCCAGGAGCCTAAACCACTAGGACAGGCCCACCCAGCAGTGACATACAGACCCAATAGGTCTTCAGGCATTCAAAGATAACAGTTCCCACTCAGGTGTGTGTACCTGGGACCCTGGCAGGTGTTCTCCTTGCTGCTGTTCCCCCTCAGTCCTGCTGCAAACAGCACATTACCCTTCAAGTGAGATCAGAGCTGGTCTGATCCTAACAACCTGGGGAAACCAGCCTTCCCAACAGCGCTCTCAACAGGAGGGGAGAAAAGAAACTCCTCTGCAAGACAGGGAGAAGGGGCCACCTGAGCACTTCCAGTGCCAAGGAGCGGTGCCCAGCCCTGCTCCTCCTCTTCGTTCCCAGAGGTGCCCAGCACTGTCCCCAGGTGATGCCAGAAAAGCACAAGGGCCACTTCAGCCCTGTCCCTGCCCCCCACCACAGACACAGGGCAGCTCCCAGTTCCAACAGGGCTCTGTGGAGAAGTTCTCCCATGTCCCAGAAGAGCAGACTGGGGCACAGTGGAGCAAACCAGCAGCCCTGGGACAGCCCGCGCTACAGCTCAGCCCGGCGTTCCTGGAGCCACCCCTGTGTGTGACCCGCTGTCCCTGCCCCTTGCCCCTTTGCCATCCCTTTCTCCTGGTACACACAGATCTTGGAGAAGCCCCTGCAAGGAGAAACAGGCGCGTTTCAGCCTTCCTGGGTGAAAAAGCCACGGAGTTCATGGTGCTCCTACAGCAGCAGCTCCACAAAGGAGTCATTAGCGCCAGGCTGTGTGGGTTTGGATTTCTCTGCCTTTCCCATACTCTTCCCCCATTGATAACACTTCTTGCTGGGACAATAGAAGTGTGCCTTGCAACTACTCCCGACATTAGTGACGGTGCTTGAACCTGAATGATTTAAAGGGAAAGAATCCAACTCCCAAAAGACCATCTGGCTATCAGTTCTAACACAGCAATAAAGGTCAGGGCTGCTTCTCGGGAGTTGGGAAAAAGATGGGTTTTGACATGAAGAGTCTCTTCAACCAGCTTGGTCCATGCCTACCTGTCAGCTCCTGGCTGCAAGGCCAGCATTTCCCCCTGCTAGGAAAAGGATAACACAGGATACCAGCTCCAGGAGGAAGGCCAGCCAAAGAGCACAGGGACACAGGCAACACCTCATTAGAGCTGGCAGGAGCTGGGGCATGGTCTCTGAGCTGTGCCTTATTTTGTATCATAATCCTTTGACTGCTTCAAAGTGTTCATGAGATGTCTTGTCTCCTGGCTTTCCCACAACACAGGGAATAAAGGGCTCCAAGGACAACATCTGCCCTTCACAAAGCACTGAGCCCATTCAGGTCAGTACAATGAATCCCTGGCTCTTCCAGTGACACCTCCCTCCTTCCTCTCAACTGCCCATTACCCTCAGGCTTCACTTCAGGATTTCCATGTAAGAAACTCTTTGGCTTTCTTACCTCCCTGCACACTTCCCTCCTCCCTTTCCATGCTCAGATGCTCAGTGGAGTGCCAGGAGCAGGAGGGGCACACACCCCTGCCTGGGGCTGGACCCACAGATGGCAGGTGCAGCACAGCTTCTCCCAGGTAGGTTCTGGGTTATTTTCAGTGCTGCCTCCAGGACTGTATCCAGGCAGAGATTTTTCTCGTAAGACAAAGTCAGAACTGACCTCCAGTGCCCTCACAGCTTCATTCTTTCCTTGCCTTTATCACAAAAGAAATGTTTGCCTAATTCATACCGACATCTCCATGCCAAGGCAAGCAAGCAGCTCTGTTCCCATTTTCCACATTGGAAAACGAAGTGGGAATGACACAGTAAGGTTTACACAGGGAGGCAGAGACTGGTCTCAGATCTGATGTTCAGCACTGCAGCAGGTCCAAGGGCAGAACAGGGCACACCAGGAACCTCAGGCAAGAGGCACAACTGACCTCCTTGCTGAGGGCCAAAGATGGGCCTCAGCTGCTAAATGCCATTCTTGACACTCCTCTGGTTTCTCAAGACTTCCCAGGATTCCAGGTTGAACCTGGTGCTATTCCTCAGCCCATTTAACCATCACCCCTATAAATGTCTGTATGAAAGAGAGGAGGAAAGGGAAAAGCAAGAGCTGTGGGGTGACTGGGCATGGCCCAGCTCTGCTGGGAGGGGGTGCTCCCTTACTGGGGGCAGTGGGAACACTCACAGATGTCCCTGTGTTAAGGGGAAGAGAGAAACTGAGGTTAATATTGCCACTGCTTCCCATTCCCTAGTTATTCATCCCACCCATCCAGCACCCCTCCACCCTGACTGTCACTTCTCCACAGCATTAAAAAGGTGCTGCAAACAAACCTGGGGCTCCACACTGGTCACACTTCGGGTCACCCACTAAGGTGCAGTGGCCGTGTAGACACCCCCCACACACTCCTGCTGCAAAGCTCCAGCTCTGGGAAGGGCAGGGATGTCCTTGGTGCTGTTGGTTTTACCCCAACCAGGGCTCCTCGTGGCCTTTTCCCACCTTTGCCCCAAAAGCGTGTCTGCTCCACGCCACCACTGCTCCCGGCCCACGCGGGGCCTCGGGAACGCCACTGATCCCAGACAACCAGCTGGAGGCTCGGTGCTTTCCCAGCTCCCCACGCCGCACACTCCACCAGCAGCGTGGGCAGAAGGTTATTCTCCCCGGGGCATTGGCAGCCAGTGCACCGTGTGCTAATGGATGCTTCCCCTATTGTCCCGCTGCCCGCCTGGATTGGCTGCAGGGCTGTGGGAAACACCGGCGATCCCGACACTCACGTATCTGCCCCGGCTCCCCGGCTATAAATACAGACACTCAGAACTGCCAAAGCATCTCTTGCGCTGGGCTCAGCAGCTGAGCGGGGTCTGTGCTCAGCTGAGAGCGCCCAGGATGGCTCCCAGCAACACCCTCATGATCCACATGGAGGAGAAACTGCTGCCAAAGGAAAAGAATAAAGTAAGTGCAGCCCTTGAGAGGAGTACAAAGGCTGGCTTGCCCCTAGCAAATAAACATGACGTGAGAAAAGGTGGGGTAAGAGGGAGAAAGTGGTCTGGGGGAAGGCAAACAGGTTAAAGAGAGATAAAGGAGACTATAAGGATTTTTAAAAATTAAATGGAGTAGGGAACGGGTAGGCAGCATCTCACAGCTCTTCTACCAAATGAAAGTGTCTTTGAACATGGGTATCAGGGGGAAATCAGGTCAGGTCTCACAAAATCCCTAAGGATGTGCTCCATCTCTCCCAGCTGAGGAAGCCAGTGGTGGAGAAAATGCGCCGGGACCGGATTAACAGCAGCATCGAGCAGCTGAAACTGCTCCTGGAGAAGGAGTTCCAGAGGCACCAGCCCAACTCCAAGCTGGAGAAAGCCGACATCCTGGAAGTGGCTGTGAGCTACCTGAAGCAGCAGAGCCAGCTGCAGGAGCAAAGTGAGTGCAGAACACATACTGCTCACCCGGCCCTGCTCCCCAGGGCTGGGACATGAGCAAGGCTTGTGGACTCCTGAAAGAAATTCGCTGCTCAGATCACCACTGACCTGTGTTTTGGTCATGACCTTAACCCATTTGCTTCTTTCCTTCTCTTCCAGCATTTGCCCCCAAGAGCCCCGAGCAGGACTTTAACAGCGGCTACCTGCGGTGCCTCAAGGAGGCCATGCACTTTCTGTCCTACTACGAGCCCAAGAAGGAGACCCAGGTCCAGCTCATCAAGCACTTCTGCAAAGCCCAGCTGGGCTCAGACAGCTCGTACTCCCCGGCCCTGCGCAGCTCCCCCCTGTCTCCCTGTGTGCTTCCCAGAAAACAGCCTGCCCAGAAGAGCCTGGCTGCTGCTCCCACCATCTGGAGGCCCTGGTAGACCTGCTGAACTCTGTTCCTGTGTTTTGCTACAGAAACTAGAGGGACCTGTGGTTTTTTAGTTCCTCTTTACAGTAGGAAACGTTGCTTTCCAAAGGTGGGAGGGGGAGGTTATTGTTTTTCTGTCAGCAGAAATGAGGGTCGCTGGGTGGTTTCCCTTCATAGTGAAGGACTGTGGGTGTATCTTGCAGCAAATTTGTTGCTTTTATTGGTGGCTCCTGGCCAAAGACAGGACCAAGTTCTGTGGTGAGCTCAGAGAGCAAATGCCTTTCCATCAGAGGCTGCTGAGCCTGTGGCTGTCAGTGGAAATCCTTCTGCAGATTCCCCGGGTCACTGGTTCAAGTGCTCTATTGTCTCCTGGTAATGTATTGACCTGCCTCAAGAAGGAGCCCTTTGGAGAATGTATTTTGTATCATAAAGAGAGGACTGAGCCTTTACCTTTTGAGTGAAAGTTGTTATTAAGAAATGCTGATTCTTCTGAAGCTCCTCTGCTATTTTTGGTGTCCTCACGGAGTTGTGCTGATCACAGATAGCTCTGGGGAAAATTCTCTTCCTGTCACTTTGTGCTGCTCTCAGCTGAGGGATAATTGATGCCTTTTGTAAAGGAACTACCTGAGCTATACCTTAAGGAAAAGGGGGAGGAAGGGAGGCAATAAGTACTTTGTAATCATTCACTGAACATGCTAAGGGGCTTAAAAGCTTTTATAAAGTTGCGATGTATTCATCCTGTGTGATGTCCAACTTGTGTGTCTTCACAGTATAATACAATAAAAATTTTAGTCATTAATCCTTTGGTTTGAAATGATTCCAATGGGTAATCCTGCTGGGCTGGGTACATGCAGACTCTCCTGCAGTGGGGAAGCCATCAGGAGGTGTCACAGTGCTTTATACGTGTGAAATCCCTTTGGCAGAGCAGGATTTCAGATCCTGTAAGGCAGCAACCTCTGGGAAAATTATCAAAAATCAAAATGGAGGTGAAGCTGAAGTGAGGTGCTGGGAGGTGTCAACTTTTGAGACTTGGCAGCAACCCATTCAGCCTAAAACAAATCCTTAATTTCACAGCCACTGCACCTCCCCCATTAATTTGCCCACCAAGCTGAGCTCAGTCTTGTGCTTTCTGCTCTTTTATGAGGGAGCTTCAGGGAAATCTCCCAATAACTTCCAAAGAGTTTGGCACTTGCCTCTGCTTGGGGATCTTGCCCTCTTTGAGCCACCTGCACTGGGGTGAAGTAGTTTTTGTTGTCCTTTAATTTTATGACACAAGTTCTGCTGGGCAGTAACAGAATTGCTCCCTTTACTGGAGGGAAATGTGCCCACGTGGGGCTGGAAATCTCCATAATTAGACAGCAGAGGCCGAAAAGCATTTCCTCTCCTAAGTTATTTCCTTTTGTTTTCCCTTCTCTTCAAAGTCAAATAAATCTGCACAAATCATCAGTTCACAAAACACTTCTCTAGCCACAGTAACACATTGGTTTGGGTACAGGACAGGGAACCTTCTCATTCTTACAGAGATACAGGAACAACATGAAACACCATTGCTCAACAATTCAGCTCTCCTCAGATTCCCTGGGAGAGGTGCCCTTGGAAAGCTTCATTTCTAGAATAAGGGGTTTTTCCCAAATAAAAGGAAACATTGAACCCCTGATCTTGTCAAAGCTGCCCAGTGAAGCCAGGAGCAATGTCAGTTCTGCTAAAGTGACACAATCAAACGTCCCAACACTGCTGGCTGTGCCTGGTCAGTCCTTGTTTGGCTTGTGATGAAACCCTCTCTTATCCACACAGAAAGTCCCCCAAAGAGCCAGATAGCTGGGTTAGGAACATGCTGCTCTGCCTCCTTATGGTTCAGGGATCATTTTGGTTGTTCCTTTGCCCTGAAAGCACAAGCTGGTGAGTGCTCCTCACCTCTCTGCCAATGCAATGCAAGGTAGGCCTTGGCACAGGTCTCTACCAGTGCTGCAGGTAATTTCTTCTTCCCAAAGAAGTGCTAAATAATTCAGAAGAGATATTTTTAGATTTTGTGGTTGCTTAGCGAGCTTGAAAAAGTCACTTTGCCTCACTGTGCTCAACTTGTCGTTGTCAATTAGTACAAGCTTCTGAATCCCAGCAAAGCTCCAGCTGTTGTCCATGCCTGAGGGTTTTTAAATCAAGCCTAATTAGGGCAGTTTGGGGGGGTTCAGACTCAGCTGGAATGCCATGTGCCACAAAGCCCACCCCATCCTGACTGTGCCCCACTGGCAATGGAGTCACACGTGGCACGGAGGGGCTGCTGCCCTTTGGGGACGGGATTCCCCCCAAACGACCCGTGTGTGTGAGGGTCACCCTGCTGCAGTGTGTCAAACACGGTGGGAGGGAGGGAAGAGCGAGTGCCTCCCCCTGGGCAGTGGGAAGGGAGCAAAGCCCCCGGAAAGGCTCCCCTTGCTCCAGGCACTCAGATCCGCCCTGGTGCAAACGCTACCCTTCTGCTTTTTATCAGCCTCAGACTTGCCCCTCTGGGCTTTAATTTACCAATTACCCCCGAGCTAAAAGCCAGACCTCCGCCTTCCTCAGCCCCAGCCCGGCAAAGGGGATGTTCACAATTTATTAATTATTATCGCTTCTCATAATTGAACTCGAAGCTTCTTATTGCTCCCCCCACCCCGTCCCCTGGGGCGACCCTCCCCTGCTCCAACACATTCCCACCCTTAGGGAAGATGTTATTTATTATGCTGATCCCACAGCTCAGGAATACTCTCCTGACAAAGCCCCTATTAACCTCAGAGTGTGGGCCTGAGTTTCTCGGAGTTTCCCACACTTTCTTCCCCATTTGGGGCATTCAGAGGGGCACAAAGGAAGCGTGTGCCTCACAACAGCCTGCATTAGTGCCGCTCTTTGGCTCCGCATTGTGCCGACCAGCAATTCCTGTCCCGATGGACCATCTGGAGAGCTATTTTCCCAAGGAGCACATTGATCGATCAGTATTATTCGAGGGCCCTTTTAAAACTTGGGAACGTTATGCTCTTTGACACTAAATAGGTGTCTCGAGAGGGGCTGTCAGAAAGATTTTGAACCGTTTAAGGAAGGCAGAGAAAAAACGTAAAAATCGTAATTATTTCTTTAAAAACACCGTCAATGGCATCTGGGAGACAGGCTGACATGAATGTAGGAAGTGGTCTAAAATAAAAATGCTCTGAAATGGGTACAAGCTGGAAGCACAGCCACGGAGGTACGGGACACTGCTTTTTAAATCTGCGTAACATAGACAATGAAATTCTGGGTTTCTGTACTCTCTCCTGACAGTTCACCTCCCTCCAGACCTGTTGCTGCACTGCAACACGCTGGGTTTGCCTCCACGGAAAGCCATGGGCTGAGAAAGCTGCCAGTTGGTGTTGAACTAGGAGCAGCTTCTGTGTAGAGTGTGTGCAACAAGTCTACAGCTGGGTTGAGATCACCACCTACAAACCGGGAGCAGAAAGGCCCAGAACCAACTCCTCAGGCTGTGGGACCTCCATCTGCTTTTATTTCTGGACTGCCATGGACACCAGCCCATGAGGACAGTTCTGGGGTGGTTATCCCTCAGCTCACAGCAATCCCACCACAGGCTCAGGGCATTGCTGTCCTCTCTCAGGAGCAGCTCCAGATCTCACAGCACCCTCCCGAGAATGGAATTACTGTGTCACGTTCCTTACTCAACTCCACATTTGGAAGTTTTAGGGATTTGTCTCTTCTAATCCTTCATTCCCCAAACAGGGAAAACCCCGTTTCTGAGCCAGCCCCAGACAATCCATCTTTCTGGCTCTGCAGCAACAGTCCGAGAGACAAAAACTGCCTACTGCACCCAGCCCATAAGGAATATCCTGTAGGGACAACCTAAGTCTGGACAGTTCATTATTCTGAAGCATCAGTTAGGAAATATCATTGCCATTGAGTTTTCAGGTCTTACTAACCAAACCAAGGGGGGAAGATCTGCTCCTCTCACCCACCAGCAGTGTCAGAGGGTAGGGGAGGCAGGCACGGGGAGGGGGATGGAAGATTAGTGGTGTCTTTCCAACGGAAGGAGAGAGGGAGAAGCTGGGATGTGGGGAGCCCAGAGGGCTGTTGTGTGTGCCTGGTTCCCCGCTCCCATCAGATGGTGCGAGCCCACAGCTCCCGGCATTTCCCACGTCGCCCATTGACGGAGTTAAACTGCGGACAAAAGGCGTGTGCCTGGAGGGCCCGGGACAGCCCGCGGCACCATCTGCCCGGCCCCGCAAGGCAGGGATCAGGCTTTAATCACCGGAGCTGCTTTAGCCCTTTGGAGGCCGCGGCATTGTGCTGGGGACAGCGTGGCATTATTTAAAACCGCTCATTCCATATTTCCAGCACTGGAAATTGGGTCAGAGCCTCCCTCCCTGCAGACGTGCTCCTTCCCAGACGGTGTGTGCAGGACCTGCTGGCCCTTCCAGCCCACGTGCCCCAGGAGGCGTCCAGAAAGTCCCGTGCTGCACTTCCAGCTCCAGCAACAGCACAAGGACGTGCAGGGATTGCCCTGGCTCCAAGGAATAATGCTGATTACAAGCTGACAAAATAATTGAAGGAACTGATTTTGAATAGTACTCATAGTCCTTGTTCAATCATAGTTGATTGGCAACCAGCAAGAATTAAAATTGTTGTACTCTCAGTGATCCACCTAAAAAGCCGTTTGTCTGGGAAGGGAGAACAGCTGACCCATGGAATTCCATGGGAATCCAGGCAGTGAAAAGGCCTTTAACAGCTTCAGGTTGATAATTAATTACAGGATCATCCTTTGCAGGACCATATCTTTTCATTCAACAACCTTCTGGAACACATTTCTGTCCATGTACCCACAGACACAGGTCTGGGTTATCCAGAGGATGCTGAGGGGAGGTAGAACAGGCTGACTGTGGCTGGCAGGGAAATGAGAGGTTTCCCTTCTGGTTTTTGACACTGGAAATAAGTAGAGTTTTCATCAATACAAGTTAAGTAAGAAACAGGCGTTCAGAAACTACGTGAGGCCTCACATACCTGACTGACAGATATGGAAGGTGACTGGCTTTGCCCTGGGTTGTGCTGGGAGGGGGCAGCAGACCTGAGCAGACAAGTTAACCTGGGGGAAAAAATATCTCAACCAGGGAGCTTCAGTCCAGGACCCTGCCTGGTCCTTTCCCCTTCACTGCCTGAACACTGAACACACGTGGCACAGAGCTGAGCAGGGCCAGGACTGAACAGAGGCACAGGGTGGCCTCACACCAGTGTCACATTCTGCAAGGGGAGAATACACCAAAGTAATGGACAAGAACTGACTTTTCACTCCATCTCAGCTGCCTGTAAAGGGGGAAATATATTTAATTGGAGACTCAGGACCAAGGGAACAGTGAGGCATTTGCAAAGTGGCATGAAATTAAACAGGACATGTTTGGGAAGGGCATCCTAATCATTACATGTCACGGGCTGCTGTGGGAAAGCCCAGATTACCTGAACAAAAGCAAGGAAGAGCTCTTGATATAACTTATAGAGGGATTTTAACAATAGAGAGGAAAATAATCCAGGCTAACTCCTTAGCACAAAATGTTTGAAGGCTTCTTCCCTTGATTTTAGTCTCTCATTGCCTGAAAATTATCTGGTACTGTATTCATGTAAGCATGGTTTAATGTCAGTGAAAGGCTTTAGTCCCTCTAATTCTGCATCTTTTCCTTTTCAGCCTCTCCTTTGGGCACAGAGCATTATCTCTTCCTGGGATCGGTTTTCTGTGCTTAATTTCAGCCCAGCCTGGGAAAAGGCAGCGCGCTGCGGTGCCGCCGTTCCCAACATCAGGCAGGAGCCGGGTGATAATGCTTCGAACGCTTTCCCACGTTCCCTCCGCAGCGCCGCGGTGCCAATCCCCATTGTGTCCCACGCTCCCCAGCCCACCTGCTCCTCTGGGAGCAGGGTATTATCCCCAGGCGATTCACACTCAATTTGCCATGCTGTAATGGATGCTTTCCCATTGTCCCGACCGCTCAGGGATTGGCTGCGGACTGTGGGAACCTCCGAGTCGCTCCGGACCCAGACATTTGTATGCGGCCCCCGCGTATAAATAGGGGAGATCCCGGCTCCCTGCTCCACCCCGAGCTGAGGCAGCGCTCGGGAAAGCGGCACCCAGGGCGCTGTCCCCGGGAATCCCAAGGGAAGCACAGGGTGAGTATCCGCCCGGAGCGAGCAGGGCCGGCCCCGCGGGGCTGCAGGAGCTGGGGAGGGGAACCTCAGTGCTCACGGCCCCTTCCCCTTCTGTGTTACAGCTCGGGAACCCCAGCGCCGGGACACCGCCTGGGCACTGGATTTACAGCAGCCTCGGCCAGCTGGGACTGCTCCTGGAGAAGGGGGTCAGAGGCACCCGCCCGACCCCGAGCTGGAGAAAGGAGCCGTCCTGGGGATGGCTGTGAGCCCCCGGAACACGGGCGAGGTGAGTAACCCCAGCACACCCAGTGCCTTGATCGTCAGGCAACACTCCAGCCGGAGCCTCCCCTGTAACCCTTCCCTTGTGCCCTTCCAGCGCCTGGCACGGCCCCGCAGCGGGATTATCACACCCACGATGTCAGAGCAGCCCTGCAATCCCCCTCTGCCCCAGCACCGAGACAGGGATGGAGCTGAGCTGCCGCTTCCAGAGGTCACAACCAGCACCTGAGGACTGCAGCTCTCCCCCTGCAAACCCACAGCACCGAATCCCTCCTGCAGCCTCCAGAGGCCTTGGCAGTTCACCATCCCACTTCCATGATCCCTGGACATTTGCTGGTATTCCAGAGGAGCCTGTGACTTGTTGAACAAGTCCCCCCACTCCTCTCACGAGTAGGGAAGAATGTTTCCCTTTTGCAGAGCATTGCTCTGCTTGGATATGTTGCTTCCCTTCTTCCAGAAGGACCAGGATGATCCCACCGCGTGGAAAGAAAGTTGTTCCAAGGGAATGTGACTGTATCCTCCTGCTGGGAGGGCTGGGAACGATGGCTGTTCCTAACCTCTGTGAGGTTGTCCGTGTATATCTGCTGGGAAAGCTGAAGTGGGAAGGGCAGAATTCCCAAAAGTGTCCATTCAGGAGGAGCCTTTTCCCCTGAGTGTCCCAGGGCATCCACGCCTGAGTGTGGCTGGAGCTGGGGAGGGTCTCAGAGCAACTCACTGGACACCTTTGGGAATCTGCCCTTCCCACGGTGCCATCAGGGCTTCTATAACATTTATAGTCTGTGCTGGGCGTGCTCTGGTTAAACCATAACCCAACCGATGTAGAGGAAATTCCTCGGGATGTCTTGCTCACAGACCAGGGCTGTTTGTGAGGTTCAGGATGTGTGTGTGTGCCTTTTGCAAAGGCTAAAGCTCGTTTTTATGTCCTTATAGGAGAGGAAGTTACGGCCACGCTGCCGAGTTTACAAGGAATATTTATCAGTGTCTTTCGTGAAAGGCAGGTGTATAAATTATATTTAATCTTGGGTACCCTTTTACCAGGGGGAAAATGGGAATTCCTTACTGTCCTTGGAGGATGCTGTGGCATGTTCTGTGTGAGCTGCCCCAATGTATAAACCTGTGTCAGAGTCATGCTGAACTTCAGAAACTTTCAACACTCAAAAATAAATAAAAACCTGGTAAATAAATTCGAAGTTTGTGTTTGTTTTTTTTTTTTGAGTAGTGTTTACAGCTGCTTTCCCTGTGGTCAATGGGCTTGAGGCAGATTTCAGTGAAAGCAAAGATATTCAGGATTGCCACTGAATTTCCCCACCAGTTGTGTGTCCATCA
Organism: Pachyramphus minor; assembly: GCA_013397135.1. Lineage (NCBI taxonomy): Eukaryota > Metazoa > Chordata > Aves > Passeriformes > Tyrannidae > Pachyramphus > Pachyramphus minor. The sequence continues at coordinate 22,463 of VYXB01006186.1, forward strand.
GGAACCCCTGCAATGCTGTTTTCCACAGCAGAGGATCCACAGCTCGGGAATATCCAACCCCAGCTCCTTCGATGCCAGACAAAAGCAGCAGCACGCCCGAGCAGCCAATTCCTCGGGAATTCAGAGCCAAGAAAGGTCACTGCAAGGGTGAACTCGGGAAAACTTATGCCCAACTCCCAAAATTAGGGAATGGTTTGGGTTGGGATCCTTAGAGACCACCTAGTTCTGACACCTTGTCACAGGCAGGGACACTGAACACTCTTCTGATTAAGAGATAGAGTTTTCCAAGGCACTCCATGGCACATTCCCTGTTCCTGGGGAACAAGTCACAGAAATGCGGGGGATTAAAATCCCTTGATTAAAATTAGGGAGGTTGGCTAAGGGGGATACGTGTGGAGCTGCTCCATATCTGTGCGTGTCCAGCAGTGGCCTGGCCCTCCCAGCTGCCCCCGGGGGTCTCTCTGTGTCTGTGTGTCCCCCCCCATATCCCGGGGGTCTCTCTGTGTCTGTGTGTCCCCCCCATACCCCGGGGGTCTCTCTGTGTCTGTGTGTCCCCCCCATACCCCGGGGGTCTCTCTGTGTCTGTGTGTCCCCCCCCATACCCCGGG
>VYXB01006186.1:23793-119135 GCA_013397135.1 Pachyramphus minor
AGGCCCGAGTGCGGAGCCCCCCGGCCGAACCCCGGCCCAGCGCCTGGAACGGGCTGGGAAGAGGTCGGGGAGGGCGGCGGTGACACGGCCCGGGCAGGGCAGGGGGGGCGCGGGGCTTGGCGGGGGGCAGGAGCTGCCTCAAGCACCCCAGAACCCCTGTGCTAACCCCGAGCCCACAGCAGCCCCGATAGACACATCCCGGACAGAGGGATGGGGCCGCACGGCAGGTGACACCTGAGTGCCACAGCAGAGTCTGGGGACAGGCTCACCTGGCCAGGGATTAGCAGCCATTCCATGCACACCCACACAAGTGCCAGGTCACACGTTTTGCTTCTGTTTTACAGCTACAAGGTCAGTTGAACTATTTAGGAGAAAGGCCAGGAAAAAAAAGAAATAAAAAGCCATGACTCCTCAGGTTAACACTGCTCTGTGTGCTGGAGACTCGCTGCGGGGTGGGAAGGAAACACACAATAAACAACCTTGTCATGTCACCTGTCTGCTCAGCTTCCCTCCTTCAGAAACTGCTGGGTTCGTGGCTGTTAAAATAACAGCTGGAACTGGCCCTTTCTGTGGGTCAGCACGGAATTAGAGTTGTGGGATTAGTTATAAAACCTGGCTACATGTCTCAGCTGGTGTTCTGCGTGGATTTAAGTCTGTAAAAACTGGGAGAGGAAGGGGATAATGTATAAAGCATGGCTCTGCAGACCATGCAGCTGGTGATGAGTGAACTGCTGGAGCACTTGTGTCATTGTCAGTGTTGTACAAACGTGACAGTCCAACACAAGCTTTGGGATTCCTCAGTCCAAGGGGTGGAAGGAAGCTGAGAGCACCCTAACCTTTATGCACTGAACCAGCAGAACAGACTGTGGGTTTTGTTTACCAGGAGCTCTAAGGCATTGGCTGAGACACTGAAATCAGATCCCAGGTCAGGGAAGTTTTATTGGCTTTGTGACTATAAGTTTCTGTCATGGCCACTCTACATTGGTCTCACTTCAAGTTGTCAGGAAAAAAAAAAGCAAAGGCTACATGTTGCAAATAATTTCCTAATAAAAATATTGGAGCACTGAGGAAGAGCTGACAGTGCTGTTATGAAGGCAAAGCCATCAGCACAAGGGATTGTCCTTTGTTTCTTGATTATTATAAGGCACAGAGTGCAGTGCCACCATGTTTAGCCATTATTTAGGATCAGGGCTTTAACATTAACCCAGTAGTTGATCATAGTCCTCAGGCCTGGAGCACTCAGCAGTGTGGTGGAAAACACTGAAGTTATTCAGTGTAGCTTCAAAAATTCTATTTTACAGGTCAGATGCAAAGACAGGTCAAACGTTGAGTTCTGCTTCCAGGGGAGAGTTGAAAGTTTTATTGCCATGAGCAGACTCAAGGCCTGATGAGGGTGATGAGGCTGCTTTGCTCAGACTTGCACTTCTGGGCTTGAGAAACACCATTCTGAGCATTCCTTACCCCACAGCCAAGAACAACCTTGCAAAATAGTTACTCAGTACACAGAGTCACCTTCTAACCAGCCATGAACTTGCAGACTTGTCCCGGGCTAAGAGTATTACCAGGAACATTATTGAAGTGTTGCTGCTGAAGCACTGATTGTGCACAAGGGCTCACTGCTCAGCTCTGGCAAAACCACTGAGAAAATCCTCCTACAAGCAGCAGATTTGGGGGTTCCAGAAAGTTTCCAGACAAGGTTAATAACAGCATTACATGCAGCAGCCTGGCTAATGAAGAACTTGCACTGCTCCCCCTCAGTCATCCCACACCACTGGGCACAAGCTCAGCCAGTGGAGCTTTTCCCCCCGTGGGGCACTGGGGGTTAAACCAGGCCAAGGCTTCTTTGGCTCACTGCATTTACCTTAGCTGCATCTGGCTTTACCTGAGGAGACCTGGAAAGCCAAGAACTCTGACATAAGTTCTGTGGTTTAAGGTGAGGCATTAATCATAACTTGTCATCTCTTTACGAACAGGTGGCTCATTAACCAAGTTGGCTTATTATTCAACTGTGCAGCACAAAGTGGCACGAGTGAGATCCTTTGATCACTCTGGAAAGGTGAGAATTCCAGCAGGGATCAGCTGCAGGGGGTTGACTCACAAGAGTGAGCTGCTGGACTGGCTTCTCAGGGGAGAACAGAAATTTTATGCAAAACTCATTTAATAACTTGTTCTATATAAAACTTCTTGGAAGTGTTTGTATTGCCAGTTATTTTCCAGACAGGTAAGAGTGGTAAAAAAAACTTTCTCCTACACAGACATAACTTTTGTCATCCAGAGATGTTTTGTGCGTGTCTGTGCATGGGAGAATTGATTATCTCAGCCTAAAGAGAATTGAGACCTGTGAAACTCTGCTCTTTTTGGCAGAGCTTCAGGTGTTATGTTTAATGGGATTAACACAGTTTCAAGGGAAAAAACCACAGGTATTGATGCTCAGTAGTTTAGCATTTAACCTTGTTTCTCAAAGAGAGATCTCTCAGAAATTCTTTTCTTTTTTTAAAGGACATAGAGAATGAGCCCTTGTATGAAATATCTGTTCAGGAAGAGATCACAGCTCGACTTCACTTCATTAAATTTGAGAACACTTACATTGAAACCTGCCTAGATTTCATCAAAGACCATCTTGTCAATACAGAGACAAAAGTCATCAAAGCTACAGGTGGTGGTGCCTATAAATTCAAAGATCTTATTGAGAAGAAGTTGGGGTTGAAGTAAGTGGAACTGTTTCAACTCAGTTACAGGAATGTACTTCTTCTTTGAGGTTTTAGAGGCCAACCTTCCCTCTGCCACCCACACCCACAGGGCTGTGCCTGTCCCTGGCTCAGGGCAGGAGCTGCCCTGAGATAACAATATCAGGGGCTGACAGGGAGCACAGGAGCTGAGCCAGCACACAGGGGGCAGGGAAGAGGAGAGCAGGGCATTATCACAGCTCTTTTCCCTCAAGCATTTAACTTACTCCCACTCCAAAAGCTTCTAACATTTTCCTGGGCATGCTCAGAATTAACTAATGTGATACAGTCATTATATACCTCCTACCTAAACTCCATGCACAGGCTTGCAGGAGACTAGAGGGCAGCCCCATGGATGTACAGATCAGAAATTCACCATTATCGAACACCACATGCTAAAAATCTACTGCAATTACAGAAAAAAATGTCATTAATTTACCCCAGTATTAAACATTCCCTGGTGTTACTGGGGAGAACTTCAAGGCTGTGATCCTGTGCAGTACCTTCCTCAGCCCCTGAGGGTCTGTGCTCAGCTGCTTTCTTCTCCTGATAGGTGGCATTCTGGTAACTTTTGTTTCACACCAACCCACACCAGTGCCTTACTAAGTAGTACTAACTAGCAGTTAATCAGGACAAGGACCAATTCATCAAGACAGTGGGGCAATTTCCCCTCTTTTCTCAGGTGTTGCAGCTGGTTTTAGTTCTCATTTGGTCAGGACATTCTCAGTGGGTCCCCAGAGAGCAGCACCTTCTCCATCCCAGCACACATGAAGCATTCTGTAGTCACTGAGGTGTTTGTGTGTTTTCAGCAGGGTTTATGTATTTCATGGAAGACTTTCCCATAAATCAGTGACAGTCCATAGACACAGAAGTCAGTAAGTGGTAGCTGACTTATCATTCCTATTATCTAAAGTACAAATCCCATTCCCATGCTCCTCACTCAGGGTATGTCCTGTTGTGAATCCTGCTACTCTTGTGAGCAGCCTCTTTTGCTGCTGTTTCTAATCCCAACTGTAGGCTCCTCACAGTCCCTTGGATCTGTCATAAGCAGGTGCTGAAATGCTGAGGAGGCCTTTTGTCCTTGATTAGAAGGCAGGGGAAGAACAATAGATAATTAATCCATGGTGGGGAATTGTTTCCTTAGGTTAATGTCCAGCTCAGCTTCCTGACCTACTTTCTGGCAGGAGAGAGGAGCCAAAGAGGGGCAGGATTCTGTGTAATGCCAGCGTGATGCAGGTGTAACAGACTGTAACACAACTCCTGGCACGGGAGGGGAGCACATGGAGGGTTCCTGTCTCCAGGGGCTGGAATTCTGCCACGTGGTGTGAAATCCCTGTTTGTGACTTCTGTGTAAACTGCTGCTCCAAAAGCAAAGGGGTTTATCAGCGGGGCTGGAACGCTGATGTGAGGCTCTTCCTTCCCCCCAGGGTTGATAAGGAAGATGTAATGACCTGCCTAATTAAGGGCTGCAACTTTGTGCTGAGGAACATCCCCCATGAAGTGTTTGCCTACCAGAAGGACTCAGACACAGAATTCCGGTTCCAGACAAACCACCCAAACATTTTCCCTTATTTGCTGGTGAATATTGGCTCGGGGGTTTCTATAGTGAAGGTGAGTGGCTGCTAAAGGGATTTATTGGGGAATTTGATAGAGGTGATCTCAAACATCTTACTGTTTCTTCTACAGAGCTATGAATGCTTTTCCATTTCACTACCGTAATTACTTTTTAATCACATTTAATTTGGTGTTTGGAGAAGTTCTTACATTACCCGATGAGATCAAAGGCTGTCAGATCAAAGTGATATTTTTATGTTTGTTCTGCCACACTATTGATGGGACCCTATTTAATATCTATATTCAGGATTATTGGCCAAGAATTAAATACAAAGATTTCAAAACTGCTTGTGATATAAGTATATGGAACATGCACTTCTCACCTGCCACTGACCCAGTTAAATAGTTACAGTAACTCCACTGTTCCAAACCCTGCACTCTCATGTCTGTGTGTGTTCAGAGTTGTCCCAGGGCTTTCCAGACAAATCTGCCTTGTTTGACTGACAGGTAGAAACAGAAGACAAATTCGAGTGGATTGGAGGGAGCTCAATTGGAGGTGGAACCTTCTGGGGTCTTGGAGCACTGCTCACCAAAACAAAGGTATCCAAGTGTCTGTTTTAAATGGGATTAAATGAATGCTCAGAGGAAGCTTGGAATGTTGGAATGTCAAACTCTGGATAGAGAGAAATAGCTATTTTAAGTAGTGTTTGTATAGGAAAGCAGTTCCTGCAGTAGTGTCTGCAGAAGCAGAGCAGAGAACACCCAATTACTGCCCAATGTCTGGGAGCAGAGAGCAGGGGTTTTGCCTCTTGCTCACGTGTTACAGTTTCAGGGTTTCCTCACTTAAATCCCAGGCTGGTGATCTGCCAGGGCAAGGACTGAATTGGTGCTGCTCTCCTCAGCTCTTACATCATGCTGGACTCTCCTGTCCCAAAGAGCCACGTGCCTTAATTGAGTGGCCTGAGTGTCAGCAGTGTAGGAAGAGCTGCAGTTCCATGTGCATCAGATAAGAAAGTGTGAAAGGGAGGACACAGCTTGCTCTGTGCTTTTTGTTTGATGCTCTTAAAGAAGAAATCTTACAACGTGACAGTGCCTGCTCTTAGTTCTGTCTTGATTTTGTGGAAGAAATTCAAGTTAGCAGAGTTATAAATTAAGTATTGGGATAATGCAGCTTGCCTGCAAGTTTAATTTCAGGGATGTTAGCACAGTCTGCAACAGTAAAAGCACACTGATGCTCTTCTCAAACTTTCTGTTTTTCTCTCATGCTTCAAGAAAACATAATTCTGTGTCCTCTTAGTTACTGTGTTTCTGACTTCATTCTGGCAGGGTAAATTACAAGGCAAGCCAAACCCCCTGGGTTTGGTCAATAAAAATACCCTGGGTTTATGAGCAAGATTCTCTGGCTGTCCAGGACAGCTGTGGTAACTCTGCTTCTCATCCTCAGAAGTTTGATGAGTTGCTGCAACTGGCCTCCAAGGGCCAGCACACCAACGTGGACATGCTGGTGAAGGACGTGTATGGAGGGGCCTACCAGAGCCTGGGGCTCAGTGGGAATCTCATAGCCAGCAGCTTCGGCAAGTCCACCACAGCAGACAAAGGTACTGGGGTGGAACAGCTGCCCAACCACCTCCCCTGGCCCCTGGAATCATCTTGAGAGTGATCTAACAAGTAGAGCTGAAAACAGTCACAGGCCTTCTCATGAGCAGTGTAATGTTTTATTGGTTAAAAGTATTACCTGGTACTGCTTTACAAGCAGACACTTGAATTTGCAGTTTGGCACTGCCTGTCTAGGGAAAAGCTAAAAAGGAATCTAGTTAGTCCAGGGTTGATTAATTCCTGTGGGACATAGATGTGGCTTTCTGGGCTCCAGAAAGGCCCTGTGGTAGGGATTTGCTCTAATTTGCAGTTTCTTTTTAGTGTTACAATGAAATGCCTGCAGTGCAGCCTCAGGTCCAGGCTGATGGTCCGTGGTTCCTAGACAGAAGAAATGGATTCTTGCCATTTCCTTTTGGCCTTTCGAGCAGGCTTTTTTCCCAAGAAATATTTCACAGCAACTGAGTTTGCTTTTCATGATACCTTCAGCCAAATGCCCACTCCTCCTTGTTTGAAGTACCTGTATTTTCCTTTCCCCAGCTGTGGGCTCCTGGTTAGAAAAGCACTGTCCGTGTGAGCTTCCTCAGCTGCATTTCAATTGATTTACTATTCCTTCCCTTTAAGAATTTTCCAAAGAAGATATGGCCAAAAGCTTACTGCACATGATCAGCAATGACATTGGCCAGCTGGCCTGCCTCTATGCCAAACTGCACAACCTGGATAAGATCTACTTTGGAGGGTTCTTTATCCGGGGCCACCCCGTCACCATGCGCACAATAACCTACAGCATCAACTTCTTCTCCAAGGTGAGGGAAACGGAGACTGTCCTGTAGCAAAGCCACGTGTTTAGTCGTTTCTCTAGGATGTTTAGGTACTTTAATAAGTGGATTTGCACATGAAGTAAAGCTCAGAGGGCTGCTCTTTAGGTAGGTGAGGCAGGGCTGTGTTGTGGGAGGGGTGAAATCACTGTGAAGTGCCTGGGAGTTGTGTCCAGCCCTTTTTCTCCCTCCCTCCCTCCCTCTGTTGTTATTTTTGACTGACAGTGTCTCATAGCTGCCCAGTGATGAGTTTTCACTGTGTTCTTAGATAGCCACCATCATTATTCAATTCCTCTTGCTGACTTGCACCTTCCCACCCTCAGGCCCTGCAGCGTGGGCTTGTCCTGCTCAGACAGCAGTTGGCATCCCTGGGGTTTTGTTGTTTGTTGTTAAAAATAAGCAAACCCCAAATCAACCAAGCTGAAGTTCTTTGCACGTTTTGAAGCTGTGGAAACTACTGAAGATTTTTCATTAGAAAAAAGGTCAAGTTGAAAAGCCCATTAATGACTATTACAGCTGGATTAGCTCCTGCACTTTTGGAATTTTATAGAGTAGATTACACCATTTTTCCCATCTCAGCACTTCAGGCAAGAGACTCCTGTGTGCTGCTTTTTCCCCCTTTTGTTTCACCATTGTGGTCCCTTTCTGCAAAACTTGGGGTTCCAAGAAAATTATTGCAAAACTGCAGCTTTAGGTTGTTGTCAGAGCCACTCTGTCAGCAGTTCTGTATCCAGTCCAAACCTACCTGTGAGCTGCTGTTCTCCTGCAGCTCCCCTCAGGTGAGCTGTTCCCACAGTCCCTGCTGGCTTCCCTGGAGAAGGCCTTGTCTCACCCAGCCTGGCAAAGCCAAGGGGCCCTGCTGCAGGATGGGGGCTGTTCTTCTCCCCAGCATTCCTGGACTTTGGATTAACAATTAAACTCTTTGGATGGGGGAGCTCTTGCCCAGGGACAATACACAGTTCTGTGTGTTGTTGAATGGTGAAATGAGGGGCGTGAGCAGTGTCTCCAGTGTGTTGGATGCAGTGGCACACGCTGAACCTGGGAATCACATGACCTTGTATTTCCAGCCTGTCCAAGCAAGAGGAGTTGAATATTCATGGCTGGTGCAGGGCAGGCACTGGCTCCCTGTGCTCTGGTGTGCAGCCTCAGCACACCCCACCCGTGCATGTGTTCCAGCTGTGTAAGAACTGCAGTGATGTGTGAGAGCAGCTCCTCCTCGAGCTCTTTCAGCAGCACCACTTAAACTTACTGAATGTGTGAGAATGTAGCACAAATGAATATTGCCATCTTCTAGCTGTTTCTATTAAATTTAAGTGTAAAACTAGTGACAAAGAAGTACCTGTTAGCCCTCAGGGACCATCCAATTGCAATGTTTCATATTGTGGCAGGGAGAGGTTCAGGCATTGTTCCTGAGACATGAAGGCTACCTGGGAGCCATTGGGGCATTTTTAAAAGGAGCTGAACAAGACAGTAAGTACAGCACTGCTCTGTTCTGTATATGCTGTGTTCTGAAATGTCAGTGTACTGTCCAAGTTTCTCTTGAGAGGCTGCATGTAAGCTGTTGCCTAAATAAATACATTTGGCACTACTAAACACAGATGCTGGGCTTTGGGTTTGTACGTTCTGGCAGGGACATCCTAATTTCTCACTGGATTTCCTGCTCACCTTTGAGAAGGCAGCAGCATTGGGCTCCTCTCTGCACTTCTGCCTAGAGCAGTCAGAACTCTAAATCCACCAGGGAAATGTGGTTTTGGAGAACTTTCCCCCTCTTTAAGAAGCCACTTCTGAATTCAGTTAATGTGCTGAGGAAGACCAGCATCTCCAAACTTTGTGGGTTTGAGAGTGAAAAGCCCTCACAGACGAGACCCTCCTGTCCAGCACTCCTTGGATACAGGGAGCTTTGCTGGAATTCTGCCACTTCAGTTTTCTTTTTCCCTTGTCAATGCACTGGCAAGCCAGGCAGTGCCTTAGCTATAGTGGGACAGAGAGGGAGGCTGTTAATGGTACTCAGTTGTCTTAAGCATCAACTACACCTCAGAGTAATGGGTGTGGAGTGCTGTTCATACCCATTTCCCAGGGATGGGCAAGGGAGCAGCAAGTACTGTACAGCTGAGCTCATTCAACTTTTTCTCAAACAAATCTAGAAGTAACTTCAGTGTTTCTGTGAAACTTATATTGTGCTCTGAGAGTTCTGTAATTTTGTCAATAATGAATCTAGATTTAGAAGTAAGGAAGTGTGCTCAGTGATAGTGCTTTGAAGGCATGCTGGTTAATGATGAGGAAAGGGGGTTAAAACTAATTACTGTAAAACTTAAATTGTCTCCTCTCTCATTCAGGTTGAAGCTCTTTGGAGCAGGTAATTCACTGAGTGGTTGAAACATTTCTTTTTGGGGTTAGAGGGAAAAATGCTGTTTGCTGTTAAAAACAAGGGGTGCTGGCTCTAGGCTCACTCACAGGAGTACTTCCAGTTTTATTTTCAGATTATGTGTGTCTCTTGTCTTTCTCTTTTCTAGATCCAAACCAGTACAGCTGGGGAGAGAATTATGCTGGGAGTTCTGGTCTTATGAGCACATCACCTGATGTTTACCCCATGCAGAGAACACGGAGTGGTACAGTATGTGGGGTCCTTCCTAGAGCTGTGTGTGTTCTCTTAGCAGTGGTGCTGTGGGAACAGGTCATTATTCTCCAGCCCTGGGACTCCTGCTTGCCCAGAGAAGTGACTGATCTGGTGTCTTGAGTCCTGTGATGTTGTCTTGTGTCCTGTGTGATGTTTGGTGTTCTCATAGAACAGACTGTGGCTGCTACTTTGTCTTACTCTGCTTCACCAACTTGGTCTTATTCTCCTTCACCAAACCAGGGGGGAACGTTTGTCTCTTGCCCTTTCTCTGAAGCAGCTGGATTTTGCTACAGCTGAAACACTTCAGAATTTGGAATCTGATGTTCCAGTGTCTTTAAGCAGCGTTAATTCAATTCCTTTGAGAAGACAAATATAGGATGGGACAGAAGAGCACAAGCCCAGTCATCTCTCAAACACACTGACAGTACAGTAATTGTGATTTCACAGGAAAACCTTCTGTCTGTAGGGTGGGCATGGATAAATAATATAAATTGTCTGCAATTCTGTCAGTCTTAACTGTGGCTGGACTTTGACAGCCCTTGTACTTGTTTACCTTGCTCTGAGTCCATTTCTGAAGGAGTTGTAATCAATCCCTTTCCCTTGTCACCCAGTTTGACTTGCTGGAAATGGACAGGTTGGAGAGACCACTTGTGAACCTGCCCCTGCTGAAAGACCCCTCCACCTACATCCCAGACACTGTCGACCTCACAGATGATGCCATGGCCAGAAAATACTGGCTCACCTGCTTCGAGGATGCCCTGGACGGGGTGAGTGTCACAGAACAGTCCTATGACTGACCAGGAATTTGGCAAATAAATCAGTGAACCAGCGTGTTTATCCTGTTTATACTGCTGCTGTGTCACCCCTCAGTGTGGAAGTGCAGCCCCTCTTCCTGCAACAGAGGCTCTGACTTTGTCCCAGGCTCCTGAGGAATTGCTTGGCACCTTCAAAGGCAGAAGTGTTCCTCTCCCATGGTTCTTTTTCCCTTTTTTAAAGGTGCTTTCAAAGCATTTGCTCTCTTTGATAGCACCTACAGCTCTCAGTACAGAGCTGCAAGCAGGCCAGTTATACAACCAAAGGCCAGAGATCCCTGCATTGTTCCTGCTCTGGGGACAGTCCTGCTGTCTCCCAGCCACTCTTCCATGGGAAGAGCATGACTGACTCACACACGAGTTCTCTGCTCTCAGGCTGCTTCACTCAGTTCCTGCAGTAAACAAGGAGAGAACACAAGGGGTCGATGTGCACTGTTCCAGCTCTGCCTGTTTCTCCTTTTGTGTGTGTGTGCATTTGTTGTTTTCCCCTCCTGTGAGCAGTTAGAACTTGTGTTTAATTTTTGAAAGTACAATCTGGAAAATAAACTCGAAATCTTTTGGGAAAAGAGGCATTAAAATTGCTCTTTGGTGGCTGCAGGGAAGGAGGTGCTGAGTGGGAGGGAGCAGACGGGCCCAGGCACTGAGCAGGGTGGCAGATGGAGGGGTTATTTCTCAGGCTGAACTTCAGAGCAGTCACATGGAGGAAGAATTAATTTGGTAACTCCAGTGCTGCCCCATTTCTGTCCCAGGTGGCAAAGCGAGCTGCAGCCAGTCAGCCAGACTCTGTGGATGCTCAGGAGAGAGCGGAGAAGTTCCGACAGAAATACTGGAACAAGCTCCAGACACTCAGGCAGCAGCCCTTGTAAGTGCCTTTTCCTTCCCTTTGGCATCTCTTGCTGCCTCCTTTGAGACTGCACAGCCAAAGCCAAGCAGGTTGTGAAGCAGAGCAGACTGAAAGCTACAGCAAGTTGCTGTGTCAAACATCAGGTTCTCTGCACAGAGCTTTTGGATTTCATGTGTTGGAATTGAACAGAAAAATTGTATCTTGGCAGAAAATTCATTATTAAAAATTTGTACGTGGTTATTAAAAATGGCAGCAGGTGAATTCAGGTATCTGGCCTTGCTCTTGAACATTCCCCCTCCCTGTATTTAAATCATCTCTGTTGTAGATTTACCCCTTAGGGCAAGGGTTTAGCAGTGAGACTTTTAGCTTTAGTGCTTGTGTGAGGTGCTGTGACTTGAGGAAACTGAGAAGAAGTTTTGCTGTTTGAAGGAGCTGATCTCTTTTTCTCCCTTATTCCAGTGCATATGGTACCTTAACAGTGAGGAGTCTCTTGGATACAAGGGAACACTGTTTAAACGAGTTCAACTTTCCAGACCCCTATTCCAAGGTGAGTTCCTGCCTCACAGAGTGGACAGCACATATCCTGGATTATATCCTGGCACTAATGAAGATTTTTATTAGAATTCCAGGCAAAGTTTTCCCTGCTCCTAAGCACACTCTTAATAGAAACTTGTTGGTCCATGAGAGACCACAAGTGTAGGGGAGATGCTTGAGCATGTTCTTGGGACTGAGACACCCAAGGAGGGGTAAGAAACTTTTGCTATAAACCAGCATTTCATGTCTGTCTTACAGGTAAAGCAGAAAGAAAATGGAAGAGCCTTAAAGTGTTTCCAGAGTGTAATAGAGTCCCTGGATTCCCTGGGCTGGGAGGAGAGGCAGTTTGCTCTGGTGAAAGGACTCCTGGCAGGCAACGTCTTCGACTGGGGAGCAAAGGCAGTCTCAGAGTAGGTGTTGCATCCTTTAAGCACCTTTTAAGCTGCAGGATGTCCAGTTGTGGGTTTGTTTGGTTTTTTTTGAAGTGCACCAATCCAGCTGTAACTGTAGTTTGTTTCCCCTCAGTCAAGCATTGGATGTTTGCTCCCAAGTGTTGTGTGAGGGGATGTTTCCATTTCCACCCTGTGCAGACAGCTGTACATTTTCCTTCTAGCATCAGAACTCAAACTGAACGTCCAGCTGAGCCTTTTGTCTTTAACATGAGCACAAAGTGTCTGTTCCCCAGTCCTGGGACCCCCCCCAGAATAACCAGTGCAGTAAAATTGCTGAGCACGTGCTGTAGAAATGTTTGAATTACAGTTGTGTGAGGGGAAGGTGTGTAACTGTGGCCCCTTTGTTTCTCTTCTGATGCAGTGTCCTGGAGTCTGAGCCACAGTTTGGATTTGAAGAAGCCAAGTCAAAGCTACAAGGTACAGGGGGATCCAGGTGGTGGTTGGAGCTGGATGTTGTGTAAATGAGGGAGCAGATGAGAGTGGGAATGTTTGTTCTGGCAGCTCTGCTGCCCACATGACAAGGAAGCATTAGTACTTGTTAGGGTTATCTAAATACAGATCCAGAGTTTGGGTGGAATGTTCCTGTTTGTGTTCCAAAGGAATTAAATCCTGCAAAGCTCCCTCCTCGAGCAGGAGCCTCAGCACAGAGAGCTCCATTAACTGGTCTGTCCCTGCCAGGGGACAGTGCCCTGGGAGGCCCAACACCCCCAGCCCAGGATGAGCCACTTCAGTGACTCCAGTGCTTCAGTAAGAAAATCCCATTTCAGGACTGTTCTCACTGAGCCATTCCCATAACTTAGAGCCCAGGAACCCTTTGGATCTAAACATAACATTCAAAACCTGAGCTCAAATGATTTAATGCTTCAGTATGTGTAGAGTGAACCTCCTGCTTTGACAGTGTGCACAATGACTGTTTGTAAGAATCAGTGCCTATAAGAAATGCTGACCCAACTCTGTCTGTGCCACAGAACGTCCCTGGTTGGAAGATTCCTACAGCCAGTGGTTGCAGAGACTGAAGGTAGGACACCACACTTAATCCACACATTAAATACTTCCTCATCAAACACCTGATTGATCCTGGAGGTTTAACACATCTAACAAACTGTTCAAACAATGCAAAACAAACCCTGGTAACACAGTCTCAGTAATTCACCATAAAAAAAGGAATAAAGGGATTACTCTGACACTTGGTTACTTCCTGAGGTGCTTCCCCACAGGAACTGCAGCACTGGAGCCCAGCTGCTCTTGGAGCTGCTCCAGAGGCACCACAGTGTGTCCCCTCCTTACAAGGGACTTATTTCTGTAGGACCAGACCCCTGAGTTTGAAAACTTAAGGCCAGATGTAGCATTTAGGTTGTTCCTCCCTCTGAGTAGCCAATCTAGACTGTCATTAATGTGGGAGACTGCTGGAAATAATTAACTTATCAATTAGCAAAGCTCTTTTCCCCATGTGATCTCTATTACTGTTTAATTAAGGTTAATTGAACCACTTCTGTGTCTTTGTGTAAATCTCTCCCTTGGAAATGGCAGCCCAAAGGTTTGGGATGAGCAGACTATAGCAAATCATTGTGTTACACCCTGAAGCAGAGCATCAGCTAATCTTGTGTCACGGGGATAATTGAGGAACCTCAAGCACTGTCCTGTCAGTTTTTAATTAGGAATTAAGTTTCTTCTGCTGGTGTGAACTAAGTTCCATAGCATCAGATTGAGAATAAATGAAGAAGTTAATGGAGAGTAGGCAATATCTTTTCATTTTAGGATGTCACTGCCCCCAGCAGTCCATCCTGCCCTTTCCTGGCAGAAGGGAATCCTGTTCAGCCAGCACCAGGCTGGCTTTAAACACCCACCAAGGTAGGTCCTGACGCCCAGCGCGCTCTCGGACAGTGCCCACGGACAGTGGGACCTCGGGCCCGGGCAGGTGACAGCCCTGGCCTGGAGCTGGGCCTGCTCCAGCTGCCAGCTGCAGGTTTTACTGCTGGAGCTTGAGAGCCCTGTCTCAAGCACAGCAGAGGAACTCGAGGTGTTTCAGACACCTGAGCAAAGACACCAGCAGGGACCCCAGTGCCTCCTGCTTGTCACAGGCTGTGCTGGGACTTTGCTGCTGCAGGGACCCCAAGGCTCGAGTGTTTGAGGGCACAAATGTGGGCTCCTGGAGCGAGGAGTTGTACATAACAAACTGTTCCCTGCAGTGACTTGTGCTCCATCCTGAATGCATTGGTTTTCTCTTGCAGGAGGGTCCTCCTCATAAATGTGCCTTAATTTTCGCAGATAACAGTGGAATAGACATAATTTTAGGAGTCTTTCCTTTTGTCCGAGAGCTCCTTTCTAGAGGGACAGAGGTGAGTGGTTTTCCTTGGGAATTCCTGTGCAGTGGAGCTCTGGGAACTGCTGGAAGGTGGAGCTGCCTTTCCAGCAGGACACTTCAGATTGGCTCCTCTGTGCCAAATCGGGAATAACTCAAATATCTGGCACCCCAGGGGCTCACTGTGACCTCTCCTGCCACCTCCCCTCAGGTTATTTTGGCTTGTAACTCTGGCCCTGCCCTCAACGACGTCACCTACAGCGAGTCCCTGATTGTGACCGAGCGGATCGCGGCCATGGACCCCGTGATCCAGTAAGCAGGGAATGGGCTCATCCTGGGGGGGGACAGAGCCCTGGCACTCACTGAGCCCACAGGGAACTGAGTTTCGTAGTGCCTGAAATCTGCAGCCTGGACAAAAGCCCAGGCAGAGGGTTTGCTTTTGTGAAGGTGAAAGATTTAGAAGCTGGATCTTCCCTGACTGCCCATAATTGTATTTCTTGTCCATGTCTTCCCTGAGAAGTGCTTGAGCTACTCCACCAGAAATTTTTGGTGTTAACAGGGGCAAACCCATCCCTGTCACACACACACACACTGTCCCTGGGAGAGGACATGGGGCTCACTGAATGGTCCTTGTGCTCAGGGAAACGTGGTGTTTCCCAGGGAAGCCTTGGCCAAGGAGGGTTCAATATTCCCGGTTCTCTGGCTCATTCCCACATGTGCATGACCCTGCTGAAGCAGCTGCTGAAAGGTTTTTCTCTTTTTTTAACAAACAGCTCTGCCCTGAGGGACGAGAAGCTGCTCTTGGTTCAGACGGGCTCCAGCTCCCCGTGCCTGGATCTGAGGTAAGTGGGCAAAGTGCAGGGTTGTTGTTTGTCTCCCTCAGCTGTAGGATGGCCAGGGATTGGCTCTGGAGCATCCCAGCCCCCTTTCCTGTCACTCACACACCCATTAGGAGCTGTGGAGTGTGGATTTACAGGGTTGTAGCACTGACCAGGCCCTGTAGAGGTGTCTATGTTCGTGTTGTCGGGTCCCTCAGCAGCTGGTCAGGTTATGGCTGATAACAGATGCAGTGACTGAAAATCCCCTGGCAGTGAGCAGCATTTTAGATTAACCTATTTACTTTGGATTAGTTTTTCTACTGGACACAGAACTTACCTGTGTGTTCTGGAAAACCCCAGTTCTGATGCATTTAATGAAGCTTTAAAATGATGGGAGCAGGCTCCCCTGGGCAGTGGTCACAGCTCCGAGCCTGACAGAGCTCAGGACGTGTTTGGACAGTGCCCTCAGGCACAGGGTGTGGGGCAGCAGTTGGACTGGTGGATGCTCCTGGTGGGTCCCTTCCAGCTCAGGATGTTCAGGGACATTCGAAGGGCATCAGTAACTGCAGGTGCCCCTTGCTGCAGCCCTGGGGTGCAGCCCTGACCCCCCCTCGTTGCAGCCGCCTGGACCAGGGGCTGGCGGTGCTGGTGCGGGAGCGCAGCACGGACCTGGTGGTGATCGAGGGCATGGGCAGAGCCATCCACACCAACTACTACGCGGCCCTGAGGTGCGAGAGCCTCAAACTCGCCGTCATCAAGAACTCGTGGCTCGCCGACCGCCTCGGGGGCAAGATCTTCAGTGTCATCTTCAAGTACGAAGTGCCATGTAAATGATGGGCTGGGAGGAGCAGAGGATGGACTTGCACTAGTTTTACTTTAACTGTAAAGAATGTATTTTTATTACAACAGGGAAAAGAGTTCACAGGAAATTCCGTATTTATATTGTGCTTTTGTGACTTAAAAAGCAACAATATGATTCACTCTATAGTCTACACACTCAAATACATATATATGTATATCACTCATTGTTTATTTTGGTAAGTGTTTATTTTAATGCTGCAGTATTTGTGATGAAAAGACTTTATTTTTTTGTTCTGTGAGACATTCATATAGAAATATATTTAAATGTCAATGAAACCTTTTTTATACATCTCTGCCTAATCTGCCAGCAGTGACATGGCACGTACCAAATAGACTTTAAGTGCTAAGTGAACCTGACGTTGCATTTTCAGCTTTTAAACTTACCCAACTCTCTCCTGCTCTGTGCAGTTCAGTTGATGGAAGGACTGATCCCCCTTCTCCCCACAGATGTTGCTCAGGCTGTGTCTGAGCTGGAGCTGTCCTGGGCTGAGATAACCACCAGCCCTGATTTCCCAGGCCCCCCTTGCTCTCCCTGTCTGTTCCCAGGAGCAGGGGGGGACTCCCTGCTTAGTCTTGTTGGATTTCCACTGTCAATCCTCCTCCTCAATAGGTTAATTAGAGCAAAACATTGTCACCAAACAGTGACCCTTATCCTGTGCAGGGAAGGGGCAAAGGACATCTGGAATTCCTTAAGTCCAGTGGTTCTTTAGTGCAGGGGCTCCCCTTGCTGGGGTTGGGATGCAGGAAGGGCCTGTTTGGGGTTACAAACAGCACTGTCAGTTCTGATTCAGGAATGACCTTCCCAACAACCAGCACCTCCTGCTCAGAGAGGGGAATACAGGCTATTTATAGCTGAAATGCTTAAGCTATTGCTCCTGCTCACAACAGTCAGACAAGAGCTTTCATGTTCCTAGACTGCACCTCACACACTAATTAGTAGCAGAGGCTTCCCATTAACCTGTCCCCAGTCACTTACTCCTACAGGCATTTATGGACTTACAGGGTAAACTCCTAACCTAGACATGGATCCACCACTGGCCAGCTCAGCTCCATTTTACCAGGCCCTTCACTCCCTTGTTTGTCACTGTTCCACTCTGTCCCTTATCAATTTAAAATTCTTCCAAGCCACTTGATTTCCATCTGCATCCAGCTCCACCACTCCAGAAGTGCTCTGTGTGTAATTAGAAAACCACTACTCTAGACTAGCAGGAAAAACATCTTTCTACACTGCCACAGCTCTTAGGACATGAACATGGTACAACCCTAACACAGGCCCATCCCTTCAGCAGAACATTCCTAAGCATTTGCCTTCCCTGACGTCTCCTGGCTGGGTCTGGCCTTTTCTTTTATCCGTAGGCGGGTGCAGATCTCTTCTATGAAAACAGAGCAACAGGATTTCTGAAAGACAGAGGGGAGGGGAGGGGAGAAGGGGGAGGGTGGGTCGTTCTGTGTCATGGGATCCCCCTTTTCCATGTGCACATTCCTTGGGATGGATGGGGAACAGGAGCACCAAGGGGCACACTCAGACACTGGTGCAGTTTCATTACGTGTCTTTTCCTGCTTGTCAAATGACAAAAGAACAGCCATAACTGAGAATAAACTTGTTACTGATCATTGCTGTCCTCTGTAACACCCAGCACACGGGAACGGGTTTGGCTGGTTTGGGACTGCAGAAAACGTTTCTGCTCAATTTTGGGGGGGAGGTGGGGGCTGTTTTATTATTGTTACCCTGTTCAGGCAACAAAACCATCCCAAAGCCCCAGCTGTGAAATGTTGGTGCTTTAAGGGATAAACACAGGGCACAGGCTCCCTCCTGCCTCAGGAAGAGCAGGAGCAGGGTGGAGGTGCAGCCCAGGAGGGACAGGGGTGGCAGGACAGCCCTCACCCACCTTGGTGTGCCCGGCTGTGAGGCGGCTGCTGTTGGAGAGCTCGGCCAGGGCCGCCAGGACACCGAGGGCGAGGCCGACACCCAGGGCCAGGAAGAGCCCCCCCAGCGCCGGCGGCTCCAGGGGGCTCCAGCGGTCCCGGCTCTGCCGCAGGCAGCTGCTCTCCCACCACTTGTTCCGCAGGTAGTCCAGGTCTCCCAGCTCCCGCAGCCTGAGCACAGCGATGGACAGGGGCTTGGTCCAGGGGGAGGCTGGAAACGGGAGAGAGGGATGGGGGAGATCCCGGGCACTGTTACGCTGCTGGTGACGCTGCTCCACCACCCAGCGGGACCAGCCCGTGTTCAGGTGTTCTCTGAACACAACCACCAACCAACCAACCACCCTGCCCTGTCCACAGGGTGTGGGAACACCTGTGGGACAAGAGTAGGGTGTTCTGTCTGTCCCTCCTCTGCATGGGCAGCGCAGGTTCAGGCCTTGGCTGCCCCAGTGTGGCCCTGCAGAGCCTGTTCCCCCCGGGGCAGGGGCTGTGGAGCACAGGGACTCACCCTGGGTGGTGGCGATGCCGAAGCCGCGGGCGCCGATGACCTCGGGGGCGCGGATGAGGTTGCAGTGCCGGGCGGCCGCCAGGTCCTGCGAGATGGACTCGCCAATGAAGGCGTAGTTGGAGTCCATCACCCGCTGAACGGCCTCCTGGTAGGTCTTGACCAGCACGTGCTCCCTCCTCTTCTCCATGTACTCATAGATCATCTGGTGGATGGGGTTCTTGGAGTTCTGCAGCCCAAAAGTCCAGGTGTCAAGGCGAGGTGGGAAACAATCACCCAAAAAAGTGCACAAACGTGCAGGGGTTGTAAAATGATCTGGAGAACAAGAACACTGCCCCTTGAGCCCTCGGGGAGCCCCGGGGAGCACAGGCTGTCCCTCACACAGCGTTACAGGGACACGAGTGTCACAGGCAGCACCTCCTGCTCAAAGCACACGGGGACAGCCCCTGAAGGGCAGAGGTGCTTTCTCAAGGAGAACACACAAAAATGGAGCTCTTTGCCTGCTTTTCTGTGAGAAAAGGGGGAAGAAGAGATGAACAGAACAACAATCCTATTATTTGAAGTACTACAGGAAAACTGATAGAGTGATGAGGGTATCCTAAGGCACGAGCTGGGCAGCTCAGCCCCTGTGTATGTGCACAAGGAGATTCTCTGCACCTTGAAGAAGTAGAAGGTAGAGGAGCCCTCCAGAGTCCCAAACTCCAGGTTCCTCTGCTTCACGAGGTCCTCGAAGGTCTGGATGGGGAGCTGCTCTGTGCCTGAGCTCAGCAGGGCGGTGAAGTTGGCGATGTAGGCAGCGAGCAGGGCCAGGGTGAAGAGCCACCACACCACAGCCACGACCCGCACCGAGAGCGCCTGAGGCCGGGGGGTCACTCCTGCACCACAGGGAGACAGGAACCACGGGCAGGGGATGTGTGGAACAGCAAACCCTGCCCTGCAGCTCCCCCTGAGCCTGCAAAGCCCTGTGCTGGTCTGAGCAGCTGCAGTGCAGAGCTGAACAGCATCAGTGGCCCAAAGCAACAACAAACACCACACTGGTCAAAGCACCAGAGCCATGGCTGGCTTGGCACTGCCCAGAGCAGTTGTTACAGCTGAAAACATTCCCCACACAGAGGCAGCCCCAGGTCAAATCCCAACAGGTCTGTAATCACACAGCCCCAAACCAGGAGGTTTAGTGCTCCAAGTGTCCCTATTGGGACACCTTTTCCCCCGACAGCACAACACACCAGAGGCACAGATGGAGCTGGATACACCAACAGCTTAGAAACCCCACTGTTCCCAGAGCTGCTTCACCCTCCCAGCTCACCTTGCAGGGCGAGTGCTCCTGCTCCAAACCACAGGCTGTTCAGGAAGGTAAAGTGGTTCTCTTCATTCTTTGGCTCATTCCATTCACAGGGGCTCAATCTGGGGGGAAATGACAGGATAAAACCAGGCATTCAGGGGGAAAAAATATAAATAATCCACATCAAGGGATCTGGTGTTCCTCCTGGGGAGATCCTGCTCTTAATGCTTGTTTAATCTGACAGGACTCAAGCTTTCTGAGCCCTGGTACCATAACCATGCAAAAGGTTCCTCAAAGCAAGATGCTTCCTGGTACCATCTTAAAAACTAATCTGTTCATAGCTGAGAAAGCCCCTGAGCTGAACAAACTCTGTGAAACAATTCATTCACACCTGGCAACAAGAAAGAGGCAGCAGCACGTCAGCAGATAAGCAAATAAAAGGGCTGTCCAGGTCTCCTTGCTGAAAGGAGACAGGAAGTGGAAGAAGGACATCTCCTGAGAGACCGTGTCCTTCCGAAGCAGGATTCCAATGCCAGTCTGCAGGAAGGGTGTGGTGAAGGAAACCACCTCTTCCCTGGCTGAGGTGACTGTCAGAGGGGCCACTGCAATGTCGGCTTCCTGCGGGAGGAGAGAAGGGATAATGAACCCTCAGCCAGTGAACAGTTCTGACCCTCAGACAGCTGCTCCCCTGGCACAGCTCGGAGCTGGGCACACAGTGAGTCCATAAGGGCACAGAGGTTTCACTGAAAGGCTACCCACAGATGACAGAACATCAGCCACAGGGCACCTCATGGGATAACTCTTAGGGTAACCCCTCCTTGAAGAGCCCGAGGCATTATTGCTGCCCTGCGAGGGACAAGTCTCACCCTGGGATCAAGTCCAAGGTAAGTTTTGCCAAGATGCCTCCCAGGACTGCAGAGGAACACTGGGCAGCCCCTGAGATGGACGAGCACTGCACTGGGAGTGCAACAACCATTTCATGCCTTGGCCACTGTCTCCTTGTGCCTCAGTTTCCATATCTGTGTTTTGGGCCAAAACCAGCTCCAAGCCTTGCTGGCCATTAGTCCTTCACCACAGGCAGGACAACTCTGAGCAAACCAACAAAGCCCAAGAGCTGCTCCCATGTCCCTCTGGAGCTGCAGCTGGGCAGGAACACAAAGGGAGCGTTACCTTCCTGAGGATCTCCCCGATCATCCCGGTCCAGTTGCCCCCGGCGGACACGGCTCCGTACTGCCCGTCCCCCACCACCTTCACACGGTACTGGAAGCGCAGCATCCCCGCCAGGGCCCCCAGCAGGTCCATGCAGTACCCCTCCAGCTCTGCCCCCCTCACCATCACGTAGGGATCCTCCTGTGCAGGGGGACACACAGAGCTACAACACCCCCCTCAACCACAACACAACCCCCCCCCAGACAGAACACCACCCCCACGGCCACAACAACCCCACAGCCACAACAACCCCCCAAGCCTGCAGGGCCACTGGTGGACAGTCAGACCAGTGCTCATCAAGCCCTCTCCACACTGTTGCAGGGACAACATTTCCAGACTTGAAGGATGTTCCCTGGAGTCCCCCCTGGCCAAAGCCATCAGCTGCACTCTGCGAGTCACAGGTCCCACACAGGGAAACAAAACTCTCAGGCTAAAAGCCCAATACTTTCCCTTCAGCCCAGCAAAGCCTCAGGTGAGGGGCACAGGCTGGGCAGGGCCTGACCAAAGGATCAGAAAATTCACTGCAGCTGCTGCTTCTGCAAGTCACCCCTGCCTGGAGCACAGGGTAATGCATTTGAGGGGTTAGAGTATGGGTTTGTCCCTGCACACGTGTGAGCTTTACATCCCTCCCACTGCAGGACAGAAACAGCCCCCAGGTAACCCACACCTGGGCTGAGGTTCAGCAGTGAGAGGCCTGGCTGCCTCCCCAGGGCACTGACACAGCTGTGACAGCCACAAACCCTCCCACTGCCAACCACAGGCAGTTTGCAGCTCTACCCCCTGAGCCAGCCCCCGAAACCCTCTGTGAGGAACAGGGACATCAGTGTCAAAGCCAGCCTAAAAAACCACCTCTAAATATATGGGTGGGAAAATAAAAAAAGGCCCAGTGCAATTCCAGCTCTGTCCCTGCCTGTGTGTCACTGCCTTACCAGGATTGTCGTGACAGTCAGGGTTGGAAGCCCCTCAGCTTGTCCCCTTGAGTCAATGCCCTGCAAATCACAAAAGGAAGGAACAGTTGGATTTCAAAACCCCAGATATGGCCCCACCAGGCTGGGGCTTAATTCACAGCCTGGGGGTGTCAGGGGTGTGCGAGTTCAACCAGCTCTAAACCTCCCCCCGAGCTGCAGTAACCTCACACTGCTGCCCCCTGACAGGAACCAGTCACAGGCCTGGTACTTTAGTGCCTGGTCTGAATAAAAATCACTTTAAGTGTTGTCACAATTCTTCAGATAGTGGCAGAGCTTCCCAAGAGATCAATTCACGTTGCAGACAAAAGAGTTAGCAGCCAATTAAGGTCTCATTAAAGAGCAATTCCAGGAGACACAGAACAGTAGGAAACCTGAGAACAGGAGGCAAGGAAACATGAATTCACTTCTGGATGAACACTGAGCTCAAGATACAAAAAAAAAAAAAAAGCATAGACACACAGCCATCCATGCACAGTGTAATTAAAATATGACCACATCTATTTCTGAATTAAAACCTTTGCCACCTACACCTTCATTAGCAGCTCTGCACCAATGAACAAACATACCTTACTCACAGCATCATCATTCCTCCCAGCTCCTGCAAAAATACCACAACAAAATCAGATTCCTGCCAGGCTTTTACTTGCAGAAAGTGCCATTTCACACCCCCATTGCACAGTGCACTTAAATACAGAGAACATTCACCCTTGACTCACGGGCTCCCCAGTTTGTTTCCTCCTCCACAGCACAAAGGGGAGCAGAGGCAGAACAGGCAGAGTGGGGCTGCAGGAGGTTCTGGTTGTCCCCCACCCACTGGGGAGTGGATCCTGCACAGTCCATGGGTGTTTCCCTCCCCTGATTCCTCACACAGCTGATTCCCCCCATTCCAGCTGTGCCCATCCCTGAGGAAAACCCCCATGAACAGCCAGGAGTTCCTCACCATCCAGCTCCAAGATACTGGGTTTTCTTACTCCTCCCTTCCCCTACCAGTGACAGGTTCTGCATCTGAGATGCACAATTAAAGCCACAAGTTTGTCAATATATGTGGCTCATTAATTGCCCAGGATGATTTTTCTAGAATATGCTTAGCACTGCTCCTTGGGACCAAAGAACTCACAGTGCCAAAGCCAAAAATTCCTCAAGATAAAAAAAAAATGTAGGGTGTTTTCACTCTTTGAAGCAAAAGCTGTGAGTTTTTCATTAAATATAACAGCATATTCATTCATTATGTATTTATTATTCCTCCTCTGGGTTTGCATTTTCTGGCCTCGTGCTGAACTCTACATTATTGCAAAACAAAACCTGTTTTTTCCCCTCTCCACCACAGTTCTCCATGGGAGCTGGAAATCTTCACAAAGGGGTTCTCTTGTCTCCCTTTAGAAACTTTATTAAAGCCAGTAGCAGCTTTCTGAGGCCCCTTTTTGAAGACCTGTGGGGTTTCTTGGAAGATGACAGTGTGTTCTGAGGGCTGCAGCTCCCCCAGGGGTGCAGCTGTTCAAAGCCCCTTTGTGAACCCTCCTGAAAGGCCCCCAGGGACCAAACTGCAGCCCCAGGGCCGAGTTCCTGGCAGTGACCCCTCCTGCAGCCGAGGCCTCGCTGGGACAGGACAGAGGCACAGGACAAGGAGAAGAGCTCATCCCTCTGTTCTGCAGGAAATGACTGTGGTGGCAGAGCTCTGCCTTCCCGTGGGAGATGGGACTTTTCCCTGCACTCCTGCCTGTAGGACTCTTCACAACTGACCCCTCACCTCACTTTCCTCCCCATCCTCAGCTCATCCTGCTGCAACTCGAGGGACAGTCGACTCCAAGATGTGCAGTTTAAGCCCAGTGACAGTGTTCAGGGACACCCAAGACCCTTTTTCTGGCCTTTCCATCTCCCTGATCTCTGCCATCTGATGCTCAGCTGCAGCACCAAAGGCACTGGCAGCAGCACTCGTGAGGTCCCAGTCAGAGGCTGGCACCAGGTGAGCCCTGGGGTTCAGGTTAGGACAAGATCCTGCAAGCACAGGAGTTAAAGCCTGGAAGAACTAACACTCTAAAGAAGAACTAAACCAGATGTGGGTGCAGCCAACCTTTCTGGATCACCTTGCTCACCTGCCTGGCTCGATTCCCTCAGGAGCAGCAGGGCTGTAACCACACAGATGGTGAAGGGAAGACCTTTGTCCATTGGAGCAGAAACACCTCCTGCCTAAAGGAACCTTCCTGCTGGAGGTGAAAGGCAAGCAGTTAAAGCTGGTCCTACAGTTCCTCATCTCGGGGTGAAATCAGGCCCTTTTATTAACTTTTTTAAAAAATTCAAATTTCTGCAACAAACTTTCTGCAGGGCTTCAAATCACTGTGCATTGTAAATCAGCAACAGAGTGAGCAAAACCAATCAATGCCAGGTCGTGCTAAGTCTCAAACACTCCAATATTCTTGATTGCATTTGCTGTCATAATGTCAAACAAGGTTCAGGACATCCCCAGAAACCATAAAAAACAAATTAGAAGTGCCCAAGAAAACTAACCTTACATGAGAGTATAAGGACAAAAGAATCCTACATGTGGTATTACTTGCTTCTGCCTGATGCTCAGAAACACTGGCTTCAGTTACCTCACTTCATCAGATTTAAGGAAACATCCCCAAACCTGCACTCCTGTGAAAACTGCTGCCATTACAGTTCAGTACTTTCCCTCACTAATTTTCTCCATATTTTTCACCTAATGAGAGAAATTAATAAAACCTACACAGAAGATTTTTTTTTCTGGGTTAAATTTCAGTGCTGACTTTGTTGTAGCTGTAAAAAAATCCTTCCAGATGGGAATATATTTGCTATATTGTGAAAGGACCAAAGCAAAGCAGCTATGGATCAGCCAACATTTTCTTAAAAAGTGGTTGCTACTTGTAGCAGCACAAAACCTGAGCAGGTTCATCACCCACCCAGGCAGGTAGAGGAAATGCAGCAGCATCTTCAGGCTGGGGCAGGGAGGAACTGCACTTCTCCTGGGAGATTTAACCTGTAAATTATTGCTCCTTTTCCCTTACAAATTGGTACATGCTACAAAATCATCTTTCTTTCAAGTGGCCTCCTTCAAAAAACAAAACTTAAATCAGAGCTGGTCATGCACTGCTGGCATTCCCTTCAAAAGAAAGGGCTGTTAACACACTGGTTGCTGACTAAGAGAATAAGTACAGCATAAACCTGCAAAAAAGATTTTTTTTGCAAAGGTTAATAGACATCCCCAGGTCTAATTTAGCACCAGAACCATTTAACACAAAGAATCAGCTGGGCAGAATAACGGGAGGGCAGAGGGGTTAATTTGCTCCCAGGGTGTAAAGAGTTCCTCTGACAGTGCTTAAATGAAGCACTGACACATCCCCCCACACCCACCTGAGCAGCTACAACCTCTCTCCTGCTTTACAGCAAAACCAGAGGCCCTCAGAAGTCACTTTGCTGGAGTCAGCTCTCACTCCTCAGGTTTTCAGTCTGTCAAAAGGCACCCCAAAGGTCCCTGTCACTCCCTGAGCAGCTGGAGGAAGGCAGCAGGCACAGCAGGAGGGAGGAACACCCCTCAGCCAGGAAGGAGCCTGGGGCACCAGGTTTGACCCTTCCAGGTGACCAAGAGCACAAACAGAAGGCAGGTTCTCACTTACAGCAGCTCCTTTGGTCTCTCCTGATCCCTCTGCCCGGCTTTGGGCAGGAGCAGCTCGATGCCAGGGCACAGAACAAGCTCAGATCCCGGGCATCCAGTGCTGCTTTAAATAGCTGGGAGAGGAGGAGTGGCTTCTGCAGGACCAGCCCGGCCTGGGGGGGCACCTGGGCCTTTCTAACATTAACTTCCTAAATCTGCATGTACTTGACATTAAAGTTATAAAAGCATTAAAATTAAAAAAAAACCCACCAGCAACTCCCTGCAGCTTTTCAGCCCAAAGCTGAAGTTTTCCATGAGTGACTTTTTGTCTGGAGAATGTTAATGACATTTGCTTTGTGTTCAGACACATTTTGGCAGATCACACATTCTGCTGCACATGTACCTCCTTTCCTTCAGGGACTGCAGTCATCCTGTGGGGTCACTCCAGTGCACCTTTCCAAGCCTTTGCTGCACAAACTTCAAGGGCCTCTCATCTAAATCTTGCAGAAAAGCAGTGAAGATCTGAGCCAGGGAGGAAAACTGAGGGAATGTTTTTAAGCAAAACATACTGAAAGGTTTAGTCAGAGAATTAAACCCCTTCAGCCCTCTTCCACATCACCACTAGGCCCAGACATATTACTCTGTGATATCTCAGAGTTGAAGTGCCAAATGATACTAAAATTAGGGCCAAGAACTCCTTTTAGCCCTTCCAGCAGCAGTGTGAGCTGAGGAACATCCAGCCCTGTGCTGCCACAGGAACAGGAGGGAGTTCTGACTGAAACAAGAGAAGAGCAAAACTTGGCTGCAGCGTTTTCAGCCAGACTTTAAAGCTCCTCAGTGATGAGACAGGTCCACCTGTGCTCCTGGCACAGCTGTAAGAGAATCCTTTGGCTCCCTGGATTCCCTCACACAGCACAAGGTCAGTCTCTGCCAAGACTTGCACGTGTTCTGCTGGACCTGAGAGAACCTGAGCTGGGTCTCACCTGGCTACCACTCTGAAAAAGAGGAAAATGAACTGTCATCCACAGAGGAAGTTTTCAAACAAAGCAGGTAAAGTTAACCATGTTTGTGCATCACAAACCACAGTGTTTTGTTACAGCTAGAGAGTCAACAGCTGGAAGGTTAAATATGTTTATTTTAGTAGTGTAAGGTGGTTTTACAAACAAATCTTTAGATTTTGCAATATACGCAAAAGAATCATTACAAAGGCAAAATATCCTCTCAATAATGGGGACTCTATGCAGCCTGAAATAAAATTAAACCTCTGTTTCTCTTTAAATGCATCTCAGTAAACATTGCTCTCCATCACTGATAAAATGTACATCTATAATAAATGACATCATAATTGGGGGAGGACACGACAACATCCCTAAAAATAAAAAGTTAAAAAAAAAGGTGGGGAGGAAAAATTATTACTCTGTTTAGGCTGTTATTTAATGCTAAATATGTCCATCTAAAAAAATTAAATATCTCTCTTTTTTAAACATATCATTGAAAATTTTGCATGGCAGTGCAATACAGAAATAGTAAAATTCATCCCAAAAGTGCTATGTACAGCAGCATTGGTAGAACACCATCAGAAGGGGCAGTGCTGTTCCAAGAGGAGACCAGCACACTCCTTAGCCATTTCTGAAGTCCAGGCAGAAGGCATTCCCTGTCTGGTTCTCCCCATTCCCTTCTCTCTCCTGTCTCATTCCCTCAGATGATGCCTCGAGACAAGGACCAGTCACAGTTCAGGTTCAGGGGGTGCATGTGCCCACACATGTGCAGATGTACAGCTTACTCTCTCTCTATATATATTTATATATATAAACAAGCTGGGTTTAAAAAAGCATTGCTTTGGAACAAGAGAGCTCTTCTTCAAAGAGAAAATATGGATTTTCACTGAAATAAGCAGGTCCATGATGGAAGACTGACTTTATCTACTACAGTATTAATTCCACTGCAATTCTGACTATTTTCCAGAGAAGACACCTTCAGAGGCCTCACACTCTTCCAGAAAATAGAACAGGGAACATGATTTGAAGTCCAGCCTCCTTTCATGGATCCACAATTTGTCAGAGCAAAATTTACCTTAGCTGTCGTTAGCATCACATTGAGCTACTAAACATCAAGATTACCCATTGGAAGAAGAATTACTGAAATTAATAAAGACCAAGAGACTTGCACAGAGCAACCTGCAGATGCAAGAAGTGGTCACACGCAAAGGAGGCCAAACTGGAGGCTGGCAAAAGTGTAATTAAAAAAGAATACTCATCTATTCTCTTGGAGTCCTGACATTAAGCACCCTTGGAGGCGAGGGAAGGCCGGAAGCACTGAGCCATGGGAGGCTGCTCTGTGCCCCCAGGGCTGTGTTTTGCTGTGACAGGAGTGTAAACATTGCCTTGCTCAGTGCCCCGGGTCACAGTTTGAGCATGAAGAACACCTCGGTGTCCGCACTGCAGTCGGGCTGGGCCTTGGGCTGGGCCGTGGGCACGGGGGGAGCAGCCATGTCCATGCACACAGCCCTGGCCACGCTGCAGGCCCCCTCGGGGTTGCCCCTCTCCTCGATGGGGCTCCCCCCGAGCTGCCCCAGGCCCTGCAGCCGCTGCCTCTCCTGCGCCTGCCGGGCCCTGTTGGCGATGTAGCGCACGCGGCTCTGGCTGCGCGAGGACGAGCGGCGCAGCAGCCCCACGCTCTCCCCTTCCTCCTCCGACTCGCTGGGCTCCACGCTGATGGGGGAGGTGATGTCATTTTCCTGCTGGAAGGCTGTCAGCTTCTTCAGCTGCTCCGTCAGCTCGTCCCGGGACCTGGCTGGGGGCCTCAGGCCCGAGGAGCGGCGCTGCTCCCGCATGGACCGCGTGACAAAGCTCCTGCTGATGCTGCGGTACTTGCTCTCAAAAGTGCACACTATGTCGTCGGAGGTGAGGTCTCCCAGGCTTTTGGATTTTGCCTGGTTGTTCCCAACCATGTCACGTGCTTTGGATTTGTTAGAAGACTGTCTGAGGCTTTCCATGTACAGCCTGCTCCAGGTGTGCCTTCTAGGGATGGATGAGAAGGCATCCTGAGGGCTCCTGGCCAGGGGCCGGGGGCACAGCTCATCTGCTGGCAGCTGCCCAGACCTCAGGTTGGGGTTGGACTTGCTCTTGCTCACCATTGGCATCTCGTTGCTGCAGGTGGTGGCCGAGCGTGGGCGCAGCCCCCTCCTGATGGCCAGGGGCTCCAGGGGGTCCTGGCGGAGGCCGAGGTCGGGGAGGCTCTTGCGGGCCAGGTTGGGGAGGGACAGGTCGATGACGGTGTCGTTGGAGGACATGCTGGAGGACGAGGACACGCTGTCGCGGTGGCTGCTGCCGTCCAGCTTGCTCCAGATGCGGTCGTTGCCAGTGGCATCGAAGTACACTTCTGCTGCTGGGGACAGGCTGCCCCGGGGCTGGGCCAGGGCTGCGGGGTCTGAGGGCTTTGGGCCGTCACTCTTTGCCCTCCTTGCTGTCATGTAAGAGCTCATCTGAGGAACAGAGGCCTGTGCCCGGCCCTTCTGGAGACTGTCTGCCTGTGTGCTGTTCATGCCATTGCTCTGCTGTGGAGGAGCAGCTGCTGCCCCCAGTTTCTGCCCTTTGGACCCAGAGGGGCTTCTCCTGTCCGTTAATACCTGCCCTGGTTGGGGGTTTTGCTCCTGGCAGTTTCCAGCAGGTTGGCCAGCACTGTGATCTGCTGCCACTGCCAGCCTGGCTTTTTGGGGATGTGCTGCCAGCACACACTGACCTTCAGCCTCACTGCACACCTGTGTCCAGCCACCTTCTTCTGAGACACCTCCTGCCATGCTTGTCCTCTCATCTTCCTGGGCTTCTACACTTGTGTCAGCTGCTCTTGGGACAACCTGCACTTGGTCTTCTGCAGCCAGATTTGTCCCTTGTTCTCTAGTGAGTGGAGATTCCTGAGGCTGGTTGGATGTGCTGCTTCCTTCTGACCGAGCCTCGGTGGAGTGGTCAGACACAGACCCTTCCTCAGAGTCACTGTAAGGAGTAACGGGCAGAGGGAAGACAAGGCTGCAGTGATGGGTTTCGTTGGCAAGAACAGGCTCCTCTGTGATCGTTTCTAGGCTGCACAAAGAACTGACTGACCTCTGCATGGAGAGATGGCAGACATCTGCTTGGGAGGTATGGGAAGAGAGGAAACAAAAGAAACAGGGATACAGGGTTAATTACCTCTCACAAATCACAGTTCATGCAAAGATTTATTCCTTCTGTGTTATCATTTTATTTTCAAGGTAGTAATTGAGTACATAAATCATGATTCTTCAAATAACTCATGAATTCAGACGCCAGGCTAAAGGCAGCGAAAACCTCTGCTCATTCGGTTTTAGCTGCCCAAAGCCCTGTTGTTTCAGAAATCTCAGCCCATGCACAGCAGCACCATATGACTGTTCTGGTTTTCTTTCTAAACAACAAGAGTACCCAGCAATTTGTGTCCTTTGTATCCCCTTTTGTAAACTAAGTTTCCTTCCTCCACTATCCAGCACCACTGGAATGGCTCCTTCCCTTCCTTCCAGCTCTCACCCAGGTCAGTGTATCAGGTGCCAAGCAGCCCATGTACAACAACCAGAACACCAGTGCCCAACCAGCAGACATGATCCCAATGACCAACTGCTCAGGAGAGAAGCAGCACAGGACTTGTGGAGCAGATTACAAATGGTCCAGATGACACAGTGGAATGTTGGCAGTGGGACTTTCAAAAACAAACCAGAAACTTAAAACAGACTTTGTTCTCCTAAAAAAACCCCCTTTGTAACTTCTTTCTCAAAAGCTCTACAAACAGAGGGCTCATGAACAGCAGGCTGGCAGCACAACCCTGAAGAAGCACCTGGAGAAAATGCTCCAACCCCCTCAGTGTTTATGGCCTGTCCCCTAAGGGCCAAGGCAACCATGCCAAACACACACCACTTCCCACAGCTCCAAACCACAGGGCAGACATGCATTCCAGAGCTCACAAAGCACCACGGAGCCACACAACACCTCAGGAACACAGGAGCAGGTGGTTACAGGGCAGGGAGCAAACACAAACCAGGAATACAGGCAAGAAGGGGCTCGAGCCAGGGACACTCTGCAGACAGTTACCTTTGACTTGCTTGTCCTTTCAGTTCTTAACTAGAGAGAGAGAGTGTGCATGTGGAATAATAGGACAGAACAGAGGAAAAATCCAGTTAATGTAGGGAAGGCAGGTGCAGATAACAGGATAAATTAGTGCTGAGGGAGGGAAAGCAAACACACAGGAATATTCACACATGTTCGTAGGATCCTAAGAATTTCTGACCAACCAGAGCACTCAATGGAATCCATAAATGGACACTATGGACAGCATGAAGTCCCTTATTTTGTCACAGAAGAAGACAAACAATTACCTTCAGCACCAAAAACTGCCCAGGAAACACCTGCCTTTCCTTCAGCACCAGGATTTCCAGCCCAGCACAGTGCCCAGGAGCTCAGGACAGGAAAAGGCAGTTCCCTGGCCTGTATGGCACTATTTGGGAGTGTCAGAAGGGAAGAAGGAACATGTGCCCATAAGCAAAATCAACATTCCCAGATTCCCAGTATGTGGAGGAGTGTGAGGAAAAGCCCAGAGCTGATCAAACCAAGGACACTCCTTTTCCCCATCCAGGCTTGGCCACCAGCACAGATTGAGGGACACTTGGAAGGCAAAACACTGGCAAATGGAATGCTGTGCCATAAGGGGGAAGGAGAGACTCGAGTTTCCTGTCCTGTCCTGTCCTCAGGGCACTTCCCAGCAGCAGAATATTGATTCCAAAGGGCAGCCCCACTCCCGGGGCTGTTCCCTTGGTTTCCTGGCCCAAGGCAAGGCCTTGCAGGATGGGAAGGGAGCTGTTTGTGCAAACAGAGGGGTTGTCACTGCACCAGCAGCGCCCAGGCCAAGGCACCAAGTTTCACCATTTGAAGGGTTTGCTGATTCCATGCTTGGGAAGTCAGATGGATTTAATCAAATTTCAAGCATATCACAATATTTGTTTAGTGGCTCGGGGGGCTGGCAGGGGAGCTGGCACTGATAATGGGAAATGGCTTCATATGTCACACCACTCAGAGCCTGTGAAAAGCCTGGTGCCAATAATTTAGGCACAGAAAGAGCTCTGCTGCTTTGGATTAACTGCAAGTCACGGGAAGCGGCAAACATCTCCCCTCCCACTGTCCTGGTATTTTCCTAAAAGCTCAGAGCAGATGATGGAAAAATACATTAAAATAAAAAAAAAAAAAGGGATAAAAAACCAGAAGAAGAATTGTAGACACTCAACCAGATTAAATAGATCAAACGAATAAAATATCTTAAATTTCTGGATGAGGCTTTCATAGAAGTCCCCTCTAGGTGGGCACTCAGGATCTGTTACTGAGAAAAGAATTATGTCTTCAGAAGCACCAAAGTCACTTCCCTGATCCTGAAAATCAAACCATCAGTGTCCAAATTCCTTGGACAACTAAGGACAAGAGGGAGGGGTTTGAAGAGAAGCTCTTAGAGTCACAGCCAAAAGCTCTATTTCTTTACTTCCTCTTTACAATTCTATGAAACAGAAAACTCTTGTCAAAATCTCTTCCCTTCTCTCCCCTTCCTGCCAAATCAGAAGGAAAAAAAAAAAGCCATTTTCCTTATTAAAATGTATACTTTGATTGCCTCTGTTCCATTTTCCATCTGCACAAACACACAGTTCACAGTCCCAGTGACCACAGACCTATTTCTGCCTTGAAACAGCTACAAAACGGGGCAGTTTTAGCAGCTTTGCCCTAACTGGACACATTTTGCTTTGCAATGGGAAATGCCAGCAGTGGCCCAGCTGATGTCAGGGAACATCAGCTCACACTCTGCTGCTTTGTGCTGTGCCACTGTGCCCTCAGGTCCCAGGCACAGCGTCTGTGGAACACTCAGTGAATCTATAAATGTTTGCATGCTGGGAATTCACACATTTAGGGGTGGAATGGGCTGCTGTGCTTATAAAATGGGATCTCCTGAATAAGCCAGAGCAGGGAATTCCATCCAGTAATGCCTAAATTCATGGCAGGACTTCTGCAAGTTCTTTGAGGAAGGAGCTGTTAGCAGAGTGCACATTAGACCTCATTCCTGGTGTGGTTATCCCTCAGTGAAACACAAGGACTGATAACGGAAATATTGTTTGCTGATATGGGCTTCCCATATTCAATCTCACTCAATGCTCTGGTTTGGATCTTAAAATTGACTTAGTATCATACCACATTCACTAAGAAAAGCAAGGAAACGAAAAGACCCTGAACAGATAACCCAAACACTCATGGACTAGTGACAGTGTTACTACTGCAGATGGTTCACTAGGCATGGAAAGGACTAATCTAGACCAGACATGTCTACAAAAAATAAAAGAAAAATATTTATGCAGGGTTTTTTTTCTGTCATTGCCAAAATTAAAAAAAAAAAGAAGAGCTCTTGACAGCAAAACAACATGGAAGAGCCTCTAAGCAAAGATGCTATGCAGAAGCTGAGACGACGACGTGATCTACAGTGGGGAAGGGTGAAGAAAATCTGGTCTTACCAGTAAAGAATATAGGGGATTTACTTCGAATTTCCTCCAACTTTTGAACGAACAAGGCGTTCATTTCCCTCTGTAGGGTGCCCACTTGCCTTCGAGAAGGTTCAGACCAGTGCTTGGGGAACTCTGGGCTTCCAAGGCTTTCTAGACTGCTGGAGTTGGAGGATATAGAGCCATTGCTGGCTGCAACCAGGTTGACAGTGCTTCCATACTTGCCACCTGACTGGCCCTGCCAGCGCTGCCGGGAATGAGCCTTTATTCCGTGGCATTTAGAGTCAGCACTTCTCTTGCCTGGGGTCACAAGAGGCTGGGTGCTCCCGGCGGGGTCAGCGGCGCAGCCGGGGCTGCCGCAGGGCTGCAGGTCTGCCTGGGGCCTGGGCTGGGCTCTCACAACCCAGGTCCTGAGCTCCAGCCTCTCCTCTGCAGCGGCACTGCCACGCTGCTCGTGGGGGGCAGGCCTGGCGGGGTGCTCAGCCCACGGGCCCTCCAGGTCGGGGCTGTCCCTGGAGCCGATCATGCACCTCATGCAGTTGGTGGCCACTCCGATGCTGCCCGAGCTGTTGATGGCGCAGCGCGCGAACACGCTCTGCTTCTCGCCCGCGGGCTCCTGCAGCCGCACCCGCTGAGCCCTGGGCAGGGGCTCACTGAGGGCAGCCCCTGCCCGGGCACAGCTCTGCCTCTGGCCCTTACCAGACCCTTGGGCCTTACCTTTCCCCCCCTGGCCAGCTGCCTCCCCGCTGGCACCGTCTCGGGGAGCTGGGGATGGAGAAGCACTTTCTGGCTCTTGCACGAAGCGGGGCTGGGAGGCAGCGTCCCCTTCCCGGTCCTCCCTGGCCCCTTCCCAGCTGGTGTCCTTGGAGTCAAAAGCAATCTCAGGAAAGCCCTTCTTGTTCTTCTTCTGGCTCTTGGTGGGGGCACTGGCCGTGCGCCTCAGCAGGTGGCTGCTAAGGGAAGGTTTGCGGTGCAGCTGCCCAGCAGCATGACTGTCCAGAGAGGCCTGCTTTGGATTTCTGAGAAACAGCCCTTTTAGACCTAGAGCTGGTTTGGCCTGCAAAACAAAGACAGAGGTACAAATATAAAAAGTCCTTCATATGAAACATGACTCTCTGCCTTTGGGCGCTGGAACTCGTGAACAAACGATCATCCACACAGAGAGTCTCCTGCCATATTCCTGTCATCAGCACGAGAACTAACCCAGAAATAGGACAGGGACTGAAAATGAAAAAAATCACTAACACCAGCTTTGCAAAATATCACATCTCTTTTTTTTTTTTTTCTGGCAGTTATGTTTTTAGATAACATTTTCCAACCACACTTATCTCTGTATTTGCCATCATTCCCTTACTAGCATGTAGCTGCTTGCAACATCTACATAAACATCAGAGATATTGAAAAGACAAAGCAATAAAAAAGGAATTACTTCTGTCTACAAGGATCTCATTCTGAAAGCTGAAGAGTTTCTCAGTTTCACCCAAAGCATATGTATTTAAATTACAAGATGGAAATGCATTCTCTCAGAACTGCTGGGAAATAAACACTGGCCATAATATACAATATCTTTTTAGTCTGTGGGAGATTTACACGTCAATTGAATTGAGCACTATCATGAATAGCAGTTAACTATATACAGACAAATGATGACCGAATATTTCAATTTCTATGGTAATTTCCTACCATACAACACTTATCCAAAGACACCCGAGTTTTCATCACTGAGGAAACACACTATAAACAAGGGAAGTTAGTCAGTGTAACAGTACAGTTCTTCATAATCTTCAGCACCTATGAAAGCACTAAACATACAAATTCACCATCATAAATCTCCCACCATCATACAGGTGATTCACATGTCAGGGAGCAGTTTCAGCATTCCTGTAAGCATTCCAGGTGCACTTGCCAACTTTTAAATGAGAGGCCAATGCCCGGTACAGCGTTGGTTGCTCTGCAGGTACAGCCTGGTACACACAGATCACTCACAGCAGACAAAGGTATTTCCCTGCTAACCTGCTCCTCCTTTGTTCTCCTTGTTGCCCAGTTAGATCAGACTCCCTTTAGCAGCTGGAGCACAAAGACTGGATAAACCCGGGGCCCATCACTGGGATTGAAAGGTGTTGTCAGAGCCCCAGGACCTGCTCAGCATCCCAGCCTGCTGGCACTTGCTGTCAGTTCAATCTTTGCCCTCTGATGTCATGTGAGGTCACATTTCTGCGGCGCCAAACAATGGCACAGAAATGTCTCATTTAAATTACAATGGTCTCCCGCCCCCAAATAAATATTTGAGTGCCTGTTCCTGCATTTCCAATTCTGCCCTGCAGGATTTAATGGGCAGGCTGCCCCGTGCAGAGAGCCCAGGCTAAAAGCTGCTTCTCTCCTTTTCTGCCAGACCTGCCTGTGGCATCGAGGTTGATTTGCTCACACCCAGCCCAGTGAAAGCATTCACAGAATTATTTTTATAATTGACTGAAGTTTAGTTACCACGTGCCAATCTCCAGTGTGAGTAGGACATGATCAAAAAGAGGCCCAAAACACCCCTTAGGATAAGATAAAGAAGGTAAGGATTGACTTTTCCCACACAAGGCAAAGAAACTGTAATTTAAATACTGGGAAACCTTCTGTGAGAGCCAGGTTATTGAACAGTCTGCTTGGATTACTGTGAGACAAGTTGGCAAGTACATGAATTTGCTATAAAAATCAGACAGTATTTGCAAAACCCAGAAAAAATTGTCACACAGACACACACACAAATAATATCCACCAAAAAGCAAAGGAAAGCACTGATGGAATGGGTGACACGCAGTGCAGGGCCCCAGGTTCATTCTGGCTTGTTTGGTGCAGCTCTGTAAAGCTGGACACTATTGCTTGAATCAGTGGAGTGATTCAAGAATCCAAAGGAAAATTTGGTTAACTCAGGGGAAAGAAAAGTTTTAAATGAAGGAAAAAAACAAAAAGAAAGTGGTTGTGAGGGAGATCCAGGACATTGTGCTTGCAGCTTCCAGCCACTTCTGCAGGGCTGTCTTGTTCTCCAAAGGAGACTTAAAAACAGCACAAGAGGCTTTTCCACAATTTAGCAAACAATTCACTGTTAATGTTCTTTTCCATGTGAAAGGAGGGGTTTCAGTTATTGCACTGCAGAGAAAAGGCATGAGAGGGAGAGACTCAGAGAAAAGGTATGGAAGGACCTTTGTCCTGGATCTGCCTCACACAGGGAGGGCTCTCTGGCTGCCAATGATCCAACAGAACTGACCAAGTCAAATGTCACAACTCATGTTCCACGGGTTGGAGAGCTTGAAAATGCTAATAAGGAACATTGATGCTAATGAAGCTACCAACTAAGGCATGCAGGTGTGTGGTGGTGTCACTGCACCTCCCCAGACAGGAGGGGGTACCTTCAAGGCGTCTAAAAACGCTCTGCTTCTAAAAGGAGACTTTTTTGACATAGAGAAGCCCACTGAAATCACAAACAGACAGAGCAAAGGCAAAATAACGGTGAGGGAGGATCTCAGAGATAGGCACACCTAGAAAAACCACCAAAATTCTGCAATACATCAACAGACCACAGAAGAGACACAAACAGAGAAAAGTCTCTCCAGGAAACAGAGCACTGGAAGAGATTTCAGCTACACACAAGTGAAGGTGAAAAAAACCCTGAAGACTCTGATTTAGTAATATCAAGCTACTGAGCTGGTGGAATATCTCCATTTATAGAAAAGCCCCAAAAGGTTAATGTTTGCATTTGAGGCTCTGGATTAATAAAGGATGGGTAAAACCAGGCTGATAACTGGGCTGATTTTTAACCGGCCCATAATTAAGATAGGGGAAACAGAGAAATAATTCTAGTTTTGACAGAACTCTGTTAACTAAAAACCAAAGCAGAAACTGCTTGAGAGAGACCAAAGCAGAAAGGGCTGTGCAATATTTGTCCCATATTTTCATTAAAAATTATAATTAAAAAACCCACAACCATATACCAGCTTTCCTTCCAAATCCCTATATTTTAATTATGTCAGTGCACAGCACCAGGTTCTTAACACCAGCCAACCCAAAGAGTGAGAATGAGAGGCAGTAAGGGATGTCTAACAGAACATGAAAAGGGAGTAAAGCAGTTGGAAAAACAGACCAGTGCAGTAGTTTGGAGGGTAATGGGAAAGGACAGGGAGGAGACACCGTGACACACAAGGGCCTTTTGGTTGCTTAAACACTACCCAGAAAATCTTATGACCTCAAAGTAGCTGCCAAAGTTTAAATGGGCAGGTCACCCTACTGCAAACTCTAACTATCCCCAGTCAGTGGCTCACGAAGAAGCCACTAAGAGCAAATAATTCTGAAAGGCTCAGTAAAGTCAGGATAAAAGGAGAGAGAATGCCCTGCAATATTGCCAAATATTGACCTGAAAACACAACATTCACAAAGACTGTGAGCGTTGCCTATTCCATCAAACGCTGCTGTTGAGGGCAGTGACTGGGAAGCTGTAGGTAACTCATGGGTGATTGAAATTTAGCAGCTCAGAAAGCTGTTCTCCCTTCTGAGAACCGCTTTAACGCCCCTCTCGAGGAGGAGCTCGGAATTCCCAGCCTGTGGGATGCCTCCTCCTGCAGTCGCGGTGCTGGTATTGCACCTCGGTACCACGGAGAGCTCGGTCTGCACCGCGGGCTCAGCTGGGATTGGGCTGCTCAAGGCTCTGTGAGATGCTCTGCTGCTGGAATTTCACTGATTTGATAGCACAGAAGGCACTAAATGCAGTGCTCTGCGAGCACAGAAGCTGTCTCATTTTTAGCTGGCCTAGGAAAAATTGGAAGTCAGGGCTTTACTTTCATGGGAATTTTGATGTGGAACCCTGAGTCGTATTTTTCCTGCATGTGAAGCAAACACACTCTTAATAACAGACAAAGAGTGTAAATATGCCCAACAACTATTACAAGGATCACTTTTCCTCTGCATTGTAAGTGTTGTTATGGAAAAAAACCCAAGCAAATAACCCTGAAGAATTGAATTAAATGTAAAATGCACAAGCATTGCAAGGCACCAAGCTCTGAGGGTTCAGGTGTGCAGCTTTGGTTCAGCAAGGTGCACCTCCAGGGCTGGACCAAAGGGATTTAGATAAATGTGTGTGTGCTACAAGGAAATAACCTTCCTCTGTGGCTTCCCCAAAAAGGCACTGCAAGAATCTCTGGTGTAACTTTCCCTATGATTTTTCCTTATCTCCATGGATGGTCAGAAGAGTCTCACCATGACAAGCAC
The DNA here is from genome assembly GCA_013397135.1 of Pachyramphus minor. Taxonomy (NCBI): domain Eukaryota; kingdom Metazoa; phylum Chordata; class Aves; order Passeriformes; family Tyrannidae; genus Pachyramphus; species Pachyramphus minor. The sequence continues at coordinate 62,000 of VYXB01006186.1, forward strand.
AGAGATGAAGTTTACTCTAAGTGAACAAATCTCTTGGCTTGGAGCTTCACCCCCTGGGCTCCCCTGGTGTGCTACAAAGCCCCGTGAGCTCCTTCCCGTGCACAGGCTGTGTCACACATCCCCAGAGCCACTCACCTTACCACAGATGTCATTGATGGCCACATGGACAAAGATAGAAGCCTCTTCTATACCTTCCAGGTACACGTGTCTGTAACCTGGAACACAGTGGGCAGAGCTGAGTGGGAGCAGGGGACAGGAAGTCTGGAGTTAATTGTTTCAGTCCTCATCCCCCTGTAAGTACTAGTGGACCAAGGTAGAGAACTCTGGGTCCAAACTCCTGTCTCTTGTTCTAACCAGAAACTTCTGCAGCAGGCACGTGCACACAATGTAATCCAGCATCTGCACCTTCAGTTACCCCATAATAAAGGTCCCAGCCCTCTAATTTGGGATTTGCCCCTGTCTCTTACCTGGCATCATGCTGCTGAATGCTATTGTCCTCTGCCCAATGAAATCCCGCCCGATGGGATCGTGGTCCCACACCAGGAACCGGATCAGTGCAATCTCTGGCATGTGGACTGTGAACACCAGCGTTTCCTCCCACATGGGGTTAAAACCTTGGAGTGAAGGACCAGCTTTTAGGGATTTCAGTCACAACAACAAGAAGAAAGAAGGCTGCCTGCCTAAGGAATGCCTAAACTGCAACGCCATTCTCCCAAAAGATTGATCTTGTTCTTGCAGAACCCAGTACTACCACTGGATTCAGCAGGAGACATAACAAGGAACAGAGCTGGATCTTATCTATATTTGGCCTTGCTTTCAGCAGGGGTTTGGACAACCTGACTCACTTTTGAGCACAACAAGCTCAAAACACCCTCCTCTCATACCCAGTGAGAAGACAAATGACTTGTTTTACACCAAGACCCTCAGCACATTTTACCAACTCAGTCAAACAATTCAAGATCCAAATCTAATTAACATAAAAAATGCTTAAATCAAATTTTCCGTGCTTTGTCATAATAGGCACCAAATCCTATCTACTCCAATCCTTATGGACAAAACTTGCCTGAAAGTGGATGTTTCAGCCATTAAAAAAATGAAACCCCAGATAATCTTACCATTGTCATCAACTACTCTGGTTTGTTCTTTGAAGCAATCTACAGGCAAGCCTATAACTTCTACTTCAACAAATGGATCTATGATCTGAAAAACAAAATGTTACAAATATGAAAAAAATGAGTGACAAAGATGAAATTCAAATACATGGCTTTACAAGGTGGGCACTGTATTTTAATGTCTCAGTAATTACTGTCCTAAGCCATCTGTAATTGTTTATTATGTTGATAAGATTCTGTTTTTTGTTTCTCCTGGATACACTGTGTTGACAATTGCAGGGAAAACATCAAAGCATTGCTGTGGTGCTTAGAAGTGAAGAAAAGCACCTAAAGATCTGGGATGGCAATGAGCCAATTTCCTCATGTTCTGTGACCCCTGACAGATAACTGCAGCAGGTGAAATCCTCACCCTTAGCCCAGGCAACAAGACCTGACTGTCCAGTACCTCTCCTCTGTCTCCCAACATGGAATCACGTGGTTTGGGGAGTTGTTGACCACTGATAATTCTTAGAACCAACTGTTTCTTCAATTGACCAGGCAGTGGGTCTTCAGAATTTGGATTAAAGACACCTGTAAGAATGGAAAGTCATACAAAGTGAAAGAAGTGCAACATGACTTCAGTTATAGATACCTTCTGGCTCGTTTGCTTCTAGCATCAGAAATGCATTTATAAGCAAACTGTAACAAGGATCCACACCCAATCTTCTCGTGCAGTAAGTGATCCACTGCTTTGGCTCCTTGTCCTTACCTTGACACATGCAGTTTGGTTTGAGGACATAGCCACAGTTCCCATTGGCACTAAATTTGGCCCGGTTCAGCTGCAGCATCCTCCCCTCTGACTGGTAGTTCAGTGCAACTGTTTAAAAAAAAAATAAAAAAAAAATTCAGATTCAGATTTGACTTCTCAGGTGCAAAAACTCAGGTGTCTCATGAGAAAGAATTCTCTTATGTGACATCTTCAGGGAGAGCAGCTCTCCAAAAGAGCTCAACCCTGAGGTCCTCCTGCACCTGGGAAGCTGCTTTATCTACACTTATCACACAACTACTTGCATGTAGGGCACATGTTTGAGGGAACCCAGGTGACAAGAGAGAGCCCCAGGCAGGACCCAGTGGGCAGCAAAGCTGGACGAGCAGAGAACCCCCAGTGTTCCAAGAGGTGATTCTGGCCCCATTAGAACACCCCCAGGCAGAGGGCAGCTGCCCCACAGTGCCCACCGAGCTGGCAGCCCGCGTTCCAGAAGGGCTGGGGGTTGTAGTTGCTGGAGTCCACGCGGTACGAGGACGGGTAGATGCGGGACAGCTGGTGCTGGTTGAAGCGCAGGTACTGGGCTGGTTTCTGCTGCAGGATCTGGTGGGCCTTGGTTTCACTGAAAGATGAAACCTGCCAGCTGGAAGAGACTGCAGGGGAGAGAGGAGGAGATTAGAGCTAATCTCCTTGTTTATTTATTTATTATCCAGATAAAGCTTGCAAAACTACATAGCACTTGTTCCTCTTCACCATCAGGCATCGTTTGAGTACATGTCACTCAGAGGGAACTGTGCTTTCCTGATACCACAGCAAAATACTGTGCTTATTGGAGCAGGTATGGTTGGGAAAATGAAGCTGAATGGCCTGAATCTTCATTAAGAACTCTTCTTCTAATAAGAAGATACGTAAAAACATTTCAATTTCTTTGTATAGCAATTACTTTCAGCAGCCTTTTAGTTCAACCTACTTTCACTTTCCACATCATGGATGCCGACAGACTTTGTGTACTTCACCAGGTCAGACAGGGCCCTGGACAGCTTCATTGTTTTCTTCTGTCGGTTTACCCTGGAAAGATAAGACTAATTAATGTCCCATTAATTAAGGTATAAGTGTTATCTTTCGTATTTTAAAATAAACCAGGGCAAAGAAATATATGAGCCACTAAGAGCTCAAAATGCATGAAGGGTCCACTGTGCTTTGCTAATTAGCCTGAACTGCACCAAGAGATGCTTCTGATGATGTTGTGTCTACCCATACACCAGATTCCTCTCTGCCCATACACCAGATGCCTGCAGCCTCCAACAAATTGGCATCTTGACCTGAAGCAAATCTATTTAGTGGTGCAATTATATAAGTTATCTTTTTTAGAAACAAAACTGTCCAATCACTTGTTAACAAACCTGCTGTAATGTACAGAGCTCCTGGCTAAATTCCCTTGAGAATCCGAATCATCTTCACCCTCTTCCAGACTTGATGCTTTTTTCAATTTGCTTCCTTTTTTCTGTGCCAGAGGGAAATAAAACTGTAATATCATAACTGTGTGATCAAGGTTTGAGCAGCTGGATACATTTCTGCTTTGTTATGCCAATGAGTGTGTTACTTACAGCAAATGGAAAATGACAGCTTTTGTAACACTCAGTACTGCAGCACATGGGGACAACTCAGCCCAGGGTCTGAGCCTTGTTATAAAGGAAGCACAAATCCTCACATAAAAGATGCAAATTAAGTTTTGTGGTTTTTTTTTTTCAGTTAGATCCAAATGAATTTTTGTGGGTTTTTTTCAATTGGATCCAAATGAATTTTTGTGGGTTTTTCAGTTAGACCCCAAATTCTTTCAGACCTTCATGGAGATTAGGACTGTGTGTTATGCACCATGCTGAGCAGTTCCCCAGCCCGTGTGCTCAGGGAGCAGCCTGAGAGCCAGGTGCTGCAGGTAATTCAGCTGGGACATTCCTCTCCACTGTGTGCAAAGAAAAAACCCTGCAAGAAATCAGTGTTTGGGGCAGAGCTCACCTTGCGTTTGGAAAAGCTGCCCATGAGGGAGCGGCTGTGCCTCTTGTTGGTGCTGAAATCCTCCCCAGACTCCACATCATCCTCGAGTTTGCTCTGAAGCAGCAAGGGCAGAACACAGCAGATCAAACTGAGTGCTGCAGACAGAGCAGCTGAACACCAGCAGGGAGGGGATGGGCTTTTAACACACACTATGCTGTGCTAAAGCATTCTTCAGGTCCTGGCCTTGCAGGGGTTCTTACAAAAATAACTGTCTGATACACCGTGTAAATCATTAGGTTTAAAGTACATATAAAACTCAAGCCACAGAATGTTTTGGGAAGCTGATTTTTAGTTCTCATCCTTATCTTAGTTTTAATCCCTGGTTATTACACCTGCTTATTACTGGCAGATCTCCATTGCTTTTCATTTGCATGGAACAATCTTCTTAAAGCTTTTTGTGGCTTATTACAAAGCCTAACATGAAAATGCCTCAAATTCATGAAGTGTAGGTTGTGGGCTGAGTGCATTTTTATAAATTAGCATTAATATAAAATTAAAATACAAATGTAAATGCAGAGAACATAGACAGCCAAGGGAAAAAAAAAGCTTGACTTTCACATGCAGTTTTTAGAATGGAAAACCAAAGTCCTTCTGCTGAGAAGTCCTTCACATGTACATTTCATGCTCCAGTTGCTGTGTGAGCAAGAAAAAAAGTTGGTGTATCTGACAGTGATGTTCACCTGCCATCAGTATTGACTGCAGGAATGTAGCTATGAAGCTGAAGTCAATAATATATGGATTCAGCAAACTAATAAAGCACAAGTATCACCACAACCAGACACCTTCTTACTATCAGATTTCAGCCCAGCCTTTCCTGATGATGGGAGAGTGGAAACCGTAAAATTGTTTGGATCTTCACAGTCACGGATTTTGGATTCTTTTATCAGTGAGTCAAGCTTTTTCTTTGCTATATTCTCCACTCTTTTCCTATTAGCAGATGCCTACAGACAGAACAGAATCATTAAGCCAGGTAGTGATGAAAAAAAGTCATTAAAGTAATTAAAAGAGTTCTAATTAAAGCAAGACTGACCCCTAGCAGAGCTTTTCAGATGTAACACAGAAATAGTTATTACTGAGGTGATCCCCAGACTCAACTGGACTGACATATGGCAGCACCTACTTTTCTCCTTTGGTAATCTTCCCAAAGAAGTTGTGAAGAAATTTCTCTTTTAGTTTTAGATGAAAAGGATCAAATCCATAATACAAAAAGAGGAAACAGCCTGAGGGAGAGAGGACTGAGAATGCAATCTCTCTCCAAGGCAGTCTGGTTTATGTTATTAAATGGTTATTAAATAGTTTTTCTGTGTTGTTTCTGTAAGGTCCAATGGCACTTGCCAGAAGATTAAAGTGACAAAACAAACAAAAAATAACCTTTTGAAAAGGATAAAGAAACGTGGGATTTTCATACTGAAGCAAGCAGAGATTAGAGTATTCTCCCTTTTTAACACCTCTTTACAGTAAAAATCAGCTAAGCCCAGCACTAAGCAAAGGGATGCTCTGTACCAGTGATCACAATTTGACATAAGTAGAATAACTTTGTTTCTTTTTCTCATTTGGGGGATAGAACACTATGACACAATGAAGAATCATGAGATCTAACCATTTAAAATTCCAAACCTGGAACATAACCAAGTGAAATGCACTGGTGCTTTTGTCCAATCTGTCCCCATGAAGGTTTGGAACCTAAAACACTTGTGATGCATCCCAAAGATTAGACCACATCCACATTCCAGAGGACTCATACAAGGTTTCTTCTCACTGGGATGGGAAACCTTGATGTCCATTTACATTCAGCTTAACTTACATCTCCATTCATTAGTTTACAGTCATCATCAATCTCATCAGCACTGTCCTCATCAGAAACTTCTCCTTCCTCTGCATCATCACTGATGTTGGCTGGAAGCTTCTTGCCCTGCAAAACAAAACCATCACACAGGTTTTCATGCAGCTCTTGCTGCCACACCTTTCAAAAAACATTAATAAAAGTTATTCACAGCATGCAACCAGGTTCTTACTGACTGAGAAGACATTTGTTCAGAACCTTAAGCTCCAGTTCTCAAAGGCTGCTTTTTGTGACAGGGCTGAAGCTGGGGTCTAAGTGACAGCCAGGCAGAAATCATCACCACAACCAGAAGGAGGGACAGGACCAGTGGAGCAGGTGCTCACCTTGACCAGGATCTTTCCTTTCAGACTCGCTGGCGAAGGGAGTTTTGTGGAGTCACCGTTGTGCACAGAGGACAGATCCAGTTTGTCTCCCAGGATTTCTGTGAGGTACTGAGCCATCTTCTTCTGCTGCATGATGCTGCAGTGGTTCTCGATGGACAGGATAACGGGGTACCTGGCACAGACAGAGCCACCAGCAACTGCAAATTTAGCTGTTACAGCATGAAGAGGACAAGGGTTACCGCTGCCTGGGCATTCCTGGGACAGGCACTACCAGTGGCACCCACAGGGGAGATAAATCCCTGTGGGCACAGGACTGATACCCCACTACTCCCCCCAAACTGAATGGCTGATTTTCTGACAGGCACAGGAGAACTAAACTTCTGCAATCTGATTTCATGCATTATTTTACCAGAGCACACTTGTCACCTTCCTACACTACTCAGTCCTGACCTCCACTTCCTACCAGAGACTCCAGCAAGCCATTCATAAGGAAAACCCAAACAGCCAGTGCCACCAACTCTCCTCTCCAACTGGTCCTTCAGTCCTTTTGTACTTGCACACAGAAAAGTAAATAAAAGCTTCAAGAACTGAAAAGATCCCTAATTAATTTATCTTTAAAAAAAAAAGATAGGTTGACTGTAAGGAGGAGGACAGTAACTGCCAAGGCATATGAAACCTCCCATGGATAATGCTTTGATTCCTGAGCAGTGTAGCTGTAGGGAACATCACCCCTTTCTCCTGAGCACTCTGTTTTTCCCACAATTGGGCTCCTGACTCTTTGGATTCCCTTGCTGCCTGACTTGTTTCCTGCCCCTGGAGCACCAAGAGCAGCCTGGGCAGCACTAGAGTACACACCCAGCAAGAGGTGGGGTTAAACTGCCAGCCCTCCACTACAAACATCCACGGGCAAAACACAACCTTCCCCTGGCCTCCTACAGTGGCAGCAAAGCCAGCCCCACCCCTCTGTGCAGAATGCCTTGCTCAGCCTGGCTTCCTCATTGCTTCCCGAGGGCTTTCCCCTCGGAAAACAGCCAAGAATTCTGCCAGGAATTCTGTAGGCTGGATCTGTACTCGCTGCCTGCACAAGGATGGCAGGGAACACCCCCGTTCACAGCCCCAGGACTCAGAGGTTGGCACTCTGGATACATACTCGTTCTTGATAAAGGCATATTTGTTGATAGTTTCAATCACATCTTTGAAGAGAATTTTGGAAGTCAGAGTGTATCCATGGTGGACAATCGGCTCCCCATCCGGCCCATCCCAGCAGTCAACTGTGGGACAGAAACAACAGCCCCCATCAGACAGGGAACACTGAGACCCTGCAATTCCCTTCAGCAACCAGCTACAGCAGGGCCCAGGCTCCCTCCCACCCCAGCTGAATCTCCCTCCTCACTCTGCTCAACATCCTTCCTCAGAAGGAACTTCCTGGCCACGACTGTCTCCTGTGACCAGAGGTTTGAGACAACCAGTGCTGAGGAGTACTGGGACAGGACATACTCCTCAAACCTCTGTCTAATGTGCAGGCTCAAGGAAGTTTGTCCAGTGTATCACAGCATTGTTTTGTTGTTTTTTTTGAAGGGGAAGACACCATTTCCCTGGCTTTTTCCTCTACCCAATATCACCATGTCTTCTGCAGAAATGAGGAGTCTTGCTCTGCAGAGAAACAACCCAGCAGGTCTCGGTGACCTCCTGCTCTTTACCTTCCACACAGCGGCAGCCAGACTGCAGCACCCAGGCATACATGTCCACCCGGGACTGGGACATCAGCTGGTCTCCCATGAGGTAGGTGTTGTGTGAGGAGGTAATGAAGTAGTGACTCAGAGGGTAGCTCATGTCCTGGTTCACTTGGTAGTGCTCGGGGTTGAATATGTCCCCTGATGGGCTCCGCATGTAATTGGTGAAACCTGTGAACAAACAACACTATCAATAATACAGGTTTGTCCTTTTTGCTGCTGTAACCTTCCTAAAGCCAGCCTAAAAATGCATCCCTATGTTCCCTGACACATTCATGAACACATGTAAGATAACTAAACAGCACCACTACACCCCAGCTGTCACCATGACCACATGTGATTACCGCTTTTCAAGAAATCTCCAGTTGCTTTGCACACTTTCCCTGCTCTGCCTTTCCTTTTTAGGCTTACAATTTGTGTCAAAAGATTCTGCTGGGATGTCAAATTACATGGCTTATAAAAGCCCCCAGAGACCTGCAGTCATATCCTGGCACTGCTCCTCAGTGAAGTGTTGTAAGATCTGTGGTATTGTACTGCCTGGAGACAGTTCTGGTGGCCCAACACAGACTGAGACAAGGGAGACACTTTCCTCTCTTTCTCCCCAAAATACCAAAAGAATGTCAACACACATTGGCTTGTACAAGCTGTACCCTGGAATCTGGATATGACACCTTATGCACAAACATGCATGTGGAGGGGGAGATCTGCAGAACTGTATGAATGTCACTTTTAGACACTAAAGTTCACTCCAGGCCTGACACCAAAATATCAATGAACTGTGGGGCTTTCGGTGCTGCCAGCAGGAGAATGTTTTTTCCAAAGCAGTGGGATGCTTGCAAACCCTGCAGACATCAGCACCTGGACCATTGTGTACTGCAATCACCACTGCTGTTGAGAAGCAAGGTTTTAGCAAGTTCTGATTTTATCTTCGTCTGAAACTGCTGCCCTCAGACCCCCAGTGTACATTTGTGCACACACACACAGAGGCTGTCACAGATCAGACTAACACTGAACACTGTCACTTCCATTTCCAGCAGCCTCCAGATATTTTTCATTCACCACCAAGGAAACACTCAAATTCCCATTCCCACCCTGGCTTTGCTGCCAGCCTTTATTCAACAGGTCTCTGCTTCCAGACTGCTAATGCTCCTGACATTTCACTCATTCCATAAATAAAACAGTGCCCATGTAAAATCCTGCCAAACTTCTGAAGGGCTCAGCACACTTTCTTTGACTGTGACAAAGTAAAATGTCACCTTTATGATGGTTCTTCTAGGCTATACATTTTGTGTTGATGAAAGTTTCATTAAAGGAAAAGAGCTGATAAACACAGACAGCAGCCAAAACTCCTTGAACAATGCAGGAGGACACGCTGCAGGGAATTCAGCTCAGCCAAATATTTGAGGCTCGTGAGGCACCACAACCAACGAGCAAAGCAGTGACACAGCCAGGGTGAAAACAGAAGGGCCACCAAGGGAGAGCAGCTCCCACAGCAAAGGGAGACAGCACAGTGTGTGTCAGCAAACAGCCAGCCAGCCACCCAGGGTAGGCAATCAGCTCCTCTTCCTGCAACCCAACCGGCTGCTCCAGGGCTAATCCCACCCAGCCCGGGCAGGGCAGCTCCTGAAAACCCCCTGTCGTTGGCTTTGAGCACTTGCCAACACATGAGATGGTGATTGTTGTGATGAGCTCGCACCAGCTGGATCTGTCAGTGCTCAGAGAGAGTGAGTGAAGGTCCAGCGTGTCCTGTGGCTCTCCAGGGCACACCTCAGGAAAGGTGCACTGGCACAGGGGGTTTGGATCAGCAGACAAAGGTAAGGGGTCTGTGAACGAGCCAATTGTCACAGGCCAGCCCAAGGTGCTTCAGACAAACTCCAGCACAGCTGAGGACACAAGGCAATACAGACCCATGAATGAATATGAAAGGACAAAGAGCACTGTACTATTATTTTACTACTGCTGAAGTGCTGCCAAGTGTGGGCAGGATGCTCCTGCCTGGGCTGCACCCATGTGAGGAATAAACACACAGCTCCAGCTCCCATGGCTGGTGGATCTCAGTGCCCCTGGCAGCACCTGCTTTGTTTGCTGGAGGAGGGATCTAAAGTCTCAACTACACACACAATGCACATGCACATACAAATAATGATGCACATGCACACACAGATCTGTGTTTTGAAGCAGCTCTTTCTCCTCTGCCAGCACCACCCCAGCAGTGTGTCCTGCCAGCTCATCACCTCTCTTTGGATGTTATTATCAATAGAGCCCAGAAATCTCCTCTAGATCAGACCTGTTCTGTTCTGCTGCACTTCCAGCAAGACGCTGGAGTGGTTGAAGTCCTGAAGCTTTTCCCAGTTGTCTCCAAACAAGCTCATCTGCTCCCTGCTGATCAGGAGATCTGTAGCAGACACCAGCAGAATGTCCCTGTGTTGGATTCTCTCTTATCCTAACACATAAACTCTCAACTGTTTTATCATCCATTCTTAGGCAAAGCAACTGGAGAGATTTTTTTAATTTTTTTTTCTTTAGGAAAACCTGCAGTGGTTTAAAAAGCCCAGTCTTACTTTTCTAGCTATGAGGGAAGGCAAGATAATGAACCTGATTATTCATTATTTATGTGACTGCAACTGACTGTACAGACCAGAAAATAAAAATAGGAATATGTCAACTGCTCCCTCACTGGAATTAGAATAAGCTTTAAAATAAATTGAAAGTTTATTCTGGAAGTTGAACAGACCTGAATCCATCCTAAGCAACCATCATTTCTTGAAAAAAACCTCACCTTAACACTCTATACCAGAAACTACCCACTTCTTCATGCAGGAAACCAAACAACTTCTGCTTTGCCGCTTTTCAGGATGACAACACACCCACAGAAATGGGCAGGACTGACTTTCCAGAGGTCCCAGAACTTTTGCACAGAAGCTAATGCCTGAGGAATGTACTCTCCCCTTGAATTCAGTGAGATCTGGCAGAAGATTTACTATTTAGGGGACAGGATTTACAGTCAGCCCCCAAAATGACAGCTCCCACCCGATGGTACAGCATGGATATATTCACAGTGAAGGCTTTAGCAGCAAAGGGCAGGAAGGCATGACCCCCACAGATTCCATCCCTCATCCCACTTCACACATTTACCCTGGAGCACATCACTCCTCTTATTAACACTTAATGGATTTCCAAAAATACTTGCAGGGATGATGCAACTGAATTCTACTGTATTTTCCAAAAGCACAAATAAAGACTCATCCAGTTCTGTCTGGACCTTCAGGGATTGCTGCTCCATCTTACGTACCTGTCAAAACACTTCCCAAGAGATCCAACTTCCCTTTAGGTTCCTCAGCAAACAATAGATATTAAGAAACCCAAAAGACTGGAAGCACACTGTACACCATGACAAAATCTATGACTATATATATTATGCAGGCAAAAGCAATATTCTCCTGAGCATTGAAACAGTTGCCTTCTCCCTGCACCACCAGCTTACCATCAATCCCCAGAGCTCCCTCCTTCTTGTTCTCCAGGCACGGCTCGAACTTGTTGATGATCTCCAGGCAGTGCTCTTTAGTCACATTTGTCATCTGGAACAGCAGCAAAAATGAGGTGTTAACTTTTAATCACAGCCTCTCTCAGCCCCTTCCTCTGCATGCAGTTCAACAACGGGGCAGATTATCCATAGTGGGACTCGGGATTTCCAGTTCCCAGCGGGATTCTCACTCCTGTCAATCAGTGTCAGGTCAGATCAGAGCGGCAGCACTTTGTGAGCAGTTCTGTGCTATTGGCAGCTGCCTGATCACAGAGTTCTGCTTTGTAGGTCAGATCTGTTAGTAGGCACCAAGAGCATCCAAACAGAACAAGCTTTGTCACAAACCAATGGGATTTCTTCTCTTGTAGGATTAAAGGATTAGTTTGCATTATCAAAGGTTTTTTTACTTTAAAATAAAGCAAGAAAATGGTTCATCTTTATGCAGCAGACAGAAAAATCTGTTACTAGCGGGGAAACAGAGATTCAGGACATAATGTTCTCAGGAAGAATCTGCTAACTTCAAGGTTGCTTTGCATTCTCAACTGAAAAAGAAAAGAGTACAAAGGGGAACGTATGTCTGGAAACACTGTCTGGAAATGTTATCATTTATAAAAACAGGGCCATTTCTGTTGAGCTATTAACACTATTAATTCATATTCCTGCTATTTACTGTTGACTTATTCTCTATTATCCGTTCTAGTATTTCCCATTGCTGTCCTGAGTGGTCCAGCAAAGCCTCTCTGTGAGATGCTTCCCACGACATGAAAACACAGCCCTTGTCACCAGAGGGACTGCAATGGACTGACCACACTGGTGACTGTTCTGGGGAAATGAAACCACCAGCACATCTGCCACCAGATCAGTGCCTTTTCTGGGGGTGATTTAAAACCTAATAAATAGAAGAAGAGGAATTAAAAACCCTCCAACTCTGGGTTTGAACATAGATGATCCACTTGCTGGGTTCAAAAGAAAAGGCTCTTCTGGCATAGAATGATCAGGTTTTCCCTGTGCATGTGGTGTGAGGAAGGCAAGGGAGACAAGCCCCACAGGCAGGATTTGTCCATGTCAGTAATTAGCTGAGCTGATTTGTGTCCTGTGGCGAGTGTTCACCAGTCAGTGCATTTGTTCCTGCAGCACTGGAGTTAAAGCACTCAGAGACAACTTCTTAGGGCTCCAGTGTATTTCAAAAAACTTTCCATACATTAGTCATTCTCTCAACAGCTCTTGAAAAACAAAAACTTTACAAACTGAGATAGTGTGACAAAGTAATTCAGTGTTTCATCACTGCAATGAACACTAAGTCCCAGGCAGAGCCAGAAACACCGGCTTTGCTCCAGGATACTGAATACTGGGAACAGACAGATGCTGATGGAATTTTTCTAAGAGAACACATGAAAAAAGAAAGAAACTGTAGAGATTGTATTTAGGGGCACAAAAAAAGAGCCTACAGGGAAAAAAAACCAGAGGTAGTGAAAGCAAGAAGATTGAAGAAATAGCCATGCCAGCCTACAAGATGAAAATCAAGAGACATTTAACTGCCTGTTTTTTCACACGCACAACACTGGAGTTCCCTCCCTGTTTAAAAGGCAAAGCATCCCCCGTGCCAAGCAGAAGGGCAGCACACTGGAATCCTCCTCCAGGCTGGGGCTCACCTTCTGCTCAGTCTCCAGGAAGCGCCTCAGGTCGTCTGTGTCCAGGTAGTCCTTGTGGTTGCTGTAGGTGAGCAGGAGCAGGTACAGATCGCGGCGCGTCGACATCATCTTGTAGAAGGCACAGAACTCCTCGAAGTCCAGCGTGCCCTGGTTGTCATCCGTGTCAGCCTCCTGCACACACAGCAACAGGACTGTGAGAAACCCAGCTGCCTGTACACCTGCACACAGACACACTCCTGCATGAGAGCAAACCCCCAGATCAGCGGCAGGTTGGTGCTGCTCCCTGCGGGAACTGCTGGAACAGGCTCATCTCTCAGGCTGCTCCTGGTCCTGAGAATGCTTTGCACAGCTTTTCCTTTACACACTAGTGCAGGAGCCAAGAAACAACGTTTAGGGTCTTTTCTGTTCCACAGGGAACCCTCTGGAGGATTTCTCCTATCCATGGCCACGAGGTAAGGCAGTGTACCCTGCACACAACGTGCACGTGTTCTGGCAGAATCACCACCCACACCTTCTTGAGGAGATCACTGGGACCCACGTCACCTGGAAATTAATTTTACATCCAGGTTTTGAGAGGATATGTGTTAAATCCACAGCCATAAACTGATAATATCTGGAAGAACACTAGTTTTGCAAGTGAAATAAAAATCATCAGGGATTTTGTATAAAGGCTTCCTGGTCCCTGGAGAGATTGTGATGACAAAAGCTACACATCTCCATTGTTCAGCTGCCCACCAAATTGGGTCAAGGTCAGCAGAATGAAATGTCAGGCAAACAGCTCTTAGCAGTGCAAAAATGTGACAGATACAGAAGTTTTCATGCTGGGTATTTTATTACTGTAGATATTGGATAGTTTACTGGATAATACTTATTACAGAGAACATAATCAGAGGAGGAAACGTGGCTGAGTTTCTGATCAAAAAGTCTAGCAGAAAGCAATCTTGGTACTCCTGTGTGTCTGCATGTTGTGTAACACCAGGAGGTACCTGGTGTACAGCCTTTTTCTGTGCACAGCAATTTACCTCTGACGTGTTTCTGGAGCTCTTTCCAATTTACCAAATGGACTGTGTAGTATCTCTCAGCAGAGTGGAAACAACCCTGCTGCTGAAGTACTTGCAATCTCTCCTACTGGGTTTCATGATAAATCCTTGTTCTTTTAGGGGGAAAAAAACCCAACAAACCCAAATGTTTTCATTTCTTACCTTAAACATTTGCTTGACTTTCTGTCGGGGCAGGTTCACATTCAGTTTGTGCATGAGCTGGAGCACTTCACTAATACTCAGGCTGCCATCACCATTTTTATCTGCCTCATCAAAGGTCTGCTTCAACCACATTGAACAGGGGTTAAGGAACAGTGTGGAACATTGAGGGGTATTACTGAACCTTAGGTATATATGATTTTTTTCACAATAGGAAACACTGTAAATGAGACTGGAAATGAAGAAAGTTCAAGCTAATATTTAACTCTACTCATGTTAGTTCAGTTGCAGTTTCTAGACCTGCTGTGCTCTGTGGCCATTGCACAGCACAGCAGAACACACTGAGTGAATCTCAGTGTGACATCACACCTTGTCCCCTAAAACCAAACAAAATGGATGGTTTTACACTGGGAGTCAGAGGTGAAGGAATGTACCTGTATGGCTTTCAGTTCACTCAGGGCACTCATCTCCAAATCTTGCCCAGAACAGTCCTCTTCAAGGACTCCTCTGCCTCTGGAAACAGGGAACACAGTGGGAACTGCTTTGAAGCTTTGAGCCTAGTGCTTACTTGCAGCAAAGCTGTGAGGAATGCCAGTGCTACCCATAGCTCTCCTGTCCTGGGAAACCCCCCAGGCAGCCCAGAAGGATATTGGTCTCTGGTCCTTTGGCGTTTGGACAAGCTGTCCTCGTCACTGATCCCTGCCATCAGGTACTTCAGCCCCGTGATCCAGGTCCGGGCCTCCTCCGCGCTGGAAGACACCAGGTCCAGGGATTCCATGTGGTCTCCGTAGTAGATGCTGAAGCAGCAGTTGGGATCGAAGCTGCCGTCAGCATAGCGCTGGAAGATCTCTGACTGCTTCCCCTCACACACCTCCTGGATGGAGTCGATGGAGACTGCAGTGACCAAAGCAAGGAGCTCATTAATGGCTGAGTGCACATCCTGTGCCAGTTCATCCTGCCCAGAAATCCCACAGAGAAATCCCAAATCTCACTGCAAGGGCCCCAGTTCACACAGGTGTTGCCTTCTACTCGTTTACAACACCCTACACCCCCTGCAGCCCGCAGAGCCAACAACAGCAACTGAACCCTCAGAAATCATCCATCATAAAATCATTTACTGCCCTTTAAATTCAGCCACAACACTCCTCTTGACCACCTGGCAATGATCAACTTCCAACTGCCAAATGCTTGATGCTGGTTGTTCTGTTAGGAGGGCAAGGCCCCAGGAGGGAGGAGGAGGGAGGCTCTGTGGCTGACACTCACTTTTGGCTTTCTCATTCTTCCGGGAGGGTCTCCAGCGGATGCAGGACCTGTGCTCATCCAGGTAATAGAAGCGGACCAGCCCTTTGGATCCCCCACGGAGCTTGATCATTTGGGTGCCAGCCTGCATGGAGCTCATACATCTTTCCACTGAGGAGAGAAGCAAAGTGAGAGCTCTGAGTCAGACCTTGCTCCCTTCAGAATTGCCTTTGCAGGAAGGAAACACGTCAAGCAGCTGCCAAACAAACAGTTGAAGCCATGGGATGAGATTTCCTGCACTCTCTGATATAAGAGGTCAGGTATACCTGAAGAATCAGGAAGATTCTTGGCAGCTGTGGACTTACCTGTAAATGTGGATGTTTTCACTCCCATAATAATTGATATGGAATGTCCAGCACAAGGTATGTGCCCTCCTGGAGCATTTCAAATGCTTTATCTGAGCTCCTACAACAGGTAAACCCTGTGCTGGACACAGTTTCACCTGCACACTGGAATCCCTGCCCAGCAAGGTCCCAGTGTTCCTATGGATTCACCGATGCTGCAGATTTGCTTCTAGATGCAGTGGCAAGAACCTGACAGATTTTCCCTCTTCCCTGTCACCCAAACCCCACAGTCCTGGCAGGGGGCCTTTCACCTGTGCTGTACTTTGGACATTAAACCTCCCCATTCCTGGGGCTCTGGCAGCATCACAGGCAGTGCAGTGGCCTTCAGAGACACCAGTGTTGGAGCAGCTCCTCCAAGGGCTCTGCTGTGCCTGGGGGACCTGCCCTTCCTCAGGGCTGCTGCAGAGCCCAGGCTCCTGCAGGCCAAGGCCCTGGAGCCAGGCTGGGCTCAGCCAAGGCTCAGGCTTTTCTCTGAGCTCCAGCTGCTGCAAGGACTGAGCTCAACTTCGGTGCCAACTGTGAGCGACTGGCTCTGTCCCAGAAGAAATGCAGACTCATATTTTCTGCCAAGTCTCCCGTTTATTTCCCATAGTGACAGAGCAGAGCCTGTGACCTGGTTTTCCCGTGGCTTTTCTGCCTGATCTGTTTAAGTAAAATTAAAACTATTACCGTGTCCAATGTTGGGGTTTTTTTTTTCAGACCTGGAGATGAGAAGTGTAAATTACCACTGAGATTCTGGATGGAAGAATGAAAACTAATACATGTAATACACATTCTAGTGAGCCCAGGTTTATAAATAAAAACACTCATTCTGGTTGTTCCAAAATGCAACAAAACCAACATGATTCTTTGGTTCAAGTCCCTCTCTCAGGCAAAAGCAGAAGCACCCCAGAGAAGCAAGGTAGAATAAAAAGAAATGGGAAATAGCACTGACACTGCTGTGCTTTAGAGCTTGTGTTCAGACAAAGGTCAATTAATTTACTCCAGAAAAGAAGGTTTAACATTTTGATTTGAAAGCAGGTCACTGTAATAAAAGAAAATTTAAATTTAAACCCACAGTTCTGTTGAGTATGTTGTTCATGTTAATAAAATATTTATGGAGAGAAGGTGTGGAATTAAGAACAAGATAATCCCTCATGTAACATTTTGTTTCTTAAAGCTGATCCCTTGGCTTCAATCAGAGCTGCCCTCAGACAAATCAGTGGGGTCAGCAGGAATTAGTCATAAAGCCAGTGCTGGGCCAGAAGCATCTCTGGGGTTCACTGTAACCTCAGACCCAAACTCAGCCCAACCCTCTCCCAGACACTTCAATGTGTTCAATACCTGTTTTCCTTCCAATTCAGGAGAAGAAAAATATTTCTGAAATTTACTGAGGTGATAATCATGCAAAGCTTAATTTAATTTCACAAGGTTTATAGGGTTTTTGGGAAAAAAAATTGGTCAAAATAGCTAATAAAAGAATTTCTCTTAACACAGACTTCAAAATCACATTAAATGTGATTTTACTTCCAACTTCTTCTTTGGAAGTTATAGCAGTAAGTACTCTTATTTGAAGAAATGAGGGAGAAGTATCAAAGATCACACCTGGTACAAGGCAGAAAACAAAAAAGTACCAAAATAGAAGCACACTTTATGTAACATACATTTACTTTGCTTTCACTTGAAGTCAGAATATGCTCCGTGCTGTTAAAATTTTAATAAGCATCCTTGGACTGCTGTTTCACTGCAGCTGCTCATTCTGTGGCAGGGTTTGTCACCCAAACCCAGCCCAAGCCCCCAGCACCACCCAGCTGCACTCTGGGCTGAGCTTTGCTGGTCCAGTGAGGGTCTGGGGACTCCCTGAGCTCCACACCTCTGCTGCCTGTGGCTCTGACACACCCCCTGCCCTGTCTGCAGCACTCAAAGTCCAGAGCAGAAAAGAAAATAAAGCCTAGTGGTGCTTATATCAAAGAGAAAATCACCTGTTCTTTTCTGAAATCCTTCCCAGCATGGAAATGAGAAGGGCTCACTGCTGAGAACACAAGCAGAACTGCTGCTTCTTGCCATTGTTCAGATTCCTTCTGTAAGAATCCTTTTCCTACACTTCAAATAAAAATCCCCCAGTCTTTCAATGAATCATTTTTTTTGGAAGAAATCTTTAATTAAGGCTGATTTAAGGCTTTTCTGTTTTGCACTTCATTAGTACCTTTTTTTTTTTTCCCCCAGAATTCGGCTTATGTTCAGTTCTGTTCTAATGAGTTGCCTCAATTTGCATCTGGACAAAACAGCCATGGAGAGAAGATGGATCTCTGTACTGCAGCAAAGAGCACTGTGAGTGCAGAGCAGGGAACAGAAACGTGGAACACGCAGTTCCACACGGGACTGATGCAGCAAGAACATGCACAGGGACTTTTCACTCTTCTAAGCACCAGCTACAGCTACTACACAAAGTTTTAAAGCAACAACAAATAACAAAACTACACAAACCACATACCCCTACGATTTGTCCTGAAACAAGGAGCAAAAAGAGACCAATTCCATGCCTATTGTTAGAAAGATGTTCTGATGTCTGCAAAGTAATTATTTATGGTTCAGTAGCAGTATTGTCTTCTAGGAGTTTCTGGGTTTGATGCAAATGTGTGAAGGAGTGGGAGTATTTTAGCATGTGGGCATGGAAAGAAGTTTAGAAGGATTGAGTCACTGGGTATTTTTATACCTGGACCAGCTTTGCCAAAAGAGTCACGTCCCGGGTCCGAGGCGGCCGCGCGTTGTGTCGCACACCTTGGCCCCAGGAACAGCACCATCAGCCCTGCTGGGCTCTGCCCAGAACAGACCCTGGGGGATGCACCCTGACCGTGCTGTGCTTCACAACAACCCCTCTGCTAAACCATGCAAGGAGAGGAAGGCACACTGGAGAGACTTCTTCCTCCTCAGGGCCTCCCGAAGCTGCGGCAGGGCCCAGAGAAACCCCCCCCGGTACACGAGCACTGCAAGGGCAAGTTGTCCCCTGAAAATATCCCCAAACCAAAACAGCCTTCCCACACACAAACAGAGGACTCCCACGCTTGTCACACAGGCAGCACTGCAAATCCATTGAGGAGATAATAATTGCCCTGTTTTTCAAAAGTCTCTCTGGAAATGGTTTCGTGCCCGTAAGCGGCTCATCAATGATACGCCCAAGACCTGGCTGGTCCAGCTCTTCCTGCCAGGAATATCAGCCTCACTTTAGGCTGGAGGCATCAAATATTCATAAAAATCAATATATAAATCTAAGAATACGAAAGCACATAAAATATGTACTATACATGTGTATAACCTATACATATATATAACATATCCAGTACAGTGTGTTGGGAATCCTGTTCAGCTGAGCAGTCAGGAAGAGGTTTTGCCAAGGCTGCAGGTGACCTGTCTGGTGTTCCTGGCCCAGGTACACCAGGCTGACTCGCATCATTACACTGGATCCAATCAAAAACCACACCACATCCAACCTCATTAATCTTCATTTCTTTCATTTTGCATCCCTCCAGCCTTGTGAACAGGTCCCTCTCACCTTCTAAACCAACCATCCTATTCCTGGTGTAAGAACTTTCTCCCCCTTGTTGGCTCTCACTGCCTGAAGCCTCATGGAATTCCAGGACTCTCTACTGTTCACTGGCCAAAAAAAAATCTGGCAGTGCCTTTGGAAAAGAAAATTTCTGTATAATTCTGCCAGCAATGGTTGGGACAGTGTCCACTGTGTACAAGAGATAATGGAAGACTGAATCCATCCCTAAGGTGCCCAATCCCCAACAAATGAGATGCTAATGGGAGAAGAGATGCTCTTAATCCTGTGGAAATTGGGGTGGTTAATTGGAGGGCAGGCTGTCAGCTCTCCAGCCCTCAGTTCAGACTGCATCAGCCATCTGGGTCCAGCAAAGTGCACAGGCACAGTAGGATGGTTATTTTGCTGGCTTTATCACCTATTTAAACAAAAGGCTGCTATGAGGGGACCCAAACAGGACCCTTCTCAGAGAGCCAGTGAAGCTTGAGAATTCTGTGTATCAGTATTCAGAAAACAACCTCCCAAGGGTCCACTGACCTGCTGTGGGAGAAGAGAGCAGAGAGACTTCTAAAGACTCATTTTTAAATTAGTTAATTACAAATACTGCATGAAAAATCAACATGTTGTACAAACCCTGGCAGAGAACAAACCCAGCTCAGTGTGGGCAAGGAGAGGGAGATAGATTCTATGCAACAGAAAATTTCCAGAGGCCTGCACCTGTCAGAATGTACAACTTTGCTTTAGCTTTTCCTGAAGAACATGAAGAAATCAGTAAAGAAGTTATAAGTGAGGGGTTGTTGAGGACCAAAAGAACTGCACTACCAGCCACGAAACACAACATTGCACTGGGGCTGCCTCACATTCTTCCTTCCTTTCCACTCCCCCACTCTGCTGCTGGCCAAGGGTGTCACTAACTCAGATTTAGATGGGAAAGCTTTCCAGGTGTTCTCTGAGGTGCCCGGGGCCCTGCACCTTACCAAAGTGGCCGATCTTCCACCTCGGGGAAGCCACGATGCTGCCACCGACCCAGAAAAAGTCTTCGGCCAGACGGGCCACCGAGAACTTGTTCCGCAGCAAGGGAGACCTCGACACATCCGTGTCTGAGAACTTATTCCATAGCAAAGGAGACCTCGGGACATCCATGCCTGAGAACTTGTTCTGGAGCAAAGGAGACCTTGAGACATCCATGTCTGGGATGAGCTGACAACAAGCACCAACAGCCTTGGGAGGTATCAAGGTCCTGTAGCACACATTTTCCGTGTAATAGCATCAAAATATCATGGGGAAAAAACCAAAATGACAGGGGATTTCCACAATCCAGTGGTATTTTTCAGATTGTTACAGAACAGTTTCAGAGTAAATTTAGGCCTCCTTCATGCTCCAGACTCAGAGTATTAAAATCCCAACAAAATCCTTTGTATTCCCTGTGACGTACCTCTGTGTCTGCTCTGGAGGACTGGGTGGGTCTCAGTTCAAGAGTTTAAAGAAGACACATGATGGACACAGGCAGGGCCATGAGGCAGTTTGGCATGTAGATGAATCCATTTCTGGACAGCAAGGCCTCCTGCTGATGTTCTTTTTCCTCGGGTACTTTCCCAGCTGCATCCATCAGGACACTATAGCGAGTTACAGTTGTGGTTTCTCCAGCTGCTTCCTGCTCCCGACAGCGATTCCCAACGGAGATGACCCTTCTCTTGGTTTGATCACCAACAGATCTGCCAGTCCCACCTCCTGAGTGTCTACCTGCTCTTCAGATCCAGCCAACAGCACCCATGGCAGTGGATCAGTGCCAAGTTAACAGCACAAGCCATTCCCCTCTCTGCCTTCCTGAGCCACCCCTGCCTCTCACTGGGAACCCCTCCAGGTGCATAAGCTCTTCAGTCTCTTTCCAGGTCTGGAAATAAAAGAACAATCACATCTTCTTCTCGTGCAGCTCTTCAAGCTATCATTGTACCAGTCTTCCTCTTTTCTCCCAGGGTTCTCCTCAGTGTTTCAATGGCCATGTCTGATGAAAGAGGGGACATTTCTCTCTGGGCAGCAAAACCAGATACGATGGAAACACAGCAACACATGTTTGCTTCAAATCCTAAATCCATCATACGCACTAATCCTAAAGCCGTGCTCCTGCCCTATCCAGTCAGGGGATTTAGGTGACACGTTGCAGTGGGAGGAGAAGAAAAGGTCTAAAAAAATGCTTCCTTCTTCTTTTTCTCCTTCTCCTCCTTCTCTGCCTTTGTTAGAGGCATCTTTCCATCTCACAGCCTATTTAGGAATATCTCTGCCAGCTGACACCCCATGGAAGATGCTGCTCAGGGCACAGCCAGGCAGCTCCCCTGCTCAGAGCCACTGCTGTAACAGGGCCAGGAGCAGTGAGGGGCTCCAAAAGTGGCTGATAAAGCAGGTAAGGATTAATTTCTAGAAAGCACTAAGTCACTACCTCATTCCATCTGAAATGCATCCATTAAATCCCAAATACAGCAATCTGTCATTCAGGTTATCACAACCTCTTAAGCTACATTAAGTTTTAAGCACAGTAGACAATCGCTGTTGCCATCTGGGATCTGTACAAGGAGCCTCACACACTTCTACCCTGATGAGCTGAACACAAATTGCCCGTTTAAAAACACATTCATTAAGTGCTTCCTACTCCTCCTTTCAGAGTTTGAAAAAGCTTTAGAGTAGTTAATTCTAGAGCTGATTCACTCTCAATTAGAAGTTGTTTATTTCACCACCCATGCCCAGAGTTCTTATATTGGGCTGGACTGTGAGTTTAACCACAGGTTAATTCCAAATAGCACCAGGCTGGGTCTGCACCACGGCTCAGCAGTGCCAGGGATGCCAGGGACACTCCTGCCACAGTTTATTCCAGCTCCTCAGCCACAGCCTCCCATCCTCCCGAGGCACCTTTCATGAGTAATTTAGAGCAGTGACTGCAAACTGTCATGGGGGAAGAGCCTGTTAAACGCTCCCAAGCACAAATCCATCCCTCAGAAAACTGCTGCCCCTGAGCCCGGGAAGCTTTGTTCTACAGACCCTGGTCCTTTCCTCAGGTGGAGCAGGGCCAGGATGGGACCTGAGACCTGTGAGCTTCATTGCCTGCTCTATCACATACCTCTCTGAATTTCCCAAATAAAGCCACAGCCATCTTTGTGTAGTGCCCTTGTTATGGAAATAACATCTTAAATGGGGGGAATGACATGGCTGTACCTCACAAGTGAGGAGAGAGAGCGGAACTCTGAGACTCTCAATTTTGAGGAGACAGAGTTAAGTCTAACTTTTGTATAAACCAGAAGTACAGTGGTTGTTTTAGCTCCTTTTTTTCCCCTCCTGCAGCACTAATCAGGGTTCCTTGCAGCCTTCCAGGCTGTCCATGCCACAAAATCTCAGTGGCTGGCAGGCTGTGTGCTAGGCAGCTACAGCTACTCCCTGCAAAAATTCAAATATTCACTCTGCCAGGACATCCTAGAGCCTGCATTAACCATTCATGTGTTATCAACCTGGGGGCACGGGGGAGGCAGAAAAACAGTGAAATGTAACTCCTGTGGCAGCATAGCCCAAGATATTCGTTTACAGATTAGAATTAGAATTCTGCACAAGCAGGACTTCAAATGTGGGGTTGATTTTATGCTAGTACAGAGAAATGCCAGTGATTTCTAGCACCACAAAAGAAGAACTATTTCAATATTCAAGGTAAAATTAGAAGGGTTGATTTAAATCCCTTTAGTTGACACTATCAATCCATCCTTCAGGCCTCCTAAGCAATTGGTCATGCAGAGAGAAATAAAACCTTCTGGAAAGCTCCTCTGTTTATTGATTGTGATGGGTCCTGGACAACAGTGTGGAAAAGCCACAGGAGACAACAAAGGGTTAAATGGGACACAATCCCTCTCCCAACTCTTAAGCACACTGAGCTGAGGACTTAGGACCTAAGCCTACTGAAATGGGTTTCTATTCTTGCCTCACTTGACATCCTCAGAGAAATCTTGCTCACCTGACACAACATGGAGATTAAAGACTTCTTTCCACAGTGCTTCAGGAACTTACTATTGTCTGAGTGTAACAAAGGCTTTTCGTGCCACAAGAGAGGGTTTGAAAACCAGCAATGCCTGAGTCTGCAGGCTGGCCTGTGGCTCAGCTAAAAATGGAACTGGGAACACTTGAACAAAGCTGGGATGTCAAAGTCTTGCAAAAGAAGATCTTCACCTCAAGAATGCCAGAGGAGCCAGACTCCAGCCCACAGGCTGAGCATCTTGCAGGAGACACAGCAGCATACAGCTCGTATGGTTTGGGAGGTGGAGAAAAAAGGAGATCCTCCTGAGACAAATGGGGTCCTCATTAATGAGTCCACCAGGAGGGAGGGATTCCTTTCCTACACTTTACTGCCAAGGGATGGGAGAAGAGCTAACAGTTCTGTAATACAGAGGGAAACAGCTGCAACCCTCAAAGTAGAGAAACCAAAATGAACAACTGCAGTGTCCTGATTGCCAGAGACATTAAACATTACAGAGCTGATGGTGTATTTGCCCTGTAAATCCACCAGGATTAGACCTGTAACTTCACAGCCATGCACTCCCTTCACCCTTGCATGGACACACTACAGACCCAGTTCACCAGATTAACAAACTGACCTCGGCACAAGAGGCTGATTCTAAAATAGTCCTGGGCAGTTATCAGTGATCCACTCCTGATCTGTAATACAGCCACCAGTGATACACTCCTGATCTGTCATACAGCTATCAGTGATATACCCATGATCTGTAATACAGCTATCAATGATACACTCCTGATCTGTCATACAGCTATCAATGATACACCCATGATCTGTAATAGAGCTACCAGTGATACACCCATGATCTCTAATACAGCTATCAGTGATACACTCCTGATCTGTAATACAGGTATCCCTATTCCCATCCAGGGAAATCGAACTCCTAATGGTTGTAGGAAAAAAAAAACAATTGCCAACCCACAACAGGAGTCACCAAGTAGAAGGAGGAAGCAGCAGGTTTCAGTGCCATCTGGCACATGGCCATTTATCTGTGCTCTCCCTCTCACTTGCTCTTACCGTGCCCGTTGCCGGAGCACCCGCTGGGACACAACCTCATCCCAACTGTGCATAAGCTGCCTTTTCCCTAATTCTAGCACAGCTCCACTCCCCTGCCCTCTGACCTGGACACAGACAGAGCTGCAGTCTATTCCCAGCCATCTGGACAGCACCTCTAAGCACAATAATCCACCCTCCAGATTAGAGCTGCACATCTTGCCCACAGCAAGTGGAATCCAGGTTATTCCATCGCTTCTCTGTCTTACCCACTGTGCTCCAAAGCTGAATATTTGTGCACTGGCTCGGAATATACCCCTCAAGTGACTCAGTTGGACTGAAATACACCTGTCTCCAGTGTCCAGCAGGTTACAAGGCTGCTAATTCCACCAGGAGAAGCAGCAATGGCTGTGACACCCACGTCCTAGTACATCCTTTCCATACCGGAATTCCCAACGGGCAAGGCCTGAGACAGCTGCTTTAGGGAACCACAGCCATGAGCATTCCCAGGCCTTCCACAAACTGTTTAATAAGATGCATTATTATAAAATGAACTGATTGCAAAATCCCTTCATTCACTTGGAGGAATATTTGTGGAACTGGGACCCATTAGCAGCAGCAACGTAATGACAACAATTACTCTGCCTTCTGCCATGAGGTTCTCTTGGGCTCCTCTGGAAAAAAATGATGCAATTGTTTTAACTAAGTGAGAACAGCCCTTCTGTTTTGAGCTGTTGAACTCTTTTCCTTGCAAAGCTGCAATAATGAAATTTTGCCCATTATAGAAAACGTCAGCATAAACCAAAGATTTGAAGACTATAAATGGTGCTCCAAGGTCACCTTGTCTCCAACCTCTGGCTTGTAAATGACAATGATGTCCCTACACACTTAATTGAAATAAGAACCTAAACTCTTTACATTTAAGGATCTTTCAGCACTTGACCATCTGTTCAGCGACATGGGTCACAAACACAGAGAGAGAGCTTAGGGCAGGTTGGGAGGGAACAGATCCATCAGTATGATTGCACACCTTCCAGCAAAACAGAATTCAGGAATCTGACACAAACTGGTACAGGAGAACCAGGCAGGTGAAAGATGTTCAGAGCAGACACCTGAGACTGAAAGGCAGCACCACAGATGGATTTTAACTCACACATTTTTCGTCCTATTTGGGGTGAATTTTAATATTTCTATCTGTAAAAATTCAGGACTTTTCTAGACCTCCCTTTTGTGCCATGTACATTTTAAAACAGGTGACAGACTCTTCTTCAAATGTACTCCAGTTTCATGAAAGATGGAAAAAGAAGAATGTGCACTGGCTCTAGGAACAAGCCAGGCTCTGCCTTCATTCCATTCTTTTCTCAGCCCTGTGGCATCCAAGAGACAGCCTTATGAGGCTCCACTGCACATTTTCCCTTCAAAAATATACCACTCTACAGAACCCAGCATCTGTAAATCTTGGAAGCCAATGGCAGGTCCTTTGGTAAGCTTGAAAGGTGACCATAAGTGTGGTTGTTTTCAGGCTGTAAGCCCTGAGAGGGGAGATTACCAACAACAGGAGCACAGCGGCACAGCGAGGGCAGATGCTGCTGAGCCACAGCAAGGTCAGGCACTGCACTCATGGAGCTTATTGCCTGATCTTATTTGGTCTTGGATTCAGTGGAGTGCAGGTAAACGTTCAGGAAGTAAAGTAATTGCTCCTGGGCTCCTCCAGGAAATGTATTTCCATCTTCTGCTCTGGCCTCCAATATCCACCTCAGTTTGAAACAAAGCAGCCTGACAGATTCATTTCCCCCCAGGGATCAGAGCGGGAGATAAGCAGGCACTTGGAGGCTGATATGAAAGAGTCAGCTCACTGGCTGGACTGGGAAAATGGGCTCTCCAGAAAATATTCCACAGAGATCTACATCTAACAGTGGTTCTGGACTTTGTTCAGAGTGGGCTGGTCCATGTTCACTCCATGTCATGCCAGAAAATCTCTCTGCCACATAATGTCTTTAGACCTGCAGAGGCCAATAGTGATTATCCCTCCTTCTGCAATTCCCTATAACAGGAAAGCTTTCCCTTTTAGGTGCACTAAATTCACATTCCCCATGCAGATGATTGTCAGGGACAGACGGGGTTTGAATCACAAGAATCAGCCCATACGGTATCAGTTAATTTTAAGTTGGCCACTTGGCAATAACGTGACATTTTCTTTGCAGTGTTTCTCTCCCTTTTATTTAAATCCAACTGAAGATGAGGCACCTGGAACCCATCTCTAATTGAGGGCTAGAGCAGCAAACCCAGTGAGTGCACTGTCAGTGACAAGGCCAGATGAGAGGCTGTGATGCTGGGGGAGCAGAGAACACCTGTGTGTTGATCTTTCCCAAAGCCTGATGCAGTTTGGAGGCTGAAATTCTGCAGCTCCAGCTCGTGAGCTGTTCCACTTGGAAGGTGTTTGCCAGCTCTCCCATTCCTGAAGGACTTTCCCAGAGAAGATGCTTCACTCAGGGCATGGCTCATTCTCCCAGTGGCACTGACAGCATCCAATGTCTCTTTAGCAGCAGATGAACATTCCAGAATTACTGGGAGCAGGTAACTGTTTGGATCATCATCCATGACTAATCAGCTTCTAGGCAGCCAGAACCCCTCAGAAGAGGAGAGTGGCAAGTCACTAGAACACAGAAGTGTTGGAGCCAGGGTGTTGGTGCCTCTCACTAGGAATGTTTCAATAGTTTAATGTAATGACTTCCAGAGGCTTTCACACACTATGGAATGACTGCCTCCAGCTGCATCACCACTGGTTTAGACCGAAGTGAGAGGAGAATCCCATTTCCTTTCAATGCTACAGATGCCAGCAAGAAGGTGGAACCCTCCAAAAAGAATCTTCCTGCACCTCCCTGCCTGCAGCTGCAGCTCATGCAGCCTCCTCCCTGCGAAGGTCCCTCACGGGTTTTCCAGGTGCCTCCACTCCCTGGCCAAGAACGACACCATCTGGCAGAGCCCTGGAGGGTTTAACCACACCCTGAGCCCTTCTCAGCCTCTCTGCCTGCAGGAACTGAGTGCCTGCTACAGGGATGGTCCTCCAGGGACATCCTCCAGGACAGCCCCTCTCTCTCCCACCTGTTCCCAGGAGCTGGAAGCTGAACCCAGCAGTGAGAAGCCCAAAGGACTTTGGGTGACACAATTCCTGCTCCATCACACCTTCCCCGAGGACACTGTCTGTTTAAAGTGCAAATGGACCCACATGGGTACATCATGTTTCAGAGAACAATAATTAGATGAGGAATATTCAGACTGTCCCATCACACTTTCAAAGCCAAACTGTTTTAGTTTTCAGCCCTGAAACACTTCTGTTAGAAAATGCACTCAATAGAAGAATGTTAATGGGTTCAAACTGACAGACAGTGGGTTCACATTGGATATTGGGAAGAAATTGTTCCCTGGGAGGGTCGGAGGCCCTGGCACAGGTTTCCCAGAGAAGCTGTGGCTGCCCCATCCCTGGAAGTGTCCAAGGCCAGGCTGGACAGGGCTTGGAGCAACCTGGGCTGGTGGAAGGGGGTGGCACTGGATGGGCTTTAACATCCCTTCCAACCCAAACAATTCTGTGATTCCATACTAAATGTGTCATTTTGATTAATTCAGTCCAAAACCTGGGAATTTTACAGAAGATTTAAGAACAAGACTGGAACAAGAAAAGTTCTTGCCCATAGGAAACAGTTTCTCCCCATTCTTTCTATTTAGCATCCAGTTCAATTAAACCTTCCATGCTTCCAAATCTCCAGCCTCTACTCCAGCAATATGGCACAAGTAAATAAACTCTTCTGCCAAGTTTTAAAATCTGCTTTTTTTCCCTATTTAAATAAATACTGACAATGCCCAAATGCATCTCATCATCTCTGCTTCACTCTTAACAAATCTCAGAGGAAAATACTGGTTAACATTTTCCTGTTGTTCTGATGCAGACTGAGACACTTTGATTACTCACCTGAATTGTTTGCATAGTTCTGTCACAGACTAGAAGTATTATTGGATTTAATATTATTTTTATCAACATATAAAATAATTTCTAAAATGGTCATAAACACAATGGCCATTTCCATGCACAACAGGAGCTTTTTCTATGTGACTTTTTCATCTAGAAATGATTTTCAGGAAAGGAAAGAGAACTTTAATAAGTGTGTCCCTCAAAAGACACGGCAAGGGTTCCAGGAATGTGGGAGTAAGTATTCTAAAGCTGCAGACAGAGGGAGTGAGGCTCCTGCTCTGCCTCCCCAGAGACACAGAGGTGTCAGAGCAGGACCCAGAGCACACAGAGAGGCTTTTCTGAACACACAGAATAGAACACAGCCCTCTTTACTTGTTGCATAACTCCTGTAAAACCACATGCCTAACAGGCACAAAATACAAAATGCACAGAGGCAAGCTGGGCATTGGAGTCAATTAAAATATATCACAGGGAAGGGCTTCTCTCTCTGGGCTTTTACTAAATAAGTCAGCGAGGAAATAAAGCTTTTAAAAATAAAAGCAGGGCTTTTGAGACTCGGTCCTGAATCCCCAGGATTCCTTAGGCACCCCTCAGTGCAGGTCTGAGCTCCAAGTTCAGCATGCAGGACACTGCAGCACAGTGCTCCAGCTCCAGGCATTCTCCCACTCCATCCCTGCCTTCATCCCACCAGGGACAAGTTCATCCCTGACCGATTCTGTGCTCTCTTCTTGTCGGATGGGTGTGAAGAAACTACGTCTAGTGAGCAGCAAACCACCTGCTTTTAAAAATTAAAACAATACATCTGACTCACAACAGTACTGGAGTCTCTTTCCTCTCTTCCCATGTGGGTAGCAGAAGGTCTCTGGTTAAAAATAGGAAGCCTTTCTTCTGGTGACAGCAGCGAGTGAAGGGAGCAGGAAAGGAACAGGAACGTACCTGGTGCGCTCCCTCGCCGCACTTTTCATGCAGGAAGAAGCAGCCATTAGAGACACATTTATTATTTAAGCTTTGTGGTAATGGGAGGCAAAGGTACAGCAAAGGCTCCCTTAAGAAACTGCTCTGTTTGTTTTAAGCATTTAAGTTTGAATAAGAGAAAACAAGTGTCCGAAGGAGCTTTGCGAGCTGTACTTTTCTCTACAGTAAAACTAATTTCCCTCAAAAAGGGTGATAAAAATAAACATTTTCCCCTTACCTTTCTCTGGGCTGAGGCATTTAATTGTGTTTGCATCATCCATATTCCAGTGAGAGAGTCAAGTGAAAACACCAGAGGAAGCAGCACAGACCATATGCACATCCCTGCTATGTCAAAAGGCTCTTTGAAAGAATGAGGAGAAGAGCATTGCCCGTTGGTCTCTAATGCAGCATCCCAAGGTTCCTAGGGAAGCTTCCTGCCTCTGGGCTGAGCAGGCTCATCCTTTATTCCCTGTGCAGTAGTGGATCAGGAGCTGCTGACAGGTAGAGAGCAGTGCAGGAGCTCAGTGAGTGTTCCCAGCCTTTCACTGCACCTCAAGTGTTCAGCCACCTGGGATAACCGGTTATTAACTCCTTGCTTCCCTGCTCACAGGGCAGGATGCAGGGATGTGTTTTGCTTCACTCCTTCAAAAAAAGAACTCAAGGCAAAACTTGTGGATGTCAGGAAATAAAGGATAAGTCACTTTTAACTCCCCTGGGGTGTATTGCATTCAGCAGGCAGCAAACACCAGTGGGGTGCTGCTTCATTTAGGAAGGAAAAGAAAATAAATTCTTTTTTTGTTAATGCCTCCCCTGTGTCCCTCCAGCATGATACACACTATGGGATCCTCCCAGACTTTAGAAAGCAAGTCTACAGTTGCTGACAAAAATAGGCAAGCTGTTCTCTTTGGGCTTCTCTCTGATTTCTTTTCTTGGCAAAGACCACGTATTTCCCTCCTTTTTAACTTGCAAGGAAATATTAACACAGAATGAATGGGAAATGTCTGGGAAACAATACACATTATTGTACTGTGCCCCAAAACACAACACACGAGGAGGCAGACACAGACCTTTGAGTTCTGTCTGCATTCTGGAGAATTTCAGCATCTTTATATGACAGTGCTGCCTCGAAGTTCCAACCAGGAACAGTTCCTGCCTGTCCTACGTGCCGGATGTACACACATCTTAGGAATGGCTGCAGATTTGGCTCAGGTCTACTTTCAGTAACACATTATCCCATTTGTTTAGTGGTTTTCAGTACTAGCTGTGTCCCCTGAGATCTCATCTCCTGAGCAACCCATCCAGGAGCACTTATTCCAGGAGCCTCTGGGGCATCATATATTTACACCACATTACATTTGGGCTACTTCCCCTGCATCCACTGCACTTCAGTACCAGCTTATGGGGCCAATACTGCAGAGAACATTCCAGCTGTATCCTAAAAGTAACTCCCTTTCTGTGCCACTGTTCTCATTTCCTGGAGGAAATGCAGGTTATCACCAAATCACTGTCTCACTTCCAAAGGGAGAAGCCAGGCAAGGCCTGAGGCCCAGAAAGTGCCTCCAAGACAACATCTCTGGGGAACACTGGGACAGGAGCCTTCCCACTGCAGGGTGGATTCAATACACTGCCTGGAGACAAATCTCCAACACCATCCCTTCCTCACAACTTGAGCAAGAGACACAGCAAATGCAAAGAAAACAGCCAAGGTTGATCAACTAATTCACTAATTATCCCCTCAAACTGAGCAAAGCTTGCTGCTTTACCAGGTTATACTTCCTTTACCAAGAAAATTATATTCACTTGTGAGACTATAAGAGATTCAGGATCAGTATCTGGGTAATGTGTGATATCAATTTCATAAAATAAAATGTTTTATTTCTCTGGGAGTTTTCTGCTGTGCAGTTAGATCAGGGTCCCAGGACGAGTGTCAGAAACATTTGAAGGCATTCACAGCACATGCAAATTCTCTGAGGTAAGGAGAACACAGACTGTGCTATCACAGAGACCAAAGCAGTTCACATTAAAAGATTCTCTCACTCCATGTAACAAGTAGTTTAAACCACAGATTTCTCTATGAAAAGCCAATGTGCTGACTCTTGAAATCAAACTTTGATCTGCCTTTTGTGGACTCAGATTCACACCAGCAGTGCATAAGTGGCAGGGACAGGTCACAGCACTGCAGTTTGGAGAGCACAGAACAAACCTCCACCGTTGTCAGATCCATATCACACAGAGCATAACATGCCCCAGTTCCTTCACTGCCCATTCCCAGCTCTCTGGTTCTACTAACCAGAGCAGAAGAGTGGCTTGTGGTGTGGTGCTGTCACATCACAAAGTTTTAAGTCCTGAGAAGGGACTAAAAGGGGCCAGGAATTCTCTCAGTCCCTCCTTTCCCAGCTCTGCAGAGAAAGCACAACGTGCTGTTGGAACAGCTGAGCCAAGATGTGCCAAAGCTCTGCTCTTGCTGTGGGGATGCACCTGGAGATCACAGCCAGCTCCATCAGTGTCCCTAACACTCCCTGGGTGCAGCTTCATCCCACAGCCAGCTCTGGGTCCCCAGGCCACAGAGGATGCAGGTCCCTCCCAGATCACTACCACAGCACCATCCCACTGGGAAGGAGAGGGCACAAACTCCCTAAGCTCCAGCTGCTCCCCCAGCTCTGCCTGGTGCCAGTGCCACACACCCCAGGGCTGCATTGTCATTTAACTACACACTCACCTGCACACCCCCTTCCTCCCAAGGCTCCAGCTGTCACATTTTATCATACTCTAAGACCTATTCCCCCATGGAAACAGCAGACCTTGCTGCCCAGCCCAGGGGAGGAGTGTTAGCACTGCTGGGGACGAATGGGAACCGCAGCACAGGAAAGGCAACGTGGGGAATGGAACATCCACAGCACCAGGGACGTTGGGAACAACTCAGCAAAGCCAAACCCTGAGCCCTTGCTGAAAGCCAAACTCCATCCAGATAGTTCCCTGTCTCACAATCCGTGGCATCACTTCAAGACCTTCTATAAATCAACTTCAACACATGTGGGTGTCTGTTCTTAAGTTTTTGTTCCCATAGTTACCAATGTACTTTGCCACAGAAGAGAACAGCAGGTGGCAAGACATAGAACAAAATCACCATCCTTTTAACATATGAAGAGTTGGGAAGTTTCAAATTAAGGTTTGATTGCCAAATGTTTACAGACAGTCACCAAGACTAACACAACCAAATTAGAAAACTACAAGGTCCTTCCTTACATTTGATCCTGAGTTGACAGTAAATTCAACAACATCCAGCAGGAAGGATGGATTTCCAGTCCTGCATCAGCTGATGCCATGGGGATGCACAATCTAGTGCAGAAATAGTTTCCTCCCCAGGTCCCCATGCTACCTTCACACGTGCTTTCTGCAGAGAAGAGGAGAAGCCCAGCACACTGTGTACAAGACAGACCTCTCCAAATAAAATCACCTTTGTGGGATAGAAACAGTACAACCAACCACCAACAGTCTGTTCAACCAAAACAACAATTTACTTGAAGGTTGCTATCAAAACTCTCACAGCTTGCAAGTAATACCTTCTCCAATCTCAGCTAAAACAGGGGCCAAAGTGACTGGCACTGGATGTGCTGCACACACCACGAAGGTGCTTGGCAGAAGTAGGTTCTGTGCCTTTCTGAGTGTGCTGCCCCAGCCCTCGTGCCTCTCCTGAGTCTTAGATCTTTTTCTAATTCAGAGATTGGAAGAATTTAAGTATTTTGGTGTCATATTTCCTGCAAAGGCCCGTTCTGGCTGTTCAAGGTTTTCAGGGAACACACGTTCTTCCCAGCACATCTGTATTGCATAACATGGGAAGATGCTCGTGTCTAGCAGAGAAGGGGGGAGGGCAATGAAGAAAGAAGGGAAAGAGTTTCAAATAGATCTTGGGGTCTTAGGAAGCCTTTAGAACTACAGCTCAACTGCCCACACACTGAACCAGCCCTGAGTTCTCAACCACTTCAGTGACAAGAACACAGTGCCACAAGCCCAGCCCCACAGGCACCATGAGCCTTTATGCTGCATTTCTATTTCCAGTGGTGTTTTATAAACAAGTTTCCAACGTGTTTGTAAACTTCTGACTAAGAATCTGAAAACGAGAGAAACATCATTGTCTGGGCCACTTTGTTTAAGCAAAAACACTTCAGTAAGTAGTTCACATTGTCTGCAGGTGATAAAATCTGCAGCTGCTGCACTGACAGCTGCTGACAGACATATGTTTGCTGCTGGAATTCATGCTACTTCTTCTCAGATCATTAAAGGGAAAATGTAAAAAAAAAAAAAGAAAAAAAAAA
The DNA here is from genome assembly GCA_013397135.1 of Pachyramphus minor. Classification (NCBI taxonomy): domain Eukaryota; kingdom Metazoa; phylum Chordata; class Aves; order Passeriformes; family Tyrannidae; genus Pachyramphus; species Pachyramphus minor. Next base: position 95,632 of record VYXB01006186.1, read on the forward strand.
AAAGCCCTTGTTTTCTTGCTCCTCTTTGTCCCTCCAAGTTTTACAAGTGACAAGTGAAATGCTGTGCTATCCCTTGCTGCACCTTTAGATGTCTAATGAACTACAGTCTGGACACAGCAGCAAACCCCTCCTGGGACAGTGACTGTGGCTGTGCCCAGGCCTCACCTCCAGCCCCTGCTTTCCCAAAATGTGGGAGGTCTGTACCACCTGAGTTGTCAGGCAAACACCTGCCTGTCCTCAAGAACCAGGCAGATCTCACAGGTATCCCAGCAGGGAGTTGTGATCCTGAGGATCATTCCCCTTCCCTGTCACTGCTGGTCCTACCTCCCAATACCTTCCCTGTCTTTTCCACTTGGTTTTGTCAGCTCCTCCAGCGAGATGCTAAACCTGCAGTGGCCTGGTTATCACAGAGGCATCTGAGCAACAGAGACAGGGCCCTCGGAGATTAATGCTGAATTACTCAGATCCCTTTATTTCTCCACACAGTCCTTTTTCTCCCCTTCAGAACAGAAATGTATTCTTATTCCTGCCTGAGTGCAGCCCAGCACAGCTGTTTTATTGCAGGTCTCTGCTGCTGGTGGTGGAGGGGACACACTCTGACTCCCTGCCCTGTGTTTTTGAGGTGTTCCTGCCCTACAGCCCTTTGTCTGCAGAGCTCTGGGGCCTCCAAGGAGCTGTGGCAGCACCGTGACAGAGCTGTGCAAGAGGCACAAGGCAACCCCAACCAGCAGAGAACCATGGCTGCCTGAACTACATAAACTGTCCTCGGAACCAGGGAAAAACCTGCTCCCGTAGGGAATTGTGCCTTTGGTGTGTGCTGGGGACGAGAGACACCCAAAGATGGGAAGGGAGCAAAGCAACGAGTTAATCATTTCATTTTTCAGCAGACAGCACTCAGAACATCTGACATGTATGACAAAATCTCCCGAGCTAATTCTCTCCCCAACATCAAAACTTGCAATTCATTCAGTCACAACTGTGCCACGGATCTCTGAGCACAGACACAGCTCTCAGAAGGCACGGCGAGGTGGAATCGATTACTAATTAGCAATAGCAGACACATATGGCTGCATCCACGAGAAGCAGCTGTGTTGCACTCTGCTCCATTGTTCCAAATAAATTGGGAAAGATAAATGCATTGCTCTGTGCAGGCACGAAGGAGATGAGGCATTCATGCTTTGTTAAACTTTCCAGACACTCGAGGGTGTTTGAAATTAGGATGCATGTTAAATTTAAGCAGATTTATTATCCACATGTTCTGAATGTAATGAACACTCCACTGCCTCACATTTCCTACTTTAAAAATAGCAGATTTTCTAAACTGAACACACACGTGTGTGTTGTGTAGGTCTGGCAGAAAACCTTTAGTCATAGAGATGCTCTGAAGTAGCAACAAATGCCTAATTTTAAATGGTTTCCTATATATCTCTGCACTCACAGCTCCAAGTGCCCACAAGAGCACTTACAACAAAAGCCTTCCAAAAGTGCCAGGCCTCTGTAAGCCAAAGGAATTTTGGGTGTTTTGCATGGGAAGTTCTTAAACAAAAAGTTCCATCATGAAAATTCTACCAAACGCCGTCGGATCACTCTACCTGCTGCAAAAACGAGGACAAAGCCATAAGGCTGATATTTACATAGTTGTAACCCTGACACCTGGTTTGGATCGACATTTTCTAATCTTTGCCTTCACACACGAGGTGGAAGCAGAGGGTGAAGGTGCAGGGACACGAGGAGAGCAGGGCAGAGGGTGGGAATTACCCTTCCCAGTCTGCACTGATTGGGACTCTGGGTACTTATTCAGGGGCAGTGACACCTTTCTGCACAGGAAAAAGGGATCTCGAGTCAGAAGTTGTTCCAGTGTACTTTGCATTTTGTAATTATGATAAACTCCCTAATAGATACCCTGAGAAGGGTGCAATTCCCCTCTCAGGTTTTTGGCACAGGCAAACACCCAAAATGAGATATCCAAGCTCTACTGAAAAATTTTGGGCTTGTTCCTTTACTTCCCAGCACTGTTCTTATGCAATGCTTTAATTTAGACTATCCTGAGTACTGGTGCAGAATTAATCAGGTCAGTGGAGGGACTGCCAGCCACAATCAGTGCACCTTTAAATACTTCTTTTCACTGTCAGTTCAACTGTTACTCTTCTATTTTTAAACTGGCCCCTAACTCCAGACCCACAGGCAGGGGGCAAGTCCTGCCCCAAAAATGCCACTGACAAGAGGCCACCACCCTCAGCTCTTGAGGTTATTCCCCTCTTTCCTACAGCTTGTTTACTGGATTGTTAAGCATTCTGGCAGCAAATGGAAGGGGGTGGGGAAGAAGACGAGCTGCCACATTTCTAAAATTAGCATCTTCTGTCTCCGAGAAGCCTGTGGAGATTTAAAAAAAATTAGGTTTCTCTGCAAGATGCAGAGAGATGTGGAACTGAAAATGCGTTACACAGCTAAAATCCTGAGCTCTGCTTCATACCTGTGAGCCAGTTCACCTTCCCTTCCCCCCTCCTCCCAGCTGGCAGTCAGAGACCACTACAAAAAATACCAAGACCATTTACTACAAAAAGCAATTGCATTCCTTTGTGGAAGATGTGGCATCTTCCACAGGAGCCTGGGGAGGCCCAGACCCATCCCCTTCCAGGTCACTCCTGCTGTGCTCCCACACAGGCACTGTCTTGTAAGAACTGTATTTGCTCAGATTTCTTTCAGGTGTCAGAATCATCAGTGGACAGCTTTGCAGCAGGGAATGGTGAAAAGAATTGGGAAGGTTTTCTTTCAGCATTTCTACAAAGGAAAGTTCCCAAAATAAGACATTTTGGATCAAAATGTTTTGCTTCAGCAAAATAGTTACTGACTTAAAAAGCACATGAGCTAGTGTGTAGTATATATTTCTTATCTATACACTGTCAATGGGATACACCAAGTAGCATGGAACTCAGATTACTACCACACACAACCTTAAATGAGATGAGGTGTTTCAAAACAACCAAAAAACCTCCACATTTTGCTCCCAAATGGAAAAAACAGGTTGTTGTGAACAGCCAGGGAATTTTTTTAATTTTTTTTTAATCTGACAGGAAAAACATACCCCAAAATTTCAGTTCTACAAGACATTTTCCATTTGGTGCAACTCCACAGATCCAAAGTAAGGGATTTCATTCAAGTTAGTTGAGCCATCTCTAGTTTAGGTGTTAACTATGAAGTTCTTCTGGACCTGCTTTGAGTCTTGCAGTTAAGAGACAGGCTTGTCAAGTACTTCCTGCCTGGAGACAGAAAAATCCCATCAACCTGAACCAAAATCCAAGAGAGCTAAAAAGAGGGCTCAGCAGACACAAGTTTAGGCCTCGTCACATCCTGAGCATCAGGGCTGTCCCACAAATAGCACAGAGCTGATGCAGCCCATGCTCAGCACAGGAACCTGCTGCAAGTCAAGTCCCTGCACATATCTCTGCTCCTCAGTGCCAAATTCCAACTGCTGTCACCCCTTCAGCCCCTTCCTGCTGATAAACTGAGAGCACAGAATTCAGCTGCTTTGATTAGGCAGTCTGAGCACCACAACCTGCAAGCAGCAGCTTCAGTGTTCTCAGTGATACCCACACCCACCTCCTGTTTGCCCTCTCAGGCATCCAAATCCTTGCTCAAAGCCGAGCTGCCAGGTGAGCAGTGCCCTGGTACTGCTCTCTCTTTAAGGGAAGTCCCTGCCCCCAACACCCAGTGAATTTAGCTCAGTCCTCACTGTCCACAGGCCACAGTTTGTTCCTTCTTGGTGATGAATTATGGATGCCCCCCAAACGCATCTGGTACTCAAATCACCAGTTAATAATGGATGAATAAATGAAGAGACTGTGCTGGGAGGAGAGAACTGTGGGGGACTCAACTTTGAATCCTGTGCTCCAGCAGCAAGCATCAAAGCTGTGCTGCCAGCCCTGACCTCAGCTGGGGTTTATTTTTAAAAGGGTTAGAACTAACCTCTCAGGAACATGAATGGCCAAACAGCAGGGACATGGCATGAAAGCTGGCCCAGAAACGCAGGGAAAGAACAAAGCCTCAGATGAAAAACTTGCAAGAAGAACATGGGTACCAAAGGTCTTCACTGCCTTGTGTCAGGCTGAACTGGGAGTGAAGGTCACAAGGGAATTGATAACTTTCACCAGAAATACACCGTTAATTCCTACTGACACAGAGTTCTGGTTCACAGGAACTGATGCAGCTTGAAAGCACAAAACCTGCAAATATGAACAAAAGATGAAGGACTGCTGAAGGAGTTACTAAGTTTATGAGCAGCTTGTGATCACACGCTGCAGGGCAGGACCATGCCCTCAGACACTGCTGGATGTCGAGCTGGACACATCCCATGTGCTGGAAGCAGCAGTGGTGCTGAGGAGGGGACAGGGACAGCCCACAGCCTTGTCCCCCGCTGCCAGAGGGATGCGCTGCGGGCGCAGGGACCGCGCACCGCGGGGCAAAGCTCAGTGTGTGACTGCCTTGTCTCGTCCCAAAATTACCTACTTATGCACCTGCCACAGTCACAGGGTCGTGTGGGACCTTCACAGCTCGCTCACACTAAGAACTATTGTTATGTCAAGCCTGGCTGTGCCCAGGGAGGTCCCCACAGAGCCCAGGGGTCTCTGAGCAGTCCGGGCAGAGCGCTCAGCTCAGCCGCTCACCTGAGCCCCTGGCACTGCCCACGACACTCGTGGGCAAAGTCACTGCCACACCACAACTTGATTCATGAGGATCCAGACTTTATTCCTATCCAGCCTGTAAGAAGCTTGGATCTAATATCTGGTGTTGCACTATTAAAACAGCTCTTCCAGAAGAGGATTAATCATCTCAGGAGGACTGTGCAAACGCATGTGAGATGAGTGGGGAAGGTTATATAAAGCCCACAGAGAGAAGAAAAATGCAAGAATAGAACTGTGGACCTGCTTGCACAGCACCTGAGTGCCTGCAGGTGCTTCTACCAGGGAGATGCATTGCCTGTGCTGGCTGTAATTTACTTGTCAGTCATTTGCCTGATTAATTACCTCCTCAGAACGGCTCATCACACAGGAGAGCTGAAGTGTTACAACCCTCACTGGGGACGTGAGCCTCCGACAGACACAGGCACAAGAACAGCCCCTCTGCACAAACATGAGCTGACAAACACACAGAGCCACAGAAACACACACCCCATGCAGAACATCTGAGATCTACAGGTGTTAATGGCCTTACTGAACTGTGACCACAGGCAAAGATAAGAGTGAGAGCACAATGGCTCAGAACTCCTGTAGTCACTGAGAGCACAGGTACCTCAGCCCCGTGTGTGTGTGTGTGTGCTCCAGGCAGCAGTGAGAGTCCAGCACTGTGCACTGTGCTGCAGTCCCTTATTAAAAGCCATCCTTGCTCTCCTCCATCAGTGACCTTTGCCAGGCACCCTCACATGCAATGTCTACAGCTACTGAACTGCTGTGAGTAAACAACTGGGAATTGCTGTGTCTCCAGCATTCCCGTTCCTCTGGAGCAGTGCGTGTTTCAATTGCTGGAAGTGGGACAGATTTTCATTTCCTTAACAGCCTTCATATTCATCTAGATACTATGGCCACAATTAATAAAACATTCCTTCCTAAAGATAAAAGGGCTTTTGGAATGACAGTGTGCTGATAAGATCTAAAAAATATTATCCTCTTACAAACAGGGTGAAACAACTGAACATCTCCGAGCAAGTGAGAAAAAAGGAAGAGCAATGTGATGGTATCAAAGTACTACTACACAACAACTGAGCCCACAAGCATGAGTGCAATTTATCCTCTAGCTAAAATTCCAGTGTATGCAATAAAAAGAGTAAATCCACCTACTGTGCTTCTGCGATGGGCTTCCTAAATCCATCAGCTTGCAGAAATAAGAGTGTGTTTCTCAATTGCCCATGTTAGAACGTAAAAATACTCTGCATTTCCCCTCCGTCTTGCTCAAAAATACTCTGCATTTCCCCTCCGTCTTGCTCCCTCTTCTGCAAGTCCCTCTCTGTGTTCGTGTGAGAAGGCAGTTTAAGTTTCATCCCATTTATTAGCTCAGCCACTGAGGAATCACTGTCAGTGCTGTGATGGTACAAGCTCCTTCACTGTACACAACACCGAGGCAGCGGGGGAGAGAAGAGGTAGGATTTGGTTGAAACTACTTTTTGCTGGAACAATTAACTCTTCCCTGACTGGCATCTCCTTCCTGGGATCCCTCGTGCCAGTTGACACTGAAATGTGTCAACAGGGAATTCTTATGACAGCTGTTTAATGCTCCTGTTCCTCCTTTTAAGGTTTTCTGTGCTTTTCTCTTCCAGTGTTTAACTAGGAACTACAGTCAGACACTGTCACAGCCATGATTTCCTACAACCACACGAGATGCCCCTTTTCAAATATGCCAAAGTGACTCTGGATCACAAATCCTGTGAGTTTGTAAAGTTTACTGTATTGCCCACTTGCTAACAGCTCCTAAAACTTACAGAGATTTATTCTCCACCAACTAATGCTCACTTCTTTTTAAAACCTCTGACCCTGAACATCCAAAACTGCACAAGGTTATCTGCAAAGAACACAACTGCTCTGCTGCTAGACAAATGAAATGTGGGTGCTCCTGCACACACCCCAGACACTTGGATCTTCAAGGCAGCAGAAGAGAATCCTGGTCGTTCCTCTGATGTGAATTTACAGGCAGGTAAGAATGGACCATCCTGCTGCACCTCCTCAATCCCCTGTTCTGACAGAGCAGCACAGCTGAGTAACCCCCACCCAGAGCCAGCTCCAGAATCAACCAAGACTGCAAAGCTTTCCACAGGTTTGGTGTTTTCCTGGGAGAACTACCATGTGTATATATAAACACTGCAGATATTTGCATCTCTTGAGAGTTTTAACTTTTTTAATCCCTGCCCACAGTAAAACTTCTCTGATGCAAATTTTTACTTAGAGCTCCATGAGAAAAATAAATCAAATGAACTCGATTTTCCTCATTAACCATTTTCCTCTGGAGGACACCATGCTGGATTAAGCACAGATGTTTTCCCCCCACCCTCCTTCAAACAGTACTTTGTTGTCCATCTATTCCTAATTTCTGTTAGTAAATGAGAACAAAACCTGTTCTGCAATCATGGATCTGAATGCCAGAGCTTCTAACATATTTCTATTTATATTTTCATATTTCATTCCAGCAAATGAGCATTTTGAACTTTCATTAAAGCTTCATTTCTTGATTTTTAAGCATTATCTTGACAGCAACCCAGCTCCTACATCTGCCACTCTTACAAAGATTTGCCTGGTGCTGGAGGACACTTTCTTGGAACACTTTTCCTCTGACTTTCACTAATGGTCTCACACATTCCAAGTACCTGCATGTGTAAACACACAGTTCATTCACCGTGGCCCAACCCTCGAGTTTCCTCTTCCTTAGATCCAGTCACAAATCCTGCTGGTCTAGTGGGAACAGACACCCCCCCCTTTCAGCTCAGTAGGAGATACAGCAGTTTTAAGGGGATTAGAATGGTCTCTAAAACAGATTTAAAATCTTTTGTCTTCTTCACTGAGCCAATTGCCTGGAGCTTCAGCGTTTCAGGAGGGAAAAGATTATTACCTCAGGGAAATATCATGGTTCTGATATTGCCAAAAATAATCTCATTCACTCTTCTCCAAACTCTTCACTTCTGATTTGTGCAGAGCTGTTTCAGCACAGGTCAGTAGTGGAACAGCTGCTCTTCACAGGCTGACCTCCTGGTTTGTAGCTCTGAGGTCAGCAGTTAAGAGCATTCTCATTTCTTGCCACTAGAGCCACTGAGTTTGCCTGGAAGAAGGCAGCAGCACCCATCAGGCAGTCCCTCATAGTTTGATAACTGTACAAAACCACTGTGATTTGCTTCAGAAGACACCTGTAGCTATTGGTTCTCTGGAGAAACAAAGCATTCCCCTCCCTGACGAAGCCTTTAACCTCAGATGGAACTGACAGATAAGACTCTGATGTGGAGATAAAGAGGAAAGTGCTTGGAGATGAAGGGCATTGGAATGCTTTGGGAGCTGAGCAGTACTGGAAGCCAGGCAGGTCTCACAGTATCACAGTCAGGGATGGTTTGGGTTTTCAAACACTCTGTGCCCAGCTCCCAGCACAAATCAAAGCCTGCCTGTCACAGTCCAGGCTGGAGCACACACAGGCTGAGAGTCACCTGTATTTGCACTCAGTGACTTTGAGGGGTTAGTTTTACCAGAACTACCAGCAGATACAAATAATTTACTTGGGAGAAACGGGGAGAGACTGAGCTTTGTTTAGGGTGCCTCCCAGAACAGCATCTCCTGTGCAGCTCTGAGTGACAGGCCCATTCACAGCTAATGGCAGTGTCTCCACAGCCTCCCACAGGTAATGCCAGTATTGCTGTACTGTCTTAGAGAAGCCTGGAATTGCTCCCCTCCCATCCCTGACAACACACAGGCTGAGGGCCCATCTGAATGAATGAAAGGAACATATTTTTCCCCTTGCAGCATTATAAAACATTATACATATATATATCTCAGTCAATCCAGAACTTAGTTTACCAGCTCTAAACATACTGTACTTCCCCCAGCCATCTGAGTGAGCACTGCTGCTACCTATTTCACTGGTTTCAAAGAATCAAACTGTGAAGAAATGCAACTTCCCTGCTACCCCACGCATCTATGAAGAACTTCCATCCCGCCTTGCAGCTCGCAGCGGTTTTGAGGGAACACGGGAGTTGTTGCTGTGGGTAAAACCCCCCGAGCGCTGCCAGGAATAGCAGCACCGAGAGAACGGGTGCCGAGGCAGCGTTCGGAAGCGAGGGGCTGTGCGGGGCTGTGGGTGAGCACACCCTCCCCAGCAGATGGCAACAGCGGCACGGCCCAGGGATGAGCCACAGCCTCAGCTCGGGACCGGCGGGGCGCGTTCGGCTGCAGGTGTGTCCCATCTCCCACCACAGGCTTCCACAGTCCTTACAGGCAGCCACAGACACACGAGAGAGGCAGCAGGAGCACTGGAGGGGGGAGATTTTGCTGGAGGTGGAAGAAGAAACAGAAGAAACAGGTGATCTGGTTTCTAACCCAGAAAAAAACCCAATTCTGCAACATAGTCCAGTCACCCCTGTTATCTCGTTTTCATAGTTAACTTTTACCAAAGCAGCAGAGCTGCCTTATAAACTGAGTATCCAGGTAACACTCCCCTTTTTTTATTACAGTCTCATGATTGACCAGCACAGAGCAAAGAAAGGTGAGGCCCAACTGCAGCATTCCCACTGCCAATGGAGCAGGACCAAAGCACAGCTCTGTCTGAAGGACAGATTCACAACCTTCCACACATTCAGCCCAACAAAACTCCACGAAGACAAAGACAGCTGGCTGTTAGTATTTCATGGTTGTAGACCAAAATCCCTCTCCAGGGTCAGAGGCTGTGTGAACTGCAGACTAAGTGGGCACCTCTCTGCTCCACTGCAGGTGTCAACTCATCAGCAGGCTCCTGCCTTCCAGCACATTGCATTGGGAATGTCTGTGCCCCAGGAGGAGGTGGCAGACTAAACACCTCTAGGCATCTTGGCACAGAGCCTCCAGAAACTACATCACAATACACTTTACCAAAAACACAGGCAAACAAAACCCCAACCAAACAAAACTTCCTTCTAAAACAGTATTAATGTGAGCATGGACACTGGAAAACAGCCTTTTGCACAAACTCAGAATGGACTCAGATTCTCTGCTCCAGCAGCCCTCAGATCTACTCCAGACCACCACCACCTGAGGTTAAAAGCCTCCAGGGTTCAGCCTCTTTTGGGGTCTTTTGGGTTGTATGTTGCAGGACAGTCCCCAAGCAGTTTGTATCAGTACTCACAATGGTCACTGCCTTGACCTTACCATAGTTATTTCAGTTCTGAATGGCTGAGGGTGAACATCATTATTATTATTATTATTTGTATTTCAGAGTAGGTAATAAAGACCCAAACATGGCTGGGAAGTGTCTGTTGTGCAGTTCCCATTTATAATTAAAATTAGAGACAACAGAAGGGTGAAGTTACAAAAGCAGCCAAACAAGAAGTCAGTAACAGAATCAGAACTAGAAAGTGGGTCTGCTGAGTAGTCCACCTCCATATCCTTAGACTTACATCTTTGTTACAACAGTCTGTGGCTCATTAACACCAATTAGTATAAGCTCACATTGCCAACAAGGGAAACAACCGTGCATCCTGCAAACCCCACTTGTGCATCTCTGCCTCTGCAGCAAACAGGAGGACAAGCAGCAGCTGGCAGTGTTTGCTCCACTACAGCCTTACCCTCCATCCAGGCAGCAAAACCAGCCTGGAGAACACAACTGAGCTGAGACTCTGCAAAAACTACAGCACTTGGTGTCACAATGTTGTAGCTCCCACTGTCTGTGCTGGACCCAGTGGAGGGGAATTCCATGTTCAAACACCAAAGGGATAAACAGCCTGTTCAGGTTGGATTCAAACTGCACCAGCAAAACCCAAAGCAGGTGCTGTTCTTCACTCACTCACTTGTACAAGCAGGACTGGTAGAACCACAGTATCAGGTCACGCTTTATTTTAACTGATGGGCAGTTCCACAGAAATCTAACTTGAATTCAAGTGACTTTCAGACAGCTGGTGCCAGTTCAGTCACATCACCTGTGTCCACCTGGACCACAGAGAGCTGTGGTACTGGAAGGACTCTGCAGGTCCCCAGTCCCAGCCCTGCCACAGCAGCAGCTCTCCCAGGGGGGCAGATGCTCCAGCCCCAGCTGAGGGCCAGCTCAAGTCCTTCTCCAGGCTAATCTGGTCCCACATATCTAAGCAAACAGGATTTTGCATGTCTGTGCACAGCACTCTTTCATCAGATTACAAGGGGAGAGTGAGTCTAGACATGTCAGAGCATACTTGAAAAATAGAGGATTACCAAATTTGCCATATACCTCCTTGATTCTGGACTCTCCCAATGCTGCTGTAATAACCTTTAATGACATTATATATAATCAAATCATGTAAAAGTTAATTGCATTCCACTCAGATTTCCTTTTTACATAGCAATCTTCTGCCTCATCCATGTACAACCTACGCAGACAAGCAAAGTTTTTACTCCAAAAAAAGCAAGAAGTTTTGAAAACTGTCTCAACTGATCAAACATCTCAAAGCTGCACAAGAGTGCCAAGAGTTCCAAGCCATCCAAGAGGAGTAAGTACAGAAGTAGATTGCAGGTAGCTATGAAATTCTGAGGCCAAATGATCAGTTGAGGAGCTTTTATTTAACTGCATCGGATTTACTCCAACCAGTGATTTTACTCTCCAGCTCCATCCTTTCCCAAGTCTTCCTGCAGCAAAACTCACCCAAATGAGCAAAGCAAAGCAGCACGTGTGGGAGGCTGGGCCTGAACTGTTATTTCTGAAGGCCCAGCTGCCCCAGCAGCAGCTCAGCAGTGTCAGGGTCGGTCTGGGCAGGTTGCTCAGTGTTTGTTACAGTGCAAAGTAAATCAGAGCTGTCCCTGCACTCCAGCAAGTCCTGGAAAGAGTTACTGAGGGGTAAGAGTTCCTGAGGCTGGAGTGGGTGTTCTGACCCAGCCTGCAGAGGGATTCCTGAGCCCACACCAGCTTTTGTTCAGGTCCAGGCCCACAGGCACTGGAATGCTGGAAGTGCTGCCTGTGCACAATGCAGACTTTCTCTCCCTCCAGCTGTCCCTGCCATCTCCTTGCACTTTGTCCTTGCTTTGCACACTGGCAGAGCCTTCTGTGCAGGAGTATATAACTCACAACTCAGGAGTCAAACTACAACCAAAAAGGAGTTCCCTAAGTCAGCCTATGTGATATAGCAATAACTGGGACTTATCATCTTCCTTCTGCAGTGCCAGAACACACAGGGGATGCAATGCACCTATTGCACCTCTACATTTCTGTACTTTCCTTTTTCAAACCTCTTGCAAATCAATTTATGATAAAACATGATGGCTACCTCCACCAGGACAAAACCTAATATTACCAAAGGTATAAGAAAGATAAGAACTAGTGTAGAGACAGTTAATCATGGATTGTACTTCATGGACAGGCTATTTTAATACACTTACAATACAGATTTATTCAGCTAGTAAAAATTATACTTGTTAGCCCAAAGTGTAAGCCAGCAGAAAGCTAAATTCATCTCCCAAGTGCTGGAAATTTAACCAAGATTGTGAAGTTAGTTCCTGTGAGAACCCAGCCAAAACTTTTAGTGTTGTCTACTTCATGACTGTAAATGAAATGCATTTCAAGCAAATGAGTCCTGTGTTGAATAAATGAAGTTTTGATTTAAATATTGAGCTAAATCATCTCTTTTTTTATTTTAAATGCAAAAAACCAGCTCCTCCTCCCTCTGATCTCTCCCATAGCACAGATTCATCTGCCACAGACATCAGTTACGCAATTCCCTCCCTCCTACCCATCTCCAGTCTGCACTTGATGTGCACAATCACATCTGTAATCTCCAGAGCTTCCTAAGAGAAGAGCTCATTTTCCTCTGCCGAGCTGTCAACACTGAAAAAAGAGCAACAGCCAACAATATTCTTTGAGCTCTGCCTCTCTCAGCTCAGCTCAGACCTCGTGGCACAGAGCCACAACCCGAGGCACTGTAAATCCCAGTCTCATCAACTTCAAGAAAGATTTTCCAGAAGCACTCGAAAGAATCAAGGAAAAAAGTTGCAATCTCTTGACAGTCTCACCCTACCCTAATTTACATTTTTTCACAAATGTTTGGAATTCTGCAGATGAAGGTCCCTTCACGTGTCTGAAACCTCACAATAGTTACGAGCAAGGACAGAAGAAAGGTTGATTCCAAGATATCCTTGGTGTGGAGGGCAGTGCTTGTTGTTTTAATACACTTCACACAAACTTTAGTCACCATACCAACCACCCAGAAAAAAGGGACCAAGGAACATACAGGCACAATTCCCTTCATTGTAAAGAAAACAGGAAGTCCCAGATGAAATCTCAATACAACAAAAGTCAATTTGGAGAAAAAGGGAAGAATCTCTTCTCAGTACCCACCTCCTGGATGAGGGAACAGTAACCTTCCACTTACCTCCTGTGAGGTTGTTGGCAGAGAGGAAACGGAAGCAGTTTCCATCCTGGAGCATGGATTCGTCTCTCGGTGTCAAATCTCCTGCTGCAGGTTTTGGAGAAGTCAGAGCCATCTCCAGCTTTCAGAGCAGCACAGCAAGGAGCCTCTCCACAGCAAACAAAGTAACTCAGGGCAGATATCTGCAGAGAGTGTCAGGCGAGAAATAAAAATATCCCAGAAAAAGCAACAATTTCAGGATGTTGCCAGCTTGCTCTGGAAGGGACAGTGAGTGCCTCCCCGGGAATGCCACATTCAGGAGACTGTCCTGCTTTAATCCTGCTGCCACATGTTCCATGCATTGAACAGAATTTACAGTATCAGTGTGGAGGAAGAGCCACCGAGCTCAGCCTTGACAGGAGGGATGTGATGGCCTCTCCCAGGAGCACAGGAGTCACCAGCATTCCGTGTATCTGCCCAGCACCTCTTGCACGTGGCTAACCTGCAGAAGACAATTTTTGTAAATAGTGGAAGTTACTTTAAGTATTTATTGTACAATAGTTACTGCAGGAACACAGCTGGATGACTTACACTGGGCTGACCCCAGCAGACAGAACTCCTCTTTCCCTCCCACCAGTATTTTCTGTAGTCACAGAAACCTCTGCTTTTCCAGCAGCAGCTTCTCCAGGAGCCACACTACTCGTGCTGGGGTTAATTGTTTTACACACACACACATATGTATAACATGTACACATGCACCTGACCCAGTCCTTCTGCATAACAAGTGGATGTCCCAGCTGTGTTCCCAAAGGACAGCTCTGGGGGCTCTGTGTAACATGGGCTTCTTCAGTCATCTCTCACCCCTAAAGCTCCTTTCTCCTCTTACCTGCTGTCTTCACACTGTATCCTCTGTCATTGCCTGGCATTCTCTCTCCCTTTTCTCACCTTCTTCTGCCCACTGGATACAGGAGACTCAGCTTTCCCAAACTTTCAGTGGATACCTTCCTCAGAGAAAGAAGGTCAAAGAAGGCTCACTCCAAAACACCACACAGAAACCTGGGATCCTACCTAGTGCTGGTAACTGTTTGAATCTCTGGGAGTCTCCTTCAGTTTGTAATTACAAGCTGAGCTCTGAAACATTGCCCTAACATGTTGTGTTGTGAAAGCACAGATCCAGTTTGGCATTATTTTAAAGAGAGAGGGCCATGAGGCTCACTATTGATTTACAGTGAGTAGAAATAGAGGAGGGGGGTTGAGGCATGTGTGGCAAAACCTGAGCAAGGGATGCCCCTGGCAGAGCACCTGCCTGTTTGAAGCTGTACCTCTCCTCTTGTCTTTGGTCCCTCATTCAGCTTCCTTGGGAAGTCACCTCCTCCCTGCATTATCTTTCCACCAAGCCCCACCTTCTCCATGCTCTGTGTTGTCCAAGTCTCCTCAGTTGAAAGGGAACATGTCAATCAGCAAAGTGACACCCACATGTGGAGCCAAATGCATGGCAGCTTCACCTGTGGGACAGCAGTGCTTAGCAGGATCAGTCCTGGAGGAATTCAGCATCAGTAAAATCACTTGTTTCCACATTTAAATGGCAAATAGCTCAGTTTTGGGCATATCAGAGGATGACATTCATTTGGTGAAGAATGTGTTTGTTCTGGAGTCACCAAAACCAAACTTATAAACTTAGGGCAGATTTCACAGACTGACTGGACTGAGAGGGGAGGGAGGTAGCAGATTATCAAAGATACCCTTGAATGTGCTGTCATCTGTCATTCTACCCCTTCATCATTCTCTGGCACATCCATAATTAGTTAAAAGAATACAGAGCAAACATTCTGCTTTAGGCTGAACAAAAGCAATTCAAACATTTCCATGTATTCATTTTGCACATCCCCAAATAAACGTTTGTGGGTTTTTTCCTTTAAACTAATCCTTGAATCAACACCAAAAGTCCATTTACACACACAGAGCTGACTTGTTTGTTCAAAACAGAACCAAAACTAGATATTAGACAGCATCTCAGAATTTAAATCAGCTGTGTCCACTGAAAAAGCCCAAACTGCCCTCAACAGCACTTCTGGAGCTGCTCCACTGCAGTTCTGGGCAGGTACCTGTAGAGCTGCCAGGCACTGCCCCATGAGTGAGCTCTGCTCTGGTCACCTGGGCAGCTCCCAACCACAGCCCCATGGCCACTGGCCACAAAGTGCCACTGCTGGCACAGGTGCCCTGGATGTGTAACCCCAGGGTAGTGCAGGACACAAGACAAGATCAGTCCCTGTCCTTCTCAGGGCTGAGCTGGGGGGCAGGTGCTCTGTCAGACTCTCTCACCTCTTTGCTTCAGGGGTTTTTTGGAAGGTCATTTCCTGTGCTGGGAGTTCAATCACTGTGACTCATTATATCCATGAGGAAGGGTGAATGGGCAAGGATGTTCCTGCTGGCACAGACTGGCATCATTTCAGTGAAAGCAGATGAGCTGCAGTGCTTTATGGTTCTGTGGCTCATTAAATATTTTACTGCCTTGAGTTACATCAAATTCATGTTCTTTACTCTTTTTTTTTCTGATCTGAAAGTGAAGCTACTTCAGGCAGCTGATCTCTGAACATCTGTTTTCATACAAAAGATGTTCTTTCTTCACTCAGCCCCACCTTTTACAGCTTACTACAGGCCCTCAGAGTTCCCTTCTTTCCCTCCCTCTCTGTTCAGACTACCTGTATTGTTACAAAAAACCCAGCAAACTGAACGTCCCCATAAGTCCTGAGCAGCCAACAGAAAAGCACAAAATTAATCCTTAAAAATACAAACTGGTATCTCAGAACAAGATTCAGGGGCCAGACTTCCTATTAAAGTAAATGAAAGAAGCTCGTTGGCTTCCCTGGGAAATTTCTTGTGAAGATTGTATAATGGCAAATATCAGTTACATTCTCTGAAAATATTTGATCTTTGTTACACTGGGAAGTGCTCTGGCTCTGAGAACAGCACTGCTCATTGACAGCAGACATCAAACAGCCAAAAGAGAGCAACTCTATCTGTTCAGACCACACCAAGATTTAAACTGACTGCTCAGGCAAAGAGCCCTACCTGAGTTTTATTGTGTGAGGGTCTATATTCCCTTGGAAAAAAGGGACTTAGGCCCTAGAGGCAGGATACATATCACCTAGAGACAAAAGAAGCTGTGTACACCATAACAATCCTCTAGCCATTTTTATATCACTGCAGTATTAAAGCTTAACCCCACAAGCCCTGCTTTTGTTCAGGGAGGTTTTGTGTGGCATCCACCAGAACTCAGACAAGCTCTGATATCCTCCCAGAGCAGATACCCCGATAGCAGGGATGAAACACACACAAACTGAGGCATCCCTTCAACCTGCACACTGTGATCAGGAAGCAGATTGATGGATAAAAGATCAAAGTGTTACCAAATGGGAGAGGGAAAAAAGCTACTTTAGAGCATTTAAATGTGAGAGCCGGGATTTGCTTTTAAGCTGCGCTGCGGTTCCCTCTGCCACGCTGCTCGTTCTGAGGAATGCGGCTCCATTCCCGGGCAATTCCAGCCCGGATAAGCTGCACGCCCAGGCATGTCACTGCACAGCCGGGGAGCAGCCAAATGAAAGGAGTCTGCTGCAGCCCTGTGGAACAGGGGGTGAGCCCACACCTCAGGGTGTGAGCCAACATTCCTTTTCCCAAGGGACAGAGCACACACAGACCAGCCTGGAATGCCACCCAGTCCTCTGGCAAACGGCTCGGTCAGAAATGGAAGGGCAAAGCAGGGAAAAGGCAGTCAGGAAAAGAGGACTTGGGAATACCTTGCTGGCAGCCTGATGGGTTCACCTTCACCCAGAACAGAGTCATCCCACTTGAAAGGAACACTCAACATTTGTCAGCTTTTCCTCACCCGCCCCTTGCAGCCTGAGCTGGAGCTGCACATGCAGGAGAGCCCTGCATTTTTGTTGAATGATGTCACTGAATATTCCCTATGCAAGGAGGGAGACATGATTAAACCCAAATTCTTGATTTCAGGTTTATAGGAACTGTGCTATATGACTTTGTGAAACAAAGTGTGGCATTTGCAACAATTTTATGTATAGGGGACAGACTTGTTTCTAATTCCCTTCTCTGTTTATCCCAAATTGCCAAAACCTCTCTGGGTTCCACCAGCATTATTTAGCACTCACCAAGTCCCAGGCTGTCTGAAGCGACAATGGAAACAGCACACAACAGCCTCTTGCTTCTGAGGAACATTTACATTTCATATTAGCAAGGGAGAACTGGAAATTTCTACTAGAAGAGCAAAGGGAGCTCATTAAGCAAAGCTCTAAATCTCACCCAATAGCTTGAGCCAAAAGTACTTTGAAAATACAAGGTTTGTGCTACAGACCACAAAAAACGAACAGCCTCAGAGGAGAGGAAGAGCTCCTTGTTTGGAGACAGATGGGAAATGATACTCTGGAAATGGCTCTGCTGGCTTGGGAATTTGTGAGTCATGCTGAGGAGGAGATAGACTATGGCTCCAATGCCACTTGTAATCAAGTGATCTATCATTCTAATAATGTTCCTGCTGTCAATTATGCTGCCAGTCTTGGTCACTGTCCAGAAGACTGATTTTTTTTTATTATTGTTAATTTTTTTTCTTCAAACTCATCTAAGGGAGCAGGAACTTCTTTTAAGAATAATGTCTATGAGCTTTAACCAAATTGCTCTAGTTCCGTACAGCAGTTTATTGCTGCACTGATATTAAGGAATAACTTATGCTGGGGGACTTAGAAAGGAGGTGGCAACTTGTGTCCCCTTTCCCAAGTCACTGACAAACAATCAGCTTTCTGAGGATGCCTGGTAGGGCCAGACCCCAACACTGCACACAAGAAAAACACACTCACACTGGGCAACCCCAAGAGGAGGCTGCATTTTTTAATTTTTTTTTTTCCAAACATCCAAACTAATTTCTTGAATTAATAAATGTCCTTTTTCCCAGAAAGGGTCTGGGAACCACTCAATTCATTCTCATTTTGCCAAAATGGGGACTACAGGGTAGCAGGTCTGTAGGGCCTGATCCAATAAATGTCAAAGTCCAGCTCTGCTTTGCTCACCACCTTATCATGGACTTCAGTACCTCGTTAGTCAATAAATAACATTACTTCAATAACCTCATCTCCCTCAGAAGTAGGATTGGTCACCTACACTGTAGGAGACAAAAAGCCTATGAAGGTATTCAACAGATGATCCAAAGCCACAGACTGCAATCTCACTACCCAAGGCACACAGCTCCAAATCCACTCTGTGGTTCTGAGGTGCAAACAGAACAGCCAGAGCCCAGATGCCCACACCACAGGGCAGCTCCAAGGGGGCATTACCACAGCTGGGAAACCCCATCTTTAGCCAAGGCTCGCTCCCAAGCCAGGGCAGTTCATGAGAGTCCTCCTGGCACTTTCAGCCACCTGAGAGCCCCTCTCCCTCCCCTCACAGCCACCTGCCCCCTACAAGCCAGTGTGGTCACACCCCTGACACACCAAACCAACTGCAAAACATCTCACTTCGTTCTTGCAGCGACCCCACTAAACAACAACATCCCAGCACATCCCAAAGTTGTGTTTTTGAGGTTCTCCTCTGCAGGCAATAAAAGCCTCTTCCAGGCACCTCAGCTGCAGCTGCCATTGTTTCCTTGGGCTCCATCCCTTGCTCTGCTCTTGTTTAATTAAACAGAACACGAATTACATGTTTTCAGTCAAAGGCAGAGAAAACTTCCAGAAAATACATCCCAGCATCTAAGGGCACTGGGAAATCTGGAATAACAAGCTGTAGGGGGGAGTCACATTGAAGGGGAGAAGGGGCAAGGAGGAGCTTCTTTTAAGTTACCTTATGGTAAGTAGTCCTGCAAGGAAGAGTAATCTCTGAGCACCAGGTTCAGCACAAAAAGCAGTGTTGCAAGTTGGTGCATAACGGCCTTTGGCAAACACAGCCCAGGGGATGGGAACTGCTCAGGCTCTGCTGCACTTCAGTCTCTCCCAGCAATGTTAGCATGGAAAGCTCCTTCACCTCCCCAACCCGATTTCCCTTGGAATTTCTGAGGCAATCCAGAGCTCCCTGACAACTGTGAAGATGTCAGAAGAGTCTCCAGGAGCCATTCCCTAATTAAATGGAAACAGGTGAGGCTGTGACAAGCAATAGAAGCTGCAGGGCCAGCTCAGAACCAGGCACCCCAAATCAATCTCTCAGCTTTCATGCTGTGTTTCTGATGCAGACAGACCTGCAGACCTCACTCAGGTCATGCTTGCCCTGCTGTCTGCACCCAGAATTTCCCTCTGACAGCCCCTGTGCAGCCCACAGACAGTGAGGCACAGGAAAACGGGAGGCAGGAAACTGGGAACTCTGCCTAAGCTCGTGTAAAGATCTGTCACAGCCTGCACCGCACAGGTACCTGTCCAATGACTCTGCTGAGCGCCGGCTGCGCTCAGGGGAACTGCTCCACCCCCACACAATGAGGGCAGATTAAACAATGAAGAAGAGGTTTGGAAATTCCCTGCAGATTTAGAGTCTGTGGAGACCAGAATTTCGTGACTTGCAGCAAACACTGGGCTGAGGTGCTCTCCAGAGTGGTCCCTGAGAGCTGCCCCTTCGGCACAGGGCTGGGCTCGTGCCACACGGGCCTTTCCTCTCCACCAGCTGCCCCTGAAGGGGCTGTGCCCTGGGAATTACCTAAGTGAGCTACAGGAGGGTTTGCCACCAGGGCTGAACTCCCAGAGAAGCTCAGGATAATGGAAGTAAGGGAAAGAAGATTCTTTCTTCCTTCAGAATCTGTTTCAATCGTAAGATCAGATTAATTTAAGTTTATCATGGGAAGAAGGGGGTCATTTTAGAGATAACCAACACAGAACTGAGATATCTGGGTGCATGGAAATTGTGTTGCAGGAAGTTCAGCTGATCCTCAGTAACTGAGAGACTGTTTTTACCAAAAAAATCTCTTCAGCCTCGTCCTATTACCCACTCCAGTTCATTTATACAGCCATTTTCTCAGCTCTGGACAAATTAACAAGAACAAGCCCCAGTGATATTCACAAATAATTTGGCCCCTTTGAACTATATTTAGGAACAGAGGGCTCTGTGCAATTTATTTCAAAACCAAAGTGAAACTGTGGTGTTCTGAAATTGTGAGTACAGGACCTTAGAAGAACCCTCCATTCTGTATTTTTTATTGCTTTATTGTTCCTGCAGCACCATTCACTAAGGTGCTCTCAGACACTTTAGGGTGAGTATGGAGTGGCTTTTAATTCAGCTAAGTTACAGAAATGATGAATGCCACGTAAGAAGAAAACAAAAGCCTTTTCAGATAATGTAGAAGGAGCTTGGCCATAAACTGGAACATTATCATCATTTGTCACAAGGCCAGAGCAAAAAGAAACCAGAAGCAAGATATGACTGAAAGTTTTGCAGTGGGTCTCTAGGGCATGAATTTAATAGTTTTCACCAAAATTTGCAGGGCAGACATTCCCTTGAAAAGTCTTTTTTACTTACCAATAACAAGGCACGAGTTAGCAAAAAAATCCACGTATCTGTGGCCCTAGAAGACTTGTGGCTCTATAAGATGAGAATCTCCATGAGGACAAAAAGGGGAGGACAAAAAAAAAAACACCTTCCAAGCCAAACATAAAGATTAGACAAACTAATGATCAGAATGATAGATTTTTTGAGCTGAGAACAATCAAACCACGATGCATTACAGGAGCACACCTTCCCAACACAGGCACTGAATATAAGAGCCAGCAGCCCTTAGTGCCTCAGGACTCAGTCATACAGGTTTGTGTATTCTCAGTGACAGGGGCAGTTCTGGTGGGAGAGTTTGCATTTAGATAACCCACATTTCCTCAGCCCTCACCGACCTTCCCTCCCCAGCGCTGTCCTTCACTTGCACCAAGCTGTTCCCCACAGTTAATCTCACTGGGCAAAAGACAATTCTCCCCAGCTAAAATATTCCCCCCCCCCCAGTAAGGACAGAAAAAGCTATCTTAATAGACAAAACTTGGACCACATTCTTTTGAGCAATAAAGAAGCCAGTTAACTTTGAGCTAGATTCTGAGCATGGCATCAGTTTCCTATCTCAGACTAACCACAGTCAGTAGTGAATTGTACTCTACTTCTAGTTTATTTTTCAGCAGTTAACCCCCTCAACCATGAAAAAAAACCCACGACTCTAGAAATTATCACCCTGAGGATTCGGGGTATGTTTCAGACCTACATCTCAACTCTGGAGCCCGAGGCACTGGCAGCAGACACAGCACTGGCAATGCATCCATCCTCACTATTTGCCATATCTCTGCCACTGTAACCCAGAATTTTCTGTTCTCTCCTGGCGTAAAACTCTTTCTCCATAGAGAAGACAGAATGACAGAAGAATGACAAAAAACAAGAGAGAAAGAAAAGCATACTCTTTTGAAGTGTTGTGCATGTCTTTCCTTCCAAGTTAAGACTTTGCTGTTCATCTTGGAATCAGCCACATTGTATTGCTTGACCAGTATTTTATTCAAATACGTGAAGTTTCTTTTACATCCAGCTTCTCCTGTCCAAATCAGTTTTTGTTCTGGCTCAGCACACCCATGAAAGCTCAAGGCTCATGTTCAGAATGAATGCACTGGTCTCTCACACCAGAAAAAGCAGTTCTCCAGTTAGAAGAGTCTAAACTTAAATCCCAAATGAAGTTCGCTTCATCCCTACAAGCTCAGAGAGTCTAAAAGCTTAGGACTAACAGAATTCCAAGGACCCAAATAAAACAAGCATTAGACATGATGCTCTTTCCATTCTCTCTCTTCCTTTTAAAAAAAAAAAAAAATGACAAAAGCAAAAGTAGTAGCAAACTCTTGCAAGCCCAAGGCTGCGCCCATTCCTGCGGTAGCCTCTTAGAAACTTAGTTTCTAAGGCCCAAGCGTGAGGAAAAGTGTTAAAAGCACACCGAAATGCTTGCTGAAAGGGAAAGTAGCCGAGCAAACCCCAAGCACACACCTCTGTCTCTCCGGGGCGGACAGCGCGGACGGGCTGTCCCGGCTCCCGTGCGCCGAACATCGGGACCTTCATCCCCGGGACCAAACCGGGAGGAGGGAGCTGCGGAGAGCGAGAGAAATCCCGCCCTGGTTTTTTACATGCTGAGGGCTCCCAGCTCTCTGATCACAAAGCGGCTTTACAGCCCCTGTTCAAACAGTTCAGCTCCAGGGTAACAAGTTCAAAGTGGGAGGAGGCAAAAGGAACCGGAGGGTGGTAACAATCCCGCACAGACGTTTCTGTGCAGAACCTGTTCTTCAGGTTGGGAACTGAAACATCTGCCTGCTGCCCTGTTTGAAAGCTGCACTCTGAACCTCTTCTCTCCTGACAGGTCTGCGGAGCTAAAATCATATTTTATAAAGCACAGACAAGCAGCCTGTGGGAGGAAAAGTTAATCATTGCTGTGCACCGAGTTTGTTTTACATTTTGGACTTCCTTGTGGTAACGTCGGTGCAGCAACTCACTCCCCTGTCAGGTCTGTTAGAAGGAAAAGCAGAGAAGCATCCCATGGAAATAAAGTCTGCACAGAAACTATACTTGCATTGTGCTGTTAAAAATAACTAACTCCACTAACAAGAAACAGAGTGCCATTTACCACACAATCCCCCCCAAATAAAAAATTTTTAAGGAGTGAAAATCTGACCTTCAGATACCCGAACTTATCTTCAGCTTCATAAATAGTTTCCAGTCTAATAGTTAAGTGGTCATTAGCCAGGATTTCACCTTTGGAAAAAACCTCTCGAGCTCTTCTTTGGTTTCTTGACCTACGAAATGAGAACAAAACATTCACCCACCAATAAATATGTACTCTGCCCATTTAAAAAAACACCTCTCTCATACAGAGAACAAATGAGAAACTAAACCTAGCACGGGGGTCTACTCCTCTAACAAGTGTTCACAACCCAGATCTAGCCCTAAGCTTTGAGCTGTTGGACATGTGAGAGACACCAAACACCTGAAAGGAATTGGAATTCTGAACGGAATGATTCAAAGATTGGTCAATTCGTTTTAGCTTTGTATTTTAAAAAATGTTGTCATTTAGGGTGGCAGCTTCGAGTCTCTTATTTTGGAACACAGCAGATCCCCAAAACTTAATGTGAGAACGTCCCATTCCAGAGCCCCTTTCCCGCGGGATTTTTCCTTATGCAGGTGCGCCCCCTCCTGTTGCACTACATAAAACGCCACAATTTTTTCCCTTAATTTCATCGCTCTTACAGCTGCAGAGGGAACCGTCCCCAGTGCCGTTTGTGCCATATCCGCCTCCAGCGGCAGGGTTGGAGTGTTTGTGCGGGACTGGGGCGTTCTGCGCCCGCCTGGAGGTCCAGGGATCCATGGGGTCCTTGGGAGCTGTGCTCCGAAACACCAAACACCTCACACTTCTCCCACGCTGTTCTTAGGTGGCCCCGGTGCCCCTCGCGGCCTCTTTTACCTCCCTTTCCCCCCCGTTTCCCCTTCCCCTTTT